>WPIO01000025.1:3402500-3750000 GCA_009760855.2 Cristatella mucedo
AGGCGGATCAATAGCGCCAGTGTGGCGGTGGTCTCCAAGCGCTGCATGAGTGTCAATCTGCCAACCAGAAGCATAAGCAGCGAACAGACAGACGGGCGACATGCAGCGACTGCGATCGGCACGGCAGAGTCGTTAGCATCGCCGCCGGCTCGGTGCGTTCTGACGATCGAAAGAACTCTCGCCGATAGCCATCGGTGGAGACCTAGGCGCTGCCGGCGCCTGCTTCGGCAGCGATGCAATAGCGAGGTGCTTGCACGCTGAAAATAATTTATTCCGCTTGTACAGCCAAGCTCGTCGCACATTGTAGCTGTCGGTCTGAGAGGCGCTCGACCCTCGCATGGCACACGAGACGGGGGCCGTAAGCTGCCTGCCAGCAACACCGTGCGGCTACGGTGGCCCGTGGGGTGTCAGCACATCGTTCCGAAATGCACGGCAGCTGCCTGACGACACAACAGGATGACACAGTGCAACAGCACCAAGCTGCAAGTCACATGCCACGAGCGAAGAAGGGCAGCACGGTGGACGCAAAAGATGGGTGCCGGTACACGTTGCTCCACTGCGAATGGCGTTAAAAGAGTCCAACCAACGGGAGAGGAACGACTGCCGGGCCGAGTCTACACTGAAGCGCCGAGCAGCTGGCGGGACAAGATGGCAGGACGACGACTGCAGGCTGCGCTACACGCCCTGCGATATGACAAGGTCGAATGGGCGGTCCTTGTCATTCTCCAGCTTGAGTGCCTGAATTGAAAAAAGAAGAAAATCAACAAGCTGCCCTTTTCGCCTGCCCAGTAAAGCAAATACAGTTAGTCGAACAGATGGCGCCATAGCAAGGGCTACCGTAAGCGCAACGCTCCACCGTGAGCGCAACGCGCGGCTGTGGGCCCCCCCCCCCCCGCGGTTGCGAGGGCAGGCTCGCAAGGGGCTGGCTTCGACTCGGCTCCGAGGGCCGGCCACCCTAGAGCGGACGACTAGATGGCCGACTCGCGTGGCGCTGCATGCACCACGAATGTGGTGTGCCCAGCATCTGCAGTTCGAAGTTTTCTGGTGGTGCTAGTATAAAATGAATTCCTTCAAAAATAGCAACCACTAAGTAGAAAGCCCAAGTTGCTACGGACACTGCAACACAAGCTTATGCAAGTGGTAGGCAAACTAACGTGGCAGCATGCACCATTTGTTACCACTACTGTTATATCATGCGAATTCTCAGTTTTGGCCAAAGTTTCGTCCAAGAGTCTACAGAAAACTGAAATATTTGACGCTGTCACGGCGCACGGATATTTCTGGCAAGCACTGTATATAGCTCATTTTAAGCTGCTATTAGCCAGCTGGGGGAAAAAGATTTTTTTTCGGCAGACGTCATCCGGTTATTGTGGTCTCCAACAACGGCCGTCGGCATGGCCGAGCAGTTGCATTTTAAAGTTTTTGAAGTCTACTACTGCTACTAATGCTTACCGATATATTCCATCCCAGTTATCATTGGTAAAATTACCTGAAATTTTAATTTTCTTGGAACAGCTGTACGTAGATGAAGGAGAGTAGTTACCTAATGCAGACGTCTCTCCAGCAGCTGACGTGGTGGCTACCTCAGACTCCTGAGACTGTGGGGAATACACTCCTACTTATTGTACATTCACATGTATGTATATACGCTTGCACACACCCACGAACACACACACATACACACACACACACACACAATAGGGTTGTGCCGAACATTAACTTCGTATGTGTTTCGGGGCCGAACAGTTGTTTGGTTTTCGGCTGAATAACAGCATTCGGACCAAATACAAAGTGGCCATGGAAACATAACGGGAGCATTTGGCACTAATTGAACTGCAAATGACAATGTATAAGTTTATTTAAATCTTTCCATTCCTAGTTTACATTGTCTGGAAAGGATGTACAAATTACATGCGGTTAATTCTTTACTTTCAGTATTTGCATTAAATTATCTGAACTGCAACTTTTGCTTAAATTTTAAATTTCGAATAGTGTTGCCGACTTGTTCTGGTCACTATTTGTGTTTGGCTAAGTATGTTGTTCAATTATAAGCATTCGGTCAATACACAGATACAGAGCCTCTCGGAAAAGTGGTACAGGTACATGGCATCGGCTATCACTGTCAGTTTCACTTTCAGTATTACTTTAGTTTAAGATACACCTGAACTTGTACTCTTAGGACACAGCCTGAACGTATGACTAGACCTAAAGACCTTGCTTTCCTCATTGGTGGAGCTGTAGTCGCATAGCCATCTTGTTCTCGGAATTTAGGTGTCCTCTTTTACGACTGATTTATGTTTACAAGTTTCATCAGAAAGTCTGCTTGCACAGCAAGTCATCCTAGCTCGCTCGAGGCAGGACTATTGCAATTCTATTTTATCTGGGCTACCAAGAAATGCCATCATTAAGCCTCTAGAGCTGGTGATTTGTGTTTTTTTCCTATACGGTTAGTCAACAAATCCCAGAGGTTCAGCAAAGTGTCTCTTTTGGTGAAGGAGCTTCGATGGTCCCCCCCCCCCGGTAAATCAACGGATACAGAGCAACATTCTTACTGTCACCCGTAAGACCTGCCACGGCTTGGCCCATTCACTCGAAGTTGAACTTCTGCACCTGTTTCAGCCTCCTTTCACCCTAACGTCCTCTATGGTCAATAAATAAGCCGTGTCATTCCTCCGATTACAGAAGGCAGTTGGCTTTTCTGCTCTGACTGTGAGTGAAACTCACTGCCACAATTCATACACGACATCCATTCTCCTGCTGCCGACTGTGACTAATCTTTACCAGCCGTCCTGAGCTGCTACTTCCATGCTAATCGCTTTTCGGGCGGCATTCCTGACACTGCTATATCTCACATCCACTGTGTTGCATGTGACGGAGACTGCTAGCTACGTTATGGGTATTTGAAAGCTGCTTAGGCTTTTGGGTGTGTTGTGGAAAAATCACACACACTCAGTATCTGGGGCTTTGCAGGGTCACATGGGGAGATACATGTAAAAATGTTGGTTCTCTTAGGGTGCTACACAAATGCTTCATTCTTACGGTAATTAACTGAGCTTTCAGATAAGCAGCAAACTCGGCAACCTCTAAAAAGTGTTCTCAAGCTCTTGAATCGCTCAGTGTAACACATGTAGGTACTAACTGAAATTTTGGTCGAATACCTGCCAAGCATGACACTTTTGTCACCACAAGCGCCAGCCAAACGATATGCATACGGGGCATAATTACGATTTTTAAGTTTTTTAATCAGAAAACTGCAGCTGTCTCGTAACTCGGCTTGAAACCGCCACACCACGTTTACCTGGCATATTTTTGCACCTTGTGAACAAACCCAGATGGATAGCACAATCCTCCGAGGTTTCATGGCAAAAGGAAAATTCCCTGGGACGTGAAGCCTAGGAGACCACGTGACGGGGTGCTATGTCCGTGCATACGAACGAGCAAAGACCATTTAACTGCAGCGTGCACAGATCGGCCCTAGCAGCACGCGACCACTTTACAGAGAGCCACCAGCGACACTGCTGTCGGCACTGCACCAATGTCATAGCTGCATAGCAGATAGCTGAGCACAGAGCGCTGCATAGCAGATAGCTGAGCACAGAGCGATCGGACGGACACGGCAACGACGGTCACAGGCTCTGTCGGTGGCGGCGTCGGCAAGGAGGGCGATGGAGGGAGGGAGAGGGGACGGCACACACGTCAGCCGAAGCCTGCGCACGCACGAGCACCGGAAGTGTTGAGTCGAACGAGTCGGACTGGACGACAAACGTTGGCTCCTCACCTTCTCGTTGGCCAGATGCAGCAGGCACACGAAGGCGATGGGCACGCTGAGATTGCTGAGCGCCTGGCTCGTCAGTCGCGTCGATAACTTGTCGAGCACCTCTTGCAGGGACTGGCGGCACACGGTGCCGCCGCCCGTGGCAGCAAGGCTGACGTCAGCCATATCCTCTTCTGCCGCCGCCGCCACGCCGACCGGATCGGCAGTCGTCTTGGCGATTGGCACGACCTGGCAGAGCAGTCCGCCCAGAGCTTACTCAGTCTGACTGAACTCGGCCGAGTGAACACGAGCAGCGGCCGACGGCGCACAGCAGCAGCGACAGCCGTTGCAGCGCCGGGCCGCCCCCTGCTGTTGCTTCGGAGGCCATTTTGCGCTACCTTGGACGCACAGGTCGCGTCATCCGTCAGGATGCTCCACATGGCTGCTTTGAGCTTCTTCACGTCGACCTTCTTGGCCACTTTGGCGTAGTCGATGTCGATTCGAGCCACCTGAGCAGAGCACAAGGAGCAAAGGTCGAGGTCGGCCGCTACCCTCACGGAGCGCCGCCGCACCAGGGCAGGAGTAAAAAAGAGGGAAAAGGTCACCTAATGCAACCGCCTCATTTAGACGGCGGCAGAGGGGCCTCGGAGGAAGTATGATCGGAGGGATAAGAGCGTGCTTGCAGCAGCCGGCAATGAAGGGTTGCCACGCTGCAGGACTCGTGCGCTCGCGACAACCGGCCACGCTGTGTGCGAGCACCTTAGACCTTAGGCTCACACCGAAGAGAAAGATGAAAGAGCCGACCGCCCGCTCGCCGACCCGCTCGCTCCAGTGCTCCTCGCGCACTGAGCCTACGGGTGCCACGCCACCGCATTGCAGGACGCGCCGAGTCGCGAATTGCAGAGTGCTAGCGAAGCGTGCAACGACCGCCGTCCCGAGCAGATATGAAGGGCGGCATCGGCGGTTGGGAGGGCACCGACCTTGTGCGGGGCAGCGATGAGGCTCTTCTCGCTGCCAAACAGACCCTCAGAAGCGGATGCTTCGAGCCCGCAGCCGCCGCCGCCAGCGCCGTCTATGGAGAAGCTGCCCTGCGTTGCCTCGTTAGCGGCAGTCAGGTCGAAGCCGGCGAGTGCTTCTGCGTCGTCGTCTTCGTCATCGCCACCGCCAGCCTAAAGCAAAAGGAGGCAGGCGACGACTAGCGGCAGAAGTCGCAGCACTAGCCTTGCATTATTTCGGCCACGTGCGATCGGACGCTGGTAGCAAAGCAGCGACCACTCTCAAAAGAAAGCCACGTGTCGGCAACCACCACGCCCCCTTCCCGAGGGGCTCGGTGGTCGTTGTACCAGGTGCTGACGAAGCGGAATCCCCGAGCCCCCCCCCCCCTTTCCCCCATCCCAGCTGCTACCGGGTCCTGCTGCTACCGAGAAGCTTGAGATATGAAGATGCCACAGAACGCCACTTCCTAAATAGCTTAAGCCCGCAGCCGTTCGGTGAGCAATTTCATCATCATTGCACGTGCAAATTGTGGAACCCGGTTAAATCGCCAATCAAAATGCCATGCGTCAAATGTGGCAAATTTTGCTATAGCCCATTAATCAACTGACTGCAATCACAGATATCGGCCCATTCTATTCTGAAAAGCCCCCCCCCACCATCCTTCTCCTCCCCGAGGAGAGCTCTGCTTGTTTTCTTAGGAGGCTCGTAATGGTGTCGTGCTCTCTACAGCCACAGCGGTCAAACGACCTCTTCCGATGGCACGGCACTCCGTGCCGATGGCATGGCACTCCGGGCCGATGGCACGGCATGCCGGGCCGAGCACACGTGAGCACGAGGCGAAGCGTAGGAGAGGCAGAGTATGCAAACTCTCCATCCCCCCAACTAGGAGACTGGGGAGCACGGTGGTCGGCGGGAGGTGGGAGGCCGGTACGGTCGTGGCAAGTGGGGCAGGGCACGCCTCTTCACACCAGTTGCACGGCACACCGTCACACCAGTTGCACGGCACACCGTCACGGCAACATCATGTCGAGCAGCTCTGCAAGCTTGCATAACAACTGGGAGCGGGCAGGACTCGGGAACTCAATTCTGAGTGGGTGGTGCAAAGCAAAGTCCGAGCAGAAGCCAAGTGCCCATGACGAGCCAGCAACGGTGGGGTAGAGGGAGTATGTAGAGTGAGTAGGCAGAGGCGGTGAGACCAGAACGAATCTTCGATGGTGCCCCCCCCACCCGAAGCTCGGTGGGCTGCGTGGGCCGTCATCAGTTTAACAGACAGACAGCAGCAGTGGAGGTCGCGGCAGTATCGAAGGTGGAGAGGCTGGGTCGGTGGAACTAAACGATGGAAAGTCACGAGACGAGAGTGCCCAACTAGTTAGCACAAGTGATGCGGAAGGTCGGCAGATCAGACCACCAAGCGTACAGCATCAGAGCAGAGCTTGCTCATCGAGCTGCACGAGGGGGGTGCTATTAAATAAAGCACTCGATTGTGAGCAGCGGACTTTTACTGCCCTGCGATACGATGACGATACGTGCCAGCACTCTGCCACCTCTTTTGTAATGTAATGTATCTCCGTCTGTAACTCCACAAAGCCACAAAGACTATGTGGTAGTTACGCAGGAGAATTTTGTATAGTGCACTCACAGCCTAAGCATCTTTTGCTACGCATTCGGTAGCCAACAGACTTCGTCTTATGCAACAAAGAGGAAGTGGGAAGCATAGCAGAGTCAGGAGAGCAGTTGGGGTAGTGAGTAGCATGGAAGTAGCAGCTCAGAACCGCTGAAAAGGATGAGCCATGGTCGGCAGTAGGAGAGTAGTTGTCGTTGTGTAACTTTTTGTGTGAGCCGGACACGATTGTGAGACCAGGCACACTCCTCCGACACACACTGAGAACAAGGAGAGCCGAAATTGAGATCTAAGAGATCGGCCTCTTTCTTCACCGAGCCGACCGCAGTGGGGGCAGACAGAAGACAGCTCCGGACGCCGTCAGCAAATGACGGCCAGTGGAACGTGTCGTCTCAGAAGCCAGCAACAACGACGACCGTGGCAGCTCATTAACTGGAGTCAGCAGCCTTCGCAGTCCGGTACCAGCAACAGGGAGGGCAACTCGTCACGCCAGAGCTCTCGGGCAAGTGCAGCCACGAGGCCTCTCAAAGGTCAGGACGAAGAAACGACGTCGACATCTCTACCTGCCCCACGGCTTGGCCACCGAACGAAAATCAAGCCAAGATGATTAAAACGCCCGAAGCTTGGCAGATCTCCACCAGGGGATTATTGGACAGCCCACAAGCTGCCGTCGCGAACCGTGACCCGATTCATTAACCAGGCTCCGACCTGACGGCCCTTTGCTAAATTAAAGATTTTCATCGGCCGCTGGTTGGCCAGCTCCTCCTCGCCCAGCACGCTGGGCCGCCCACCTCGTCGCCAGCGCCCGGCTCTGCTACTGCTGCCCAGTGTCGAAGCCATCGAGCTGCTTCAAAAGAGGGGCCGGGTGGCTCCATGGCAAAGTGCAGACTACATACGTATCAGCTCTCTTATCCTTGGCTGGTTGTATCAACAAAAAGGATGGAGTCTTTCTGTCTGTCTCTCTCTCTCTCTCCTCTCTATGTCTCTCATTCTCCCTCGTGCTCTCCCTCCTCTCTCTCTCTCTCTCTCTCTCTCTCTCTCTCTCTCTCTCTCTCTCTCTCTCCTTGTTCTGCCTCTCTTTGTTTCTCGGTCGGTTAGCACTGCGACGGCGACCCATGAGGCTGTGGCTGAGCTCGTATTTTTCACTGCGAGATCCACCGGCAGCCTCCACCCTTTCCATGCACACCACCTCCTTTTTCATTTGAGCTTACTGTCTCAGCAGGCGATGACGAAAAAGCGTGAGATCCCGCCACTGTGCTGGCTAAGCACCGTTTCGTAACAAAATAAGCCTCTGCTAACAAGCCGAAAGAAGCAAGCCCGAGGGTTGAAATCTGTGAGGACGGAGAGGGCGGACAGACAGCCGGACAGGACTAGGACAGGAGCCGTCCACACCGCTACCAGCGAGCCGAAGCTCAGTCTTTGCACAAGGCAATCGAGGTGAGAAATCCGGCAGCGGTGAGAAGGTGAGATCGGCTGCACAGTGCACAAGCATGGCCGGCTGCACAGCCTTGCTTTTCAACAAGAAAATGTTTTCAGTGACCGCAGTCCACGAGCGAGTGGAAGGAAAGCTGAGGCCACTGCTCGGCGGTCTCAGCAACCAGGAAGGTCACATGAGGAGGCCACGGGGAAGGACGATAGCAGGGAACAGAACAGAGCTGAGACAGACAGGCGAACAGACAGACAGAGCAAGAGAGAGAGAGAGAGGAGAGAGAGAGAGAGGAGAGAGAGAGAGAGAGAGAGAGAGAGAGAGAGGGAGAGAGGAGGGCCGGCTAAAGAGAGCTTGAGGCAAGCCGAGCCAAGCCGAAGCTCTAATCTCTGCCTGCAGGAAAGCTGCATGGCCCTAGCAAGTCTGTAGCAACACGGCTCCACGGCCGTTGAGTCGAAACATCCTCCTCTCTCCTCTCCTTCTGCCCCCTTCCATTCCTTGCCCTTCCCAGCCCTACCCAATGGTACAAACTACATTCCGACAGAGCACACCGACAAACATAAACTTTTGCCGACAGACAATACATACATTGCCGCCTCAAGAATAGGCCTCGACGTTTGGCTCGCCAGTAAATCGTGCCCCGACGCTCCTCTATGCCATTCATAATCCCATCCTCCCTCCCTACCTCAAGCTGAGTGGTACCTACGATAAAGCTGCAGCAGCATCTGACGCACGAATCCACATTCAGCCCGATTTTTACAAACGTCATTTCTTGCAGGGCAAGATAGATAGAGAGTTAGCTGATGGAATTGCTTTATGTATACAGCGGCAGAAGAGCTTTAATGGCTATCGCTGCCGTTTGAAGTGGGCAATAAAGGATCGACTACTTCAGGGCTCGAGCCCACATCGGGTCGTGAAGATCTAACACCCTGCCCCTGGGCCAAGAACTAGAAGCTGGCTTTGACCCTATTACAAATGTTAAGGTTACACAGAGGTGAAAAAATGGAAAACTGTGTGTACCTGAGATATTTGGCTGCCAATGTTACTTCAGGCAAACTCGTGCGCTTGCTTGCATACAAATGAACTCCGTGTGCACACACCCACACACCCGCGTGCACGCACCCACACGCACGCACACACTGCACATATCATAATGACTTCTTATGGCATCGAGAAAGCCGGCAGCTCTGCAGAGGAGCCACCAAGCAGAATTGCTGACGATACACATATTTATGTCGGCTGATGGTAGCCGCACGTGAGTCGCCCAAAGTCAACTGCAGCAGCACCAGCAGCAGCGGTGGCTGGCAGTGCTGCAGCTCAGCTCAAAGTCTGAAGAGCTCCACCCACGGCTCCTCACTAGCTCTCCGAGAGCAGCCATGCCCACAGCACGATTGTGCTGTGGGCAACAGCTACGACAGAGAAGCTGCCTCTGTGGGTGTGAGTGAGTGACGTGAGTGAGTGTGTCTGTGAGTGACCCCAGAAAAAAAACCAAAAGAAAAAAGCAATTAATGTCAGTGAGTGCTCAGCGAACCTGAACTTGAGCCGCCACCTGATGGCATTTTTCACGAATCATTGCCACCTCCGCAGGCAGCCGGTCTGCTGGTACTCTCGGCGCCGGCAGCTACAGCGGTAGCCGCCGGCG
The DNA here is from genome assembly GCA_009760855.2 of Cristatella mucedo. Lineage (NCBI taxonomy): Eukaryota > Metazoa > Bryozoa > Phylactolaemata > Cristatellidae > Cristatella > Cristatella mucedo. Next base: position 3,411,940 of record WPIO01000025.1, read on the forward strand.
CTGGCTGGTTGGCTGCCTCTCCAGCTGTCACCGAGAGCCTGACCCAGTCACCGAGACCCAGCAGCTGCTGCTGCTCGACCACACAGTGCTTCATTTGCAGCAATTGTAAAGCGCCTAGATATAGATTGAATTCTCTGAGGGCCCTTTGTCAAGTGTATTATTATTATTGTTGTTGCTGTTGTTGTAGGCAAAAACTAATTGCAATACCTACACACAAAAAAGCAGCAGCTGCTGCCGCTGCCGACAGAGGTCACCAGATGGCACCCGACATGAGGTCACCACCCGCACAGTCTGCTACTCTCGCCAAGTAGGAAGGGGGAAGAGAGCGGGAAAGGGGGATGGAGAGCAAGAGAGAAGTCGCTCCTCTGATCCGCGCCCGCACGGCAGCCTGCGCACCGACACGCGACCGTGCACGACGTGGCTCTCCTCCGAGGCACAGTTCCACTCCAGCACAGCTACAGGCGCCGAGTGGCCTGCGCCCCAAGTGGCCCAGCCCCCCTCCAAAACCGACAGCTGCGCATGCCTACCGGGCCATCGGGACAGTAATTGCCAGCATCGTTGGCATTGCCGTAGTCATAGTTGCCAATGCCTTCGTCGTCGTCGTCGCTCGCTCGTCCTGTCTTCTGCCGACAGACCTGCGCGGAGGGCGATCGAGTGAGAGAGGTGCAGCGGCTGCAATGTGTGAGGCTGCGCTGCACGCCAAGACAAGCCCGGCAACTGTAAAGTGCCTGTAAATAGTTCTCTCGTGGTGCTACATCAAATGTATCATTTTCCTAATTATTATTATTTATTATTCTTATTGTCATAGCCCACGATCAGTGCGGGCAAGCAGATACCGTCGGGAGTGCGAGAACGTGCAGCTGACCAGCGCGGCGTCGGCAAATCGCAGCACTTTATGACGCCGACCAAAACAACGTGGCCAATAGAGAGGCAATGACGTGGAGAGGAATCTGCAAATTTTCTCTCTTCAGGGTCGAGCTGGCATGCTGCCAGCTTTTCCTTTCTATCGGACGATGTTACTGCGCCCTTAGTCCTGAGCAATCCGAGAGAGCTGTACGCCGGCATGGCCATCGAAGGCAACCATACAGCTGCAGTCTTTTTCGTGCAGAATTTTGCCACACTTTACATGCAGCAGAGCCGAAGAACCGGGGCGGACGAGAGAGGATGAGGACGCTGCGCGCAGGGCCGTGCCAGTGGCTGCACGGACGGCTGCTGCACGCGAGGCACTTTTCACGAGCTGCTGCTCCGTCCGGAAACACCCGGAAGCTGCGCCGAGCATCGAGGGTCACGGAGCTGCTGCTCCGTACAATGAGCGCGGATTCGAGCGAAAAAGTGACAGGCTAGCGATAGGCGGCGATGCCGCCGTGGATGAAGCTGCTTCTGTATCGGCAGCATTTGCCGTCACGTGGTAAAGTGTGGTCCCACGACATCAAAGAGCTGCCGTTCAGGTCGAAACAAGCTCCAGCCGAACAGTTCGGCGAGAACGAGCAGGCAGGCGCAACAGCAGCGAAGTACCTACACGGAGCAGCCACGCTTAAAAGAGCCGGCCGGTAGGCAGGGCTGTGCTACTTTTACCTCCACCACCCCTCACACGGCAAGCTTATAATGAGTCACGTGGAGGCAACTCTGCAAAGGTAAACTTAGAGAAACGAAACAAGTGACATGGAGGCAGACACAGCAAACAGTGTGACCAGTAAGATGAGATCTCACTTGCTCTGACCACAGTGTACGTCCTTGGTAGGCAACAGGTTAATTGCTCCACTAAAGCTCAGATGGAAGTCTCGCCTCGTTTCCCAACTTGTAGCACGTTCGAGCAGCCTAGTGGAGATGTGCCTAGTCGATGCATAAATTGCCTTGAGGTGAATTAGCTCTCTGAAGGCACTATACGAGCATCTTTGTAATATTACGACCGAGCTCCATGCGCCCCTTTCCCCGACGTAACTCGGAATGTGAGCTTCGATTAGGACATGCGAGATTTCTGCACGAGAAAATGGCGATCGACAGCAAGTGCAGCAAGGGCTATGTTATTGTATTCACTGCAGGAGTTCCGAGTATCCTACAAACGTGGGCTTTCGAGGCCTCGGCCAACGCCGACGCCACTAGCTCGTTCATCATTCGACATTAATTGTGACAACGGTAGGCTTTTTACGGGTCGTTAAGTTATCACTTCTTTCAGCCTTAGCTAGAAATTAGACCCCGGGCTCTACCCGCTTCGTGACAAGCGGTGCGACTCTCGGGCAAACGCCAACGTCGCAGACGCCCGGGCAGACTGAGAATGTGGATTGGGGCAGCCTCGGTTTTCTACAGCCATTCGAGGGCCCGACCAAGGCTCAACCCTGCTGCACTCACAAAGCCGCTGCACCGTGTCGGCTGTGCAGCCGGAATTCGTTCCCAAGCTTCAAGCAAGACTTCCGGCTGCGGGTGCCAATGGCCGACAAGGAGAATGCAGCTTGCACAGCCAGCCATGCTGACATGAACTGCATACCCGTTTGTACCAACGCGATTAGAAAGGCACAGATAATGCAGCTCTTCGCCTGTGCCCGTGATTGCATAAACACAATTAGCTACAAAAAAATATTTTGCTATGTCTGGTGTTGGAGATAAGACAAACAAGAATATTGCATGAGTGCCCACGGGCATTACGCGTGCGCTTGCGCCTCTGGCGCGCGGTAAGCGCAGGGGCCTGGCCGGCGAGGTGGCCACTATGCATCACCATGCTCACGTGACCTGCATCCACGTGAGCATGCAAGTCCTTGAGACCTTATGACCATCTCATGCGAGTCATTGGGCACCGTGGCGACATGGCAGTAACGGAGGCCCGGAGGCTACCCAGAGCAAAGGCGACGGCGCAGAGGTGACTAGTGCCGGCGACAATGACGGAGCTGTTGGCGACAGAGACACTGCAGGCCGGAACTGCTGTTGCAGGTGGCAGCAGAGCAGACGGAACAGAGGCCAAAGAGGTGGCAAGCTGCGCCATCGAATCACCGAGAAGCACACCCGTGAGCTGACTGGCCGACCACTAAAGCACGGATCCAGCGGGAATTCGCACAGGCGGTTGAAGTTGCTCTCATATCGTGTCACGACCGAGTGGCAACTTTGGAATGAAGACAGAAGTCTGCGCAGGAGGCACGTGGCAAGGGCGTCAGCAGTTCAACCGGCACCTTCGAATGGTCCATCGACCGTGGCAGTGATTAACTAATTAGGCGACTTGGTGCCTCGGCAGCAGCGCTCAACAAGAATAAAATAGCCGGGCTGTAACAAAAGATCAGGCAGTGGGCAGGGCTGAGAGAGAGAGAGAGAGAGAGAGAGAGAGAGAGAGAGAGAGAGAGAGAGAGAGAGAGAGAGAGACAGAGAGAGAGACAGAGAGAGAGACAGAGAGAGACAGAGACAGAGACAGATAGAGAGATCGATAAACAGCCCGACAATTACAGACACTACCCCAACTGGTTTCTCATTCTTTCACATCCCTGGATCAATCAAAACTGGAGGTGGAGTTTCTGTTATCGTGTGCTCGAAATTCAACTTCAAGCCATTTGCAGTACCCTCGAAGCAGTCTTTGGAATCAATTGTCTTGGTCTCACCCGAAAACAAGCTACCGATGGTGGCAGTAGTCTATCGCCCACCAGGTACCAAATCCTCCTTTATCTCATATTTCTCCGATCTCATCTCGATTCTGTGTGCAAGAAATCGATCCTCCCTCGTTATGGGTGATTTCAACGTTCACTTTGATAACTTATCTGATGCCTTCGGCACTGAATTTCGTGCATTGACTGACTCATTGTCTCTTGTGGCTCATGTTCATGGCCCTACTCACATCAAGGGTCACACACTCGACCAGATCTTCTCATACAACTGCACTTTGTCATCGCCAATTATTACCAAATCATGCTTATCTGACCACATGCAGATCTCATTCAATCTACAGTGTGTGCCCGCCTCCACCTCTAAAATAACCTGTTAATCGCGAAACCTCAAGACCCTTGACATCGATGCTGTCTGTGCTAGAATATCTGCTTCGCCTCTGCTACCACAGACATTAAACTAACCAAGTGTACTAAGTGCAAGCTTGAAAAAGCATACAAAAGATCAGGACTGACTGTCCATCGACAGGCATAGCAAGACTACTGTAGGTTGTACCAATCGATCCTAGCAAAGGCCAAGTCTAGCTTCTTTAAAAACATTGTTGAATCCCAGATGCACAATCCAAAAATGCTGATGTCGACGATCAACCATATCCTCAACCGCGCCCAAATTAACTCCTTACCTGATGATCGTTGTGATGATCTAGCCGATCGCTTCTCTCGATTCTTTGTGCAGAAGATAGACAAGATCAGGGAATCCATCCCTGCGATGACAACCTCCCCACTAGAATGCTGTTCCTTGGTTCCTGACTGCATCTCAATGTCTACATTTAAGCAGGTCACTAGTGATCTCGTCCTGAAGTTCATATCCCAATCAAAGAAGACAACAAGTCCTCTGGACCCTATTCCCACTGTACTGCTCCTACGATGCATTGATCTGCTCCTGCCATGAATACCTAACATCATTAATATGTCATTAGCCTCAGGTCATGTCCCAGCACCTTTCAAAAAAGCTGTAGTCAGGCCACTTCTCAAGAAAGCGACACTAGACCAAGAGAACTTAAGCAACTACTGCCCAGTCTCCCTTCTACCATTCCTATCAAAGACACTGGAACGAGTCGTGGCGACCAGCTTAGCTCATACATTGAAACTTCAAACCTTGCTGGTAAGTTCCAGTCTAGCTTTAGAGCTAATCACTCCACAGAGTTTTTGCTTTCATTGCTTCGGGTGTACAACGACCAACTGAGGAATGCAGACATAGGTAGAGTGTCTCTGCTTGTTTTGCTCGATTTTTCGGCAGCTTTGATACCACTGATCACAAAGTTCTTCTAGAGCGCCTCTCATCTCGCCTGGGCATCACTGGCACTGCTCTGTAGTGGTTCAGGTCCTATCTCGGTGGGAGACTCCAGAGTATTGACGTGAATGGACAAAGATCATCCGAGGTACCTCTGAAATATGGGGTACTTCAGGGCTCCGTGCTAGGTCCGGTTCTTTTCACGGTTTATACTATCCCTCTTGCTGATGTGATTGCCAAGCACAATCGAGGCTTTCACTTCTATGCGGATGACACCCAGTTGTACCTTTGCTTTGATCCCTCCCAGCCTTCGAGCACCTCAAATTCTCTCAACTCACTTGCTGCATGTATTGATGACATCCGCACATTTTCTAAAACTAAACAATGATAAAACGAATTACTAGTTATGGGCAAACCCAGTGATTCAGAAATTAAAAAGGCTGACGCTCAAAATTGGCTGTGCCAGCATATCTCATGTTGAATCAACTCGAAATCCATGTGTCACGTTCCAAAGTGACCTCTCGTCAGACAACCACATCAGCTCCACAGTCAAGTCTACCTACTTTCACCTACATAACATTGCTAAAATTCAGGCTTGTTTAGATAAGGATACCGCGTCTACGTTAGGTCCATGCATTCGTGACATGCCGTCTTGACTTCTGTAGCTCACTGCTTGCTGGCCTACCGGCACGTGCAATCAGGCGATTACAGCTGGTGCAAAACTCTGCAGCTATGCTTGTCTGTCGTGAGTGTCGAAGTTGCCACATCACACCACTTCTCGCCGACCTGTACTGGCTGCCAGTCAAGCATCGACGTTAAGGTTTGTAGCTCACTTTTAGGTCACTTCATTCTTTGGCTCCAGCCTATCTCTCAGATCTACTGCCCCACCATCGTACCACCCGCTTTTCGGAATCCAACAGTTTACCAATACCTCGTACAAACCTCAAATCCTTTGGAGACCGTGCATTTAGTTCATATGCTCCCAAAGACTGGAACTCACTCCCGACTTGCTTCACGACATCCCCTGACTTGACCACATTTAAAAAGAACTTAAAAACACACCTATTTAGGACAGCATTTAGTGGGTCCCTATGATTTGGCCTTCGTGTGCTTATGTATGCTGACACTGTGCATGCTGCTAGTAACCACATTTGCATGCTGACCCTGCGCATGTCACCCCTAACCATGTTATTCACGTCGTTTATCAAGCATGATATTACTCGCCATTCAATAGCGTTTCCCTTTGCAGCAAATGTAAAGTGCCTAGAAATAGATTTGAGTTCTCTGAGGGTGCTTTATAATTCCATTATAATTATTATTATTATTATTTTTATTAGAGAGAGAGCAAAGAACGGCAGAGGCAGCAGGGAGCAAGAACCCGAGGTGATCGCGCACACACCCGCCCCAATGCAGGTGCAAACGGTGCTCGACTGCCTCAAGCTTAGGGACGACATTTGAGTTTACTGCGAGCCTCCAGCATCACCCCAGCCATATGCCCCTCGGTTCGTCGAGCTCGGTTGGTCGAATACCGACCCCCCCCCCCGACATCATTAGGTGCCGCTAGCTGCAAATGCAAAATATCGGCACGTCAGCACTACTCAAGCTGTGCTCACCTTTTCCAGTCACACGTTAATAATTTTAAGAACCGTAAAATATTTACAGATAGCACTCTTAGCGAACTATATCTCTTTGTAGGTGCTGTACATATGGTGCAAAGGAAGCATGTCCTTTACTGAAGGAGCTTCGATGGCTTCCGGTTGATCACAGGATACAGAGTACAGTTCTTACCCAAAAGGCCACGGCCACGGCTTGGGCTCCTTCAAACCTTGCTGAACTGCTGCACCAGTTTCAACCTCCACGTGCCCTCAAGTCCTCTATGGACAATAAATTAGCTGTTCCATTTATTCACTCACTCTTATTATTCATTCTTATTATTAATTCATAATTCATTCTCCATAAACCATTGGCAACAGAGGCTTTTCCTCCGGCTACTTTAGTGTTACTTACTACCTTAACTGCAGTGCTGACTCAGCTATGCTTCTCACTTTCTCTTTGCTTCGAGTGATAAAGTCTGTTGGCTACCGAATGAGTACCGAAAGCTGCTTAGACTGTGAGTGTGCAATAGAAAACTCTCCTGCATAACATCCACTTAGCCTTTGTGGCTTTGTGGAGTTACAGATGGAGATACATACACAAATGCCAACATATTGCATATCGATAATACTGGATTTTGAGTGAGCATTACATAGGGACACTTTTAAGAGTGGAATCGTGAGGTTATCGAGAGCTAATCACTGCAAAGTGAGTGAGCCAGCACATCCCAAATCGTGTAGGTAGGCATCGGTAATTACTTTGCCAGCCAGAACCAAAAGGCCACCTGATGGGTGGACATGCAGCTGGTCCACACAGGCCTCTTGCCACGGCTTAGGCTATGGTTGATTTAGTGGGAGCCAGCGATTAAATGGTACAATACCTTAAACCACTGGTATTAAACCTTCGAGACACCCACATTGAGATTCATGGTTGTGGCCCAATTCGCATAAGTTCACTATGGTGATAACTCACTTATATTATTTTTTGCCTTGGGTACGCTTTAAAAGGTCAAGTCAGGCGATGTCGATCAGTCAGTCGGTATTCCAGAGTTCCATCCAGGCTTTAGGTATATAGCCTAAATCCTTAGGAGCCACGGTCTCCCAAGGATTTGGGGTTGGTTAGGGTCACAGGTAAGCGATGCAATGGGAGGAGCAGGCTGTTAAGAGGGGAAGCAGGGAATGAGAATTTCGGAGAGCCGGCCGGAGAAAAAGAATGAAGGGGCCCAATAAGGAGTGACTTGTTGTTGAGATCGTACGCCGCTTGACAGGGAGCCAGTGTGCAGGTCCGAGATGCTAGTGACAAGCATGCGAGCCTGAAGAGTCGTGTACAATCTGCCAGCACCGTAGTGCACGTGCAGGATGACGAGCAAGGAGAAGAAGAAAAACGGGCTCGCGCACAGACACATGTGGGCCAATGCACGTCAATGCAACAGCTGCGGCCGCTGACCATTATCGACGGCTTCAAGCCGAACTGGAGAAGCTCCTTGGTGTCGTAGTGCTGATCTTCTGGCAGAGTGGTGAACTGCTTGGAATAGCGCTCGACGGTGGCCTTGGACACTACCGTGGCGGCCTTGGAGGTGCGAAAAACTGGCTCGAAATCCACGTCGGCAGTGAAATCGATCTGGAATGTGGCCCTCTTCTCCTTCGGCTGGCTGTCGGTCGCTGCCGTCGTCGGCCACGATTCTGCCAAAGTGCAAAATGAAAGGCTGACTACGTCGGTCCGGCCGACGCATGAATTGGCAACCGCTAACTGACATCGGCTATCATGTGGGCAGTTGGCTGCAGACTGCCGCTCTGCTATAACGCGTGCTCGAAGGCACCGAGGCTACCAATACGCTGAGCGAAATCAAGAGCTCGCCAGTCAAGCCCGAAGTTAAAAAAGCACTGAGGCCGTCTGGAGAACTGACGTCCGGAAAAAAGGAGCCACGAAACTCCACGCGAACGCTTAGAGAGCGCAGCCACGTTAACGCCATTAGATGCAGATCGAGCAGCACCGTCGCAATCGATTAGCGACCGACTTGAATGGAAAACATGACCCACCAAGTGCTACAGATGCCGCACAGCAGGCAAATGCAGGGCAGCCGATGATGCATTTAAGTCAAACGGCAGCAACAAGCATCGCGTGGCTGCACCGTCAGGTCGGGTCGGACATGAGACAAGCCGTCTGGTGTGCAAGCAACTGCACTGCCAACAGACGGCACCCGCAAGAGAAGATGGGGATGACCGTATCAAGCAATAGAGCAATAACGGCAAGTGTACTGGGGGACGTGACGAAGGAAGGAAGCTTCATTGGCTCCGTCGAGCAGGACGCTTTGCCTCTTCGGTCTTTATTGGTTTTTCTTGGGCATTCGTTTCCACTTTGGGTTAGGAGCACAGTGCACGCCTGATCGATCATCGTCAAGGTGAGCGACGCAATTGTATATTTGAGCTAACGTTGCCATAATGAATGATGGCAAGGCGTCTCCACGGAAAGAGAGCTAAATCTCCTCTGGGCACTAGACAGTGTGGGCTTTTTGGTATCGCTTTAAACGCCGTCAAGTCAGGGGATGCTCGTCTTGAGCAAAGTAAGTCGGCAGAGAATGTTCCAAGCAGATCCCGAAGGATTTGCAGTTAGAGGTTAGAGGCACGGCTTAGCAATCAGAGTGAAAGGAGCAGGCAGCATAGGCGGAGGCCTGAGCAGCAGGCATTGTCGATAGGCTAGCCGGTGCGAGAGAATGAATGACATACAAGTTGCAGAGATGGATGGGACCTTGAAGTCGATGCTCTGATCGGTAGGGAGCAGGTGGAACATTGCTGAATAGCACTTTGACTAGCTTGCTCGAAAGGGCCGCTACAAATATTATTTGCTTTTTGGAGGTTACGCACGCTTTCAGTGTCGGCCAGATTTCACATGCATAGCAACAGCAGCCAATGGCAACAGCATGACAGCCCCGCACGACACAAAAGACACTTGCACTTTCTTCATCAACTCCGTCAGCATGATGATCACAGATAGTGAGCGATAGCAATCGGGGTAGCTACGGGTAAAAATCGACACGCCGATTACCTTTCGACTGAGCTTTGACGCGCCAATAGGACGGACCAGCCCACGTGTCCAGCAGAGTGCTGCTGAAGTACGAGTACTCACTCGGTTCACTCGACAGCATGCGCATCAGAACGCCAAGTGAACCGTCCCTGTGGTGGAACAGCACGATTGACGACAACGGTTTGACGACATTGCAAACAACTACCGGCAGCGGCATGCATTCGCGTTGCTAGGTTCCCAGAGGCAAAAGGGCGGCCGATCGGACAGCTGCCTCTAGGGAGGTGCCACGCGTCGGCACAGGCTTCTCCTGCCTCCGCCTGTGCGAGCAAGGAATGACGTACGTGATCTTGCTGATTGTACCCTGTGCAAGTTTGGCATGATTGTTGTCACCGGAGGTCAGACCGACATCGGCACTTGCACCATCAGCACCACCTTCACTGGTAAGTGAAGCTGACAACAACGAAAGAAAAAACACTGAATGCAATTAGCAGCAGATACAAAGTGGGTCGATGTCATCGACTTGGGCAGTAAGTACATGACTCTCCAGCACAAACCGCGATGAATAAATGATTCCCAAAGCCTAGCTCGCCCAAGTTCAATCAAACAGACTGTTAACTGCTGAAGGATTAATCCGTCACGAGCCCAGCCCGGAATTGGGATCGCCTAAACAGCCTCTATTAGCTGAAAATGAAACACGGGCACAGGACGCTTAAATTGTGTGATATCAGGCAGTCAAAGCCAACTACTGATTGGGATCCCACCAATCAAGATAGTAGGAACACAGTGTAATCCTCTCAGTGAGCTAGCTTCTCAAATACACGAGAGCTTGACCCAGGGAGACAGCTAAGTAAACCAACAGTTTCAGTTTGGGACCGTGGACGGGGTAACACGGCAAGCATGAAAAGAGTAAAGCATGCCACTACAACATGCCCATACAAAAATGCAATTAAATATATTTCAAAATGCTGGCAATAGAAATTATGATGCCACTTCATGAGTGCTAATACCATACTGCATAATCTAACGTATAATAGCAAATGCCACGAGAACCAAAAAAACCGCCGCGCTGAGGTAAAGCACAGCTACTACAGAAGAGAATCCCGTTGTGAGGCACCAAGTGAGTTGTAATTTCAAACTTACACAGAGGCAGCAGAGTGCACATGGTACCTAATAATACCTTAGAGTACCAAAGCCAGTAGCCTGCTGACAGGCTTCAGACACAGATAGAGGCCAAACGAAACCAGGCAGAACAGAACCGTGTGCTGGCTTCAGTTTCTACTCGAAAGGCGTTTAATTAAAACGTAACACAACAAGCTTACTTATCGATATGCAACCCAAATGATTGCATTAACACTCACAATCCAAGTCCATCCCAGAAATAAATAATAAACTCATCTTAGTTCCCAAACCAAGAAGTCACAGCATTCAAAACATGGAAGCTTAAACAGCTCGATAAAGAGCTGTTGATGAAATCGATCTTGATGAAAGTCAACCGCAAAGTCCGGCCAGACCCCATCGTGTCAATTGCCTTCAGTGGTCAGCCTTCCAACTTCTCAAGGCTCAGCGGCAGGTCGATAGGGCCTCAAGTTAAGACTGTCGGCAACTTATCTTCTGTTCTGTCACCAGGACCGTTCCCTCCCATCCTTGTGGGTAGAGGCCACCTAATTATTTATATGGAAGCAAAGATGCCCTCAGTGGCCATTAACTCTACTGCAACAGCAGCCGACAGTAGCCTCAGTGGTCGGTCACATGACATTTTCGTGCACCTAGGATTTGTGACCAAAGACGGAAAATCGACCACCGCTAATGGCCTTGCTGGCACCAGCTTATCTTCAGTGGTAACTCGATAGCCATTTCAACTCGGCAGCCATAAACATTACTTGCCGGCTTACAATCGAAACGATTCCGTGAGGTCAAGCCAGGGCAGCTTTCCGTGACATAAATAGTAAAAATATCTTCGCTACATGTCAGATTCACTGTCCGAATAGTCACGTTCGGGCAAACCTGCGCAATGAGAATGGAGACCATGTAAACCACTGCCTCTGGGCCACTGTCACTTCAAACAGAGGATTAATCGCATGGCGGGTCTTATTGTTGACATCCAGCAGGAAACAAAACAGGCAGATATGCACAGCTGTCAGCAAAAAGCATGAACTGCATGACAGTGTGTGAGGGCCGAGCTCCGACAGACGGAGTAAATCAACTAAAATGGCTTCAATGGTTCGAGGCAATCGCTAAGACGCATGTGCATGATCTTAGCGATAAGGTGGTTGCATTTCACGGCCCAGGTCGAGGTCCTGCATTCGATTCCTATAGCAGGCCAATCTTTTCTGCACACTGCCAGAAGCGTGAAAGGCCACTAAAGCTCTCCAAATGGAATGCAAAATCTGCCGATCTGTACTTGCTTTTTAGAGTAGCCTTAATCATACGACGAAAGCATCTCCAGGCATCACACGCACTAATACACAGGCAAGCCGCAGAAGGGCACGATCTTATGTATAAGCACACCTGGTAATGGGCCCACTAGAGCAATGGGCGCAATGTTTGAGCGGATTGAACTTTATAGGGCTTAAACACTACGGTTAAGATCTGCAATCAATACTGGACACATTTTTCATACGAGTTAAACGGTCGTACAGTGCAAAGAGGTCGCATGCCTCCTGCCAGCCTGACTGACACTGACAAAAGCGCCAGGCCTTTCGCTACTGCTTTTCCCACTTCGGATGCGAGCCAACGCCGAAAACAGCGCCTTCGCTGCCTCACTCGAGTGGTGGCATGGCTTACATTAGGAGACTACTGTAACGACTACTAGGGCTGAGCCAAGGGTCAGACTTGTAAACCAAAGTGGCTTGCTGGCATCCCCCGAAGCGATGGAATGCTCATCCACTATTACTCTGCCCAGCCTCGTACACAAGCCCTGGGCTCCCAAATAACCTTAAGAAGCTTGGACATGAGTGCAGCCCCTAATCAATACGGCTTACACAATGGGCCGATAGACATATGCAGTCGAGAAGCACTACCTTCGCAGTGAAGCCTTGAGCTTACAGTTCTAGTGACGGATGCAGTTCGAGCATCATGATGTCACGTGTGCTGGGAAGTTGGCAACAAAGGCCTTTGTACGCCGCTGAGAGGCAATAGAAACAAGGAATGAAATAGTAAGGTGGCATCTACTTGGAGACGAGCACATCTCAAAAGCAGACTCCTGCTCAGCGATGCAAGAGGCCGGGAAGCAGAGGAGAGAAAAAGGCGATGGCGCACTAGGTGAAGCGGTGCTGGGAAGTTGGCAACAAAGGCCTTTGTACGCCGCTGAGAGGCAATAGAAACAAGGAATGAAATAGTAAGGTGGCATCTACTTGGAGACGAGCACATCTCAAAAGCAGACTCCTGCTCAGCGATGCAAGAGGCCGGGAAGCAGAGGAGAGAAAAAGGCGATGGCGCACTAGGTGAAGCGGTTGCCTTTCACGACATCTGTACCGAGGTCGTGGGCTCGAATCCTGCGGTAGACGATCTTTTATCTCGCCACTGCAAGCGGTGGTGATAGCCATAAAGGCTCTTCTATCGCTATACAAAAGAGACTGTTGAATCAGCTTTTATAGTGTGTGTGTGTATATATATATATATATATATATATATATATATATATATATATATACATACATGCACACATACACACATATATAGTATACAAGCTGATTCAATAGTCGCTATATATATATATATATATATATATATATATATATATATATATATATATATATATATATATATATAAGCCGCAGAGACACAGACACCGAGAAAAGGAAGTCGTAGAGAGACAGAAAGACAGACCAAAAAGTAAGAGATAGAAGCATAGATAGTGAGAGAGGCGCCGAACAAAAAATAGAGCAGCACATGAAACAGATAGAGACAGACAGACAGACAGGGACGACGCAGGCACTTGAAACGGGTAGCAAGGTAGAAAACGAGCGACAGCCACAAAGAGTGACAGGAAAGAGAGAAATCAGATGAGACCAAGAGACAGACAGAGAAGAGAGTCTTGGCATACCAATATCACTAGGGTATCATACCTGCATCGTCGTCATCATCTGCAGCAGTATCCAAATTATCAGCATAATCAGCTGCTCCGGCCAGTTGGTCAGCACACGTGTTTTGTGATTCTGCAATCTCTGGTTCTGCATGCCGATCAAAAGCATGTTCTGAATTGGCTCTTCTTAGCATCGCCGCTATAGAGTCCTGGAAATCATAGCACCAAAAGAAGGCAGGAGGTAAAATTGCTTTGCAATCAACCACCCCGAATCTGCGCAGTCGCCTGCAATGACCTTCCAAGTTCCACTCGAGTAACACACTTAACAGGCATGCTTTCACGTAGAAACTCAAGTGTATTCGGATTTTTTAGGTCCTTCGTATGCTGCTAAGCAAAGCAATAAGGACAAAGTGACTGTTATGGTGGACAGTTGCACGTGTCCCTACGCTAGAAGCTAAAGTGTTGCCACACTTGGCCTCTTGTGGTACGGTCGATGTATTTCAGCCGGTATCTGTTGGAACTGCTGTAAATTATTGGTAAGTACTAACAAATATCTTTTACTAAGGCAAGTACTGCGACTTAATGTGGTAGCCCGAAATCACACACACACGCACTGGTGTGTTTGAATCGGTACAGGAATCAAAGGAATAATCCTCACAGCAGTAGCAGCGACAGACAGCCAGAAAGAACGTGCCAGAATTCTAAAGCACAAGAAAGGTGCCACCCATGAGTAAGAATTTCGGGAGTCAGTTTCATTCTCGGACCTAACGAGAGAGAAAACATCCGGCAACGGCAGATGCCTTCCGAGAGACTCGCTACTGGCAGCAGGCTTTAACAGGCGTTCCCTTGCTGAGCGTGTCGTCATTCATTTCGGAGTGCTTTCCGCCCTACTCGTGTCTGACTCTTCTCATTGACTCCGTTTATCGGTGCCCGTGCTGTACCCTTGATCCCTCGACCTCGGCCTTGCCGATCGGCCTCAATCTGCAAACGAAACGCCTCGGGAGCTATTTGCCAACTTATTAACGATTATTTTTAGCTATTATGTCCCAAGAAGACCTGCGAGCTGTAGAAGAATAGCTGCTGCCGAAGCAGCAATCCAGCACCAGGTGTGTGCACCTGACCTTCGGCGTGGCGCACGTTGTACGTCAGTAAGGATGTTGTTTAGTGAGACTATAGTTAGCCGGTATCTCCCACACTGCAGCGAGATTGTGAAAAGACGTTGCCGAATTTCAGCCCAGCATATTTGCCGAATACCAAATAATTAAGGGGCAAAGGACAGTAGAAGACACAGACCGTCCAGTCACGAATAAAAGCAAAGCACCAGCGGACTATTCGGCTCACTAGCAGGCCAAATACGTCAGTGTCAAATATTGTCAAACCTCTACATGCATGCACACGATATGCATAACCACTCTATACGAACAAAAATGTGTCGAACCGAACCTTCCCATCAAGTTTAACTTTTTATACTTGTGCATACACTAAGGATTTTTTCCAAAGACAAAGAAAACTAGATGTTACCCATGTAACAACTATACTTAGCACACGTTATTGTTGTGCTCTGCCGAATTTACTCTGTGCTCAAGATGCAGTTGTCCTTCATTATTTCATAGTGTTCTGAGAACAGCAAGCATGGAGGATCTGCTCTGGCATTCAAGTGACCAGAAGGCATGGTCATAGTAAGTTATAGCAAGCTTTGGTTGCCCACTAGCATGCCGCCCCGATGACCTCACGAGTTTCCACGTCTACCACTAGTTTGCCATGCCAGCCATATTTCTTGACCTTTTGTCTTAGCTGGTAGACTAAGCAGGTCTTTAAGCAACTAGCTGCTTCGAATCGGCTGAGAGGGTTCGTAACGTGTGAATGAACTTTTGTCATGTTAAAATTGTATGCAAATTATCATTAATCAGCAGGCATGATTCTTTCCAACTTAGGTAAAGGGCCTACAAAAACGTTGTAGTTCTCCTCGGGGTGCTAGGCTAATGTAAAGTACTATCTATCTAAAATACTATCATTGCAATATCTACTAATTAAAGCAAGGAAGTCAGTCCTTCCGTCACTCGACAAGATGGCACATTTCCGTCACTCGACAAGATGGCGCAGCGCTATCTTCGTGACCATATTATGACTACTTCTACAATGACTCAGCAAAGCAAGTCTGCTGGCAGTGAGCTTTCGTTATTACCAATACCAGTCTTGCTTGCAATATCCACAGCATTAAACTACTTCACAATCAAATAATGCCTGTTAGCAGCAGCTTGGTTTGGTGATGAATCGATTGTGAAGTGTATTTAGCTCATTTGACACCTCCCCCCTACCCGAGAGAAGCAGGCCCCCAGCTCGTAAAGTGAAATCCGATGTGACAGTTTCATCTCTGGCTCGCTGGAGCCAGGATCCTGCAACAGGGGGGGGGGAAAGCAACGGAGTGTTTTTTATCAAAAATAGCTAGATCTTAATACACTAGGAAAGAGGACAGAGAGCAGACAAATCGAAGGCAGCATCGGCAGCCTGAGCGAGAATCTGCAAGCAAGCAGGCCCTGCACAAAGACATCGTCATCGATCGACAACACGACGACGCGGTCCTACCTCGCTGTCTTGGTTCCAGTCGTTGAACTTGAAGTCGGCAAAGGCGGAACAAACGTGCAGGCCGTCAAAGTTGACGCCACGATATATAGCTACAAGCGATATCGCGATCATTGTTATCCCACGGGCAGGCGAGCGCAAGAAGTCTACACATCTTTGCTCTGCACAGCAAGGAACGTGTGCGCATGTAGCTGTCCGTCATGATGCACGCGTGCTGGGTCGGACAATGTGCAATGCAGTGGAACTGCATTTAGGATTAGCCGAGCCATTACAAGGAACAAAGCTCGTCGACCTTAGTAAGGACTAGGCAGGCTTCAGAGTCCTGCATCACCGTCTACAGCCACGCTCACGAGCAGAACGAGTGGCACCTCTACTTCCACCACGACAGCTGCAGACAGCGAAAGGCAGACAGCGGTGGAATAGGGGCCTGCAGTGTCATCGTTGTTAGACGTCCCCCAGACAGTGGTTAAAGCATTGACAGACCCATCCCGAGACCTACAGGTCCTACGGCTACGACCCCAGCATAACTGTGCAGCTAAAAAACTCGAGCCCGTGCTATCACTTAAAAAGCTAATCACTTTTGTGATTATCCTCACATTCGCGAGTGGCTACTGCTTGAGTGCTCGAAACGATGAAACGCTCGAAGAGCTTGAAAGCAGACCACTGCCCGAGATGAACATTGCATGTGTTTTCTTTAACGCCGAGCAGTGAGCTAGCTGGAAGAACCACACACTCGCATGCACACACCGGTGCAGAGCCCGAGCCCGCACAGGCGCCCACATAAAGTTCTCACGCTGATCCACAAGGCCCGCCACGGCTTGGCTCCTTCGTACCTAGGTGAACTGCTGCAGCAGTTTCAGCCTCTTCACGCCCTCGGGTCCTGTATGGACAGTAAATTAGCTGTTCCATTCCTCCGCTTAAAGACCGTTGGCAACAGAAGCTTTAGCTCGGCAGGTCCTAGACTGTGGAACTCGCTTCCACAATTCTTACGCAACGACAACTACTCTCCTGCTGCCGACTATGGCTTATCCTTTTAGGCGGTCCTGAGCTGCTACTTCCATGCTACTCACTGCCTCAACTGCTCTCCTGACTCTGCTATGCTTCCCACTTTCTCTTTGTTGCATGAGATGAAGTGTGTTGGCTACCAAATGCGTACCGAAAGCCGCTTAGGCTGTGAGTGCGCTATACAAAACTCTGCTGCGTAACACCCGCATGACCTTTATGACTTTGTGGAGTTACAGACGGAGATACATAACATTACAGGAGCTAGCTCAGCCGAGCTTGCCGCCGGCTCCTCCTCGTCCTTCTCGCAGCAGCAGTAGCAGCAGTGCTTGACATGGCAAACACGGCCGACAAAAACGGTAGGCTGTGTTCCATCTGCCACCGGCTCATGTTAGCCACCGGTGGATACACGTAACCTTTCTACCACCAGCCCAGTGTAAGAGTTTTCGAGAGGCCCCACCGCTTGAGCTAACAGAGAAAAATGCTTCACCTAGCAGTGCACTGACAGTTACATCGGGTCACACCGGGTGCAGACTTCAAGCAGTGACTCTTCGACTGCCCCTACCCGTGGGACAGTGGACCCATACGAATGGCAGCCAATTGCTGGCTTACGATGAGAAGGGCCCATAGAGGGAGCCAAGTCTTGCAGTGTAAGGTGTCATTTAACAGTCATTTCGATAACGAGGTCACATTACTGAGCAGTGCAAGGAAGGAGATGAGCTTCCGGCTGATAGCTAATTTTAGCAATGGCCTGTCTGACGTTCACGGTCGGCGATAGATTTTTTTTTCCGCCTCATTCAAGCCGGTCGAGGCAACAACAAAGTCTGCGGAAGAGACTTCAAAACTACCAGCTACGATAATCGATATGAGCCTTACGATATGAGACTCGGAGACTAGCATTAGAACTAGAGGAGGGAGGGGCACAAAGAAGAAAGACCAGCCGAGTCCACGAGAGCGATGCACAAGTGCGGAGCGATGTGACTGCAGGCGCTCGCTCGCGGATGCGCCAGAGCGTGACCTGCCTAAAAATAGCGCCGAGAAAGGTGACGCCATATTCTGAAATATGTCTTCCTCCTGCACGTTGGCGCTGGCGGCTAACTCGTGGTTAATCGTTTGGCGATGCGACAGCGCCTTTCTCCTAGACCCGCGTGGTGCATTAGTGTTGGCTATGGGGGGGGGAGGATGAGTCAGTCGGTATCACGGCTGAACTGAAGAGAAGGGACCAGTGGCAAGCAAGATGGCTCTTGCTCGTAGGCGCAGGTAAAAGTGCTGCGACTGGGAATGGATCGGTGAGATCGGACATGCATTAGTCGAAAGTCGCTGTGCGACTGGTGGCTGCTTACAGCTGGTGATACAGGATTACTTACACAGGATGCCGGAATTCCACCCCTAGACCCTGCCGCCGTGTGGACGTGCACCTTAGCGCTGGGCTAAGACCCATTATGATAAGGAGCATTATGATATCAGAAAACCTATGAAGTGCTGGGCTAAGACCCAGGAATTATGATACAAGAAAAATCAAGTGCCAGCTCACTTTGTGCGAGCGTCATGGCACCTGGTCACATCAAAGAATGGGCAGTGAGCACACACTATGCATGTATGTGCACACACACATGCATAGTGTGTGCACTACCTAGGTGAGCTCATGAGAAACCGAAGGCTCGTATGCCCGTTTATAAATAGAAAGGGGTAAGCGTAACTTCGGACGAGTAGCCGATGTCATTACCTTACCCAGTGACTCACGGTGATCTCACTTATTCCACTCGTTAGCAACTAAGGAAGCAGTAAGACAGAGATAGAAGCTCGTTAGTTACTATTTGACGTTAAACTCGAACCTGACAAATTGTGTGGCTTACGAGTTTACAATCAGCATTATTCACGCTTGCACCAAGGCCATTGGCTTGCAGTCTCTGATCATGCTTTTGATCAGACGGCATGCTTATTAGTGCAGCATGACCTAGGATATATGTAGCCTCAGTCAGCACACCTAAACTCACCTGTTATACTAATACCACTCTGATGGCAGCTCACAAATATTAGTAAACTATCGTGTCGGTGGTAACTGATGATTCAGCTTAGATGATTCAGCTAGCATAGCTTCCCTGTTGCCAGCCTTGATTGCTGCCACTAGTGAAAGTGGCTGCACTATATACACTTGTATAGAGTGATAATGCAGCATCTTTGTTACAAAAACACTGCAGCTCACCGAAATGGGTTGCCTATCAAGCTCCTCCGAGAGTTAATTTAATCTTCAAAATCTTAGATATCGTCATGGGCAGACAACAATGCCTTGGCTTCTCATACAACACTAGGCAATGCTAGGTACACTGCCACTAAGCATTTAGGTCCAATATTTTCCAAAAGGGATTAATTACTTTATGTAAGTTTGTTTGCATGACATTAATCATAACCCTTCTGAAGTTCATTTTGGCATATTCCTTTATCTTGGGCAGGAGCTGCCGCTAAGCTAGCAAACTCGTAATCATGGAAAATCGTTCTGAAATCCAGTTTTGATTAGCCAAGAATCCGGGAACCAAAGAAATAGCTACAATACAAGTAGCAATTGATACGAGAATAGGCTGCAATTCTTGCCTCTGGCCAGTACTGTACTCTGGCCAGTACCATACTATCAGTCGCCTCTGGCCAGTACCATACTATCAGTCTACCGACATCGTTTCCAAGCGACCTAGGCGACTGGTTGTCTTCCCTTCCTCCACTGTTCACTTCCTTCACACCTTCGTGCCTCAACTATCCCACAATCATGCGGAACACAGAAAAAGGTAACGAATGTGATTAGACTCCACGGTGGACCAGCTGTCCACTAGACCATTTGTTCTCTTTGTCCGCGAGACCCTTCGTCCTTTGTTCTCCGAGCAAACGCTGAGCACCGAGGGCAACCGAACGTTCAGTTTGGCTGCTGAATGATCTGAAGTAATTGTATTGGGGTGCTGCAGTAGAAATGGTGTGGGAGTCCTGCATCGCATACCAGGCATCATGCACGATCCAAGATCTTTATATAGACCTTCTTCAGAACGTCAGACTTCCAAGAAAGATGGCACTTTGCAAACCTGATTATATTTTCCAGCCTGACAACGACCCAAAATACGCATTTGTGGGATGAGGTCCAACGATGCATACTCGAACCAACTGTACGTATGTATCACATTTGCTGATGACCTCTTCGAACACTTGCAACGAGCCTGGGAGTAACATAACGTAGCCGATGTTTATGAGCATTTGATCATCTCCATGCCTAAACGGATCCAACAGGCAGTTACAAATAAGAGAGGTGAAACGTCATATTGGCCTAATAAATTAAGGACGGTGCATGATAATTACGGCAACATGTTGCTGTGTTTTCTTATTGTAACTAGTGTGCAAATTTGTGGTGACAACAACGTTCGATATTTATACATATGCATGCAAGTGGGCAGCCATCGTGGCTGGCCCCAGCCATCCAAATACTGTTTCGTTTCAATGTGGCTGCAAGCAACCAAAACTATTGGCAGGCCAATTGAAACCAATTAACTTCGGGATCACAGCTAAAGAGGTGAGCTTGCAGAGGCCAACTAAGAGTGAGTAGAATACACGCATCAGGATCGCTCTCATTTCCGAACGCCGTTCGACCACGAAGGCTGCATTCGGTGGCAATAGACACAGTCTGCAAAGCCTTGCCAGCTGCTGATCAGCGTAGGCCAGCAACTCAGACACTCGGAGCACAAGAACAAAAAGTTCGTGGATCAAAAGAAAAACAGGTAGTCTTTCCACTTGGCTTGCAATATCGCACTACCTCAAACTTGTATATTCGAGTAATATACTTCTGCTTCCTGCATCGTGACCTTCACCAGCAGCTGCTTATTCGTAGCAGCGTGAAACAGGGCAATTTCAAATAGAAAGCGACTGTGTGGAAGTCTACCGTGGGGCTGAGCGCCGACAAATGATTTCGTCAAGGGCTGGGACTAATTCCAAAGCCTGGAACACACTACGGATGCACGGCAGAACATCCCCTGACATGAAAACAAAACATTTAAAAAGAAGCTTACAACGCACCTGTTTATAAGAGCATTTGGTGGGTCTATGTGATTCGTCCTTCGTGTGCATGTACCTGCTTAAACTATGCCTGCTGCTTTTGGATGCTACCACCAAGCATTTGCTAATGCTTTCTATGCGGCATCTGTAAGGTGCATAGAGAGAGATTCAGTTCTCTGGCGGAACTATACAAATTATTATTATTATTACCAATCCCGAAACCTACGAGGCTATCGGGCCAACGCCGTACCAAGCCATTGACAATGGTATTCATTTGCCGCTCTGGTATGCATAAAGTTGTGCGGAATACACCATGAGTGCACCACATAGGAAATACCCCGAATATAGGAGAGAGGGAATTCGTACTGCATCGCCAGCCGTCTACTTCTGCCACTAAATACCAGCTAGCTTAGCTTGAGACGAGTTGCACACACGTGACGTTAGGACACGGCACACTATGCCAGCTCAACGTCTACCAATGTGCTGGCACTGACTGCATATCTGTCCCAGGATATTCTACGTAAAGTCACCGGAGGTGACTAAGCCAGGCGAAAACGAAGTGATAACAACCAACCGATAGTCAATTTGCGAATTTCGAAAACTGTTGAAGAAAGAGCATACAGCGCAGTGGCCCGTCATCAGTGGTGCACGCTACGTGTCGGCTCCAGGGAACGATCCGCAAACTGTCTGCTATGTCAATAAAAAGTTTCTACACCTTAGGCCTCAGGATCAATGCCAGCAGCTAGCTAGCTAGCTAGCTAGCTTAGCTAGCAATGCCCAGACGTGGTGCACGCATAATAGTCGCGTGGCTGCTGGCAATTAGGGTAGATCATAATTATCCGACAGCTCAACACGCTAGCGTGTCCAATCGCTGCAGCGCGGCTCAGCCAGCGCTGCACCACCACTTCACAGGTAGCCAGCCATCTCATCACAGATGGACAATTATCCCGCCACTTTACAGCTACTACAGTCTCTCACAGCGCCATGCGACAATTATTCCTCCATTCCACTGGCAGCACCATTCCTGACCGTGCAGCTGCACGAGCTTTGCCAACCGTGGTTCCGATGAGCTGTGCAATGAAGCACACGCAGCCGCCCAACCCATATCCCCCCATGCGCCTCGCAAGGTCCACACAGCCACGTGAAAGCACGTGAACCCATCCTTGGGAGGGGGGGTGAGGGTGGTGGCTGGAATTCGGTATTATAATGTGGCGGCTGGAATTCGGACCGGTGAGGGAGGCTGGAATTCTGCCCTGAATGCTGCTCGACACTTGCCGACGGCAAGTAATAGAAGGAGCGCAGGCCACTGCGAGCAGGTCGCACCTTCAAAGTCGGAAAGGTCCACCGGTTTCCGGCGTCCAGCGTCGTCTGCCTGTCCGCGAGGGGGCGCTCCAGAGGGCGCGAGCGAGTCGAGCAGCAGCTCGCACGAGTCGTCCACGGAGCGCAGCTGGGCGAGGAGCAGGCTGCCGGCGGCGGCGCCGTCGCTGAGGGCGGCCGAGGTCTTTTGAAAAAGCGGATCGACCTGGCGACCGAAGAGCAAGCCGGGCACCGAGCGTGAGCCGGACATGCACACTTGGGCAGGCGGCGGCGGCAGCAGCGGCGGCGGCCATTCTCGCACGGCAACGTCCAGCGCGCATGGCAGCGGCCCTCGAGCACACGCGCCTGTTACAGCGAGCGGTCGGCGGACCGGTGACGCGGCTGCTCGAGCAGTGTGAGGTGCCGGGTCGCGAGACGCAGTACGCTGTGCAAGAGGTCGCAAGACGCGGTCAGCTGCTCGATAGCGGCGACTGCCGGTGTCAATGCAAGCCCTGTAATACATCCCATGCATCCCAGAGAAGACCAAGTCACCGTGTGTGGGCTGACCTAGGCCAACCACTAGGGCAACTGGTAAATTAGCCCAGAAAACGAATTCCAAATAAAACAAAGCAAATGGTTCCCAAGACTAATGACAGTGATACTAAGAAATGTATAGCACCATACGACAACGAAATCTCTATCTATGCACCTTAGATATGCTTGAGAGAAGCATGTCAAATGGTCAGTGACAACAAAATGAGCAGTCCCGGACAGCACTAGATTTGACTGTGTCTAGAAGTGCATGCATGGCATGCAGAGTCCGAAATGGACAGAACGTCGACTGCTAGACAAAAAAGCTTGAGTGTGTGTGTGTGTGTGTGTGTGTGTGTGTCCGTGTGCGTCCGTGTGTGTGTGTGTGTGTGCGCGTGTACATGAGTTCGTGCTTGGGCATGCATGCTTGCATGCGTGAGTGTGTGCATAGCGTGCATGCAAGTGTCGTGGCTGCCGTGAGGGCCAAGAAGGAATCGTGGTTAAAGGACGGTGGACTCTTCCTGCACAGACTTTCTCTACCTCTAGCCCGTGCCGGGCTAAGGTTGACTGGTCCGGTGGCTCTGCAGCACGCTGTGCCCTGCCCACCTGCCTGCCGGCTTGGCAAGGTCAGTTTGGTTTTTCCCTTTTGGTTTCTCTACGGAAACGCTAATCCTGAATCCGGCGGTCTACGTGAGTGTGCATCTCAGCCGACTTTCCACCGCAGTGGGGCTCGGTGCCGGCGGAAGCGCAGGGGGGGCCGGCATCATCAGTTCTACAGCGCAAGGTGGCAGCCGGCTGCCACCTTGTGCGGCAGCCACCGCCAGTCCCCTCTGATCCTTCTGTTCGGAGGGATGTGACGGGTTTCCAGTTTTCCCACCGTCGGCACCCCCTGCTCCCCGATGAAAACGAAGCGCTCGTACGAGCAATCGCAACTCCATCGTACTGAGCAATCGCTCGCAGCACTCAGTATGTGAAAACGATTGCGTAGTACGTCCGCCCACTCTTGGCACTTTCGCGGCTAGCCAGTGGCCAGTGCCTCTCACTGCAAAACAATCGCGACCATAAGAGCCATCCATTCATCGACCGCTGTCGACCGTCCGCTGGTCATCGACAGCACGCTGATGGGCAGATATGGTAAAAACTTAAAAGAAAATCATACTTCACTGTGTCGAAATCTTTCTGTGCAATCAGCCACTGCTGATTGCAAAAGATTGACAATGACGCACAAAGTGACTTGCAGATGAACTTATTGATAGCCATCTATGAGCCGTTCACTTTGGACAGACACACAAGAATATGTACATCTCTAATAATGAACCAGCACTAGTCGACATTCTCACCTCGAAATCCAGATCAAACTTCTTGACGTTAATGTTTTTCAAGTTGGTCTCTATGGTTTTGCCTCTCTTTGTCGCCTTCTTCTTCCGGGCTGCGTCAGTGGCTGCTGCAGCAGCCGCTGCATCCTCGTCTCCCGAGTTGCCTTCACCGTTGGGCATGCTCTCACCGGCGCCGTCGTCTTCAGCGGTCTCTGTGGGACCAGCGCTGCGGCCCAGGCCACTCAGAACCTTGTATGTCTCCATGTGAATGGCATCGACTCGGCCGGCGTATATTTTGGCACTTGCATCCAATGTGGAGCTGGCCACCTAAGAATATGACCGAAATGCCATTACATCGGTAAGATGCAACAACAAATGCATGGGGTGGGCATTAGTCGTGCTTCGTGCCAGTGCCACGCGCGGCCTGCGATGCCGACCCACACTCACGGCTTGTGGTCGCCCGCTCGTCTGACGACCAGTTTGCACACGCGCATGTACTCCCATGCTCGGCAGCTAGGCACACGCACACGCTGCCGCTGAAAGGCGAATGCTGTATGCAGCAAGCGCTTTCAGCCGAGCGATCCAGAACCAGAGTCAAAGTCAAAGAAGTCAAATCAGAGCCGAGCTATCTAATCAGAAGAACTTCGAACATAAACGTTCCAACTTACACGGGCAAGGACCAACTGCTGCTGATGCTCGCTAAGCTACACTTGCCGTACCTGGAAATTGGTAAGCCCCTTCTGCTTGAGTAGATCAGCCATGTAGTCGATCAGATGGAGGCCAAATGCATTTTTTGCATTGATTTTCTGCAACCCCAGGCACGCAGAGCATTAGCATGAACACATCCTAGACTGGTCACTACCAAGCAAGCTGCAGTTGTTAAATTGTCCGCAGCCGACAATCTTCTAGCATTCCATCCATAGATGTCTGCTTGCAATCTAGGCATGCTATACCAAAACGACTTTTGTTAGATGAGCACATTTCCTCCACTATCAAGACAGCCTTTCGTCGAAGGGGAACATGGCAAAATCAGAGCCAGCTTAGACATGAGTACGACAGCCAAATGGGAACATGCTTTTGTCAAATCGTGTGTAGATTAGTGCGTGCTGACACTGTGCATGCTGCCACTAACCACATTTGCATGCTGACATTGTGCATGTCACCCCCTAACCATATTATTCATTTTGTTTGTTTTTCAAGCATGATTTTACTTACCATTCAATTGCATTTCCCTTTGCAGCAAATGTAAAGCGCCTAGAAAGAGATTGAGTTCTCTGGGGGCGCTTTATCAAGTGCATTATTATTATTATTGCACTTCCCTTAATTTAGGACATCCGGCTAACACCTTTAATGGTCTCCAACAGGTGCCAAACGAAGTAATTCTCTCGATTCTCTTGCAAGGAGTTGTAATACACCTGGATTGCAATTAAGTTCTCTTGAGGCGACACATAAAAGACGTATCATTTTTATTATTATTGTTAATATTAACAATGTCAGTCGCATTGGCAAGTGGTCTCTAATGTGCACAGCAAAGCACCTGCTTATCCTACCGAACATCTGCCAGACGGAAGCAATGACTATTATACTATTTTACAGAGTGACTCCAGCTAGCTGTGCTCACATAAAAGTCTAATGACCATGAAAGTTACAAAACAGCTTAACAGATTTACAGCTCAACGTACAATGCTGGTCCGAAAAAATCCACGTGCTTGGGAATCTAGAATAAACTAATAACCCAGTATTTTGTTACCTCCGGCAAACAAAATGCCACCGGGATGACGGATTCGCATGAGCTACCAGTGGTGCATATTAACAACTTGGTATGCTTTCAGCTGCAATGTAATCACAAAAAATGAGCCCGTTTTTGCACGTTTCTGATGCAACTTCCGGCTGGCGACATTTTTTTGTAGCACTGCTAAATCACAGCAAAATAAGATCTATGGACGAACCAAAAATCCCGCTCTCTGAGCTTTTTTTTACCACCGGAGACCTGGGCCAAAAAAGGCAACAGTTGCTGTACATTGCGAACATTAAACAAGATATTCTCACATAATTAATTGTACTCAATGTACACTAAACGGTAATAATAATAATAATGCACTTGATAAAGCGCCCTCAGAGAACTCAAATCTCTTTCTAGGCGCTTCACATTTGCTGAATACTAACCGGTATTTAACTTAATGTATACTAACCGGTGGCCTCGAGTGCATCCTCTTGAGTGTATTCGCACACTGTCTAATCACGACACCTTGCTTGCCTTGCCTCATTAATTCTTGGTTTATCTCTTCTATTGCAGCAATGGTTGTAAAGGGATAGAGATTTACTTCTCTTAAGGCGCTATACAAAAGACTTACACTCTATGCAAGCCATACTAGAGCAGAGAGGGTAAAAAAGAATGCCAAGAAAAATGCCTTGCTGAGCTGACCTCTCTCCTTGCTATCTCGACTTCCACACCAGAGTAGAATAAAGTGATTATTCATTTATTTTTGGCGTGCAGACGAGTGCCACACTGCAGCATTGCAGAACGGTCGGGATAAACCACTTTGGCTCCGCTAAAAAGTGTTGCCTCAGCAACAGTCACAGCAGAAGCAGTAGAGCCCAGAGGTGAGAGCAGGTGCAGCAGCACTGCCATGAGCCCCGAGCAGCACACGTGCTCGAGCAGTTTTCGAGCACATGTGCCTCAGCAGCACATGTGCCTCGAGCCCTGAGGCACATGTGAAGTGACTGAATAGAGATTAAGTTCTCTTAGGGTGCTATACAAATGAATTTTATTTATTTATTGTTCTAGAGCAAAATTTAAAAAGGAAAGGGCGATATAAATTTTCAGAAGTCGAATCGGGTAAACTAGCACCACTGGACTATGGTGGAACCACTATCACCAACACCAACTGGAGCTGAACCAGATGTATTGAAATGAAATATACCGCCTTGAACTCAAGTTTGAGGTGGAGGCTGGAAGGTTCGAGGCCAGCGTAAGCAGCCGCACAGGACCACCTGTAAGCAGCTGCAGGTCGAGTGGGGGAGGGGCTTCCACAAAATGCTGACAGTTGCTCGATCACCCAAGCTTCGGAGGCGGCAGCAGGTGCTGCCAAGCTGGGCACAGGTCAGCAGCACCCTCCTTGCACGCTGCCACCATAGAACTCTCATGTGGCAGGGGGGTAGGGGGTGCCCACCCGGCTAGCAAAGAACTGGCACTCGGTCGAAACACGGGGCACCTTCAATTCCGACCGACGGTGGCCCCCTCCACCAACCAGTTAAGCGATACCAAGCGGCAAAAAGCACTCCCGGCTCTCTGCTGCTCGAGGATCACGTCGTTGGCCAAGGCAGCAAGAAAGCTCGGTGAGCCTAGTTCTTCGTACAAGTGTTGATGACACAATCGTACTGCATAGCGACCGACGCCCGAGGGTAGTAGGCTACACATCCACGATTCGACTTTGCGACCTGACCTCTCACGGTAGCATCGGCTCGGCAACCTCGGCACACTCGGAGTCCGTGAGCATTGGGCATCACTGCAGCATTGAGTCAGTTGAGAGAATGAGACCGGTAACGCTCAGGTTGGTCGTTCGGTGAGCCTGCTTCCAGTAGCCTGCTCACAGTAGGCAGCCGGCAAAGTTAAGAAAAGCTTGTACAAATGGCACTAAGGAAACGAACACGGTGGCCATCGCCGGATCTGATCCACCAAAAAAACTTTCAATCTGGCCACGCCTTGACATCGAGGGAAGAGCCACTGCTCTCATTCAATTTCGACCCGGTCTCTCTAAAAAGAATCGGCCTGGCGGCCTCCACTGAATGTTACTGCCCACCTCCATCAGAAGCTACTGCCTACTCCAACCCCTTCACGAGCTACTCACGTTTTCGGCTGACAGCTTGATGCAGTTGGTATAGTGTTCCGTGAGTTGTGCATTGGTAAATCCACTAAGTGGCATCATCGACTTCCTCCTAAAAATGCAAAGTAATCACACTAGGGCTAACAGGCCGTACTGACTGCTGACGAAAACCAAGAAGGGACAGTAGAAAGGTGAGCAACGATGGTAATAAAGTTCGAGGAAACACAACGGAGCCTCATTTACAAACTGTGCAGACTAAACTAAAGGCCATAAAAATCGGTGGCTGAGCAGCAAGCTTCCAATATTTACGATGCGCGCGGAGCTTATGCCTAGAAGCACAGCACTAAGGTCTTCTGCTGGGCGATCGAGTTTCAAAAAGCGTGCCAGACCGAGTAATCGAACCTGGCATCTCTCGATCACCGGTCCGCGAAAATATGCTGAAATCTGCGACAGGTGGCAGATCGGACATTCGTTTAAGCAAGATAGTGCTGAGGCACTGAAAGCAGAACCAACTTGACCTACTGCGAGTGCTCTAACGCTATGCAGCAGCAGCTCGGGAGGAGAAGGCCAATACAATACAATACCTCTCCGGGCCAGCAGACGGGCTGCCGAGATGCCTCTGCTGCAGTGCGAGAACTTTAGACCTTCTCCGTTCGCGCTTTTCGGCTTCATCGTCATTTTCAACGGCTTCCAACAGCGGCGAGTCCGAAGCGCCAGGCGTTTCCCAGTCGGGTCGTCGCCTGCTTGCCGGAGATAGGTACGTTCTGGGCGTTGACACCGCAGCAGCCATGGTCTCTCTTGTCGCTCACAAACGATGAAATGTGAGCTTTTGAGCTTGAAGAAAGTGTACCTGTATATCACGGAGAGGAAAGGCGACTTACCAAGTGGCAGCAGGGTGGAAAATGCTGGGTGGGGGCGATCGTGTATCGGCCGGAGGAGCAGAATGACTGACTGCAGCTGCGGTTGCATCCTCTTCTTTCACCCACGCCCACGCCCACTTCCACCACCGCCGACAAGCCAACTCAAGTAGCGGATAGTAATAGGTAAGCAGATATCAACCGTGGCGGGCAAACAATCTCAAATCAGAGGACACTATAGCTAAAAATGTGGCTCGCCCAACGTCCATCCTAACACAGGCACCTGCCAGGCGTTTGGTGACAGAAACTGAGCCCAAGCACGGGCATCCGGCTAAAAAAAGAAACTTTGAATACTTTTCTAGCACCGACGTCAAAAAATCAGCACCACACGATCACACTCCGCTGCTTACAGAATTACCGGATGTTAGTACTCGAACTACCCGCGCGACCGCTGCTCGCGCGCAAGCGCACGAGACTTCCGATTTAAAATGCGACTCACTGTGCTGCTTCATTGCTTAAGCCAGCGGCCTCAGTAAATTTGCGCGTAATAACTAGTTTCCCCGACTGTCATCCTGACTCAACCATGATTATTACTTTCTTTTTTTACTTTTTAGGAATTCCCTAGGGTTCCGTGTGCGCACAGAAAGACGCGTAGCTCTTCTCAGAGCGATGAAGCCCGTGGCCGCAACGCCCGCTTAGCATTCGCGGCGGCGTGAAGTTACGGGCGGAGGTCAAATCAAGCGATGTCGGGCCATTACACGTCGGTGGGAAGCCGTGGTAGATGCAATTGCAGGTCATTATTATCAAGATTCCGTAGATTACTCTATCGGCAATCCTGGTGTGTCGGGTCGCTCCCACGCAAAGGGGAAAGTCATTTTGAGCGCTCGGTCACGAGACGGTCATTACGTTTTGGAACTACGATTTAACAAAAATACAAGTTAAACTAAAAAAACTATGCGAAATTCTCAGTTAAATCGTTTTGAATCTCGCAGCGTATCTAATTTTATTGACAGAAACATCTAAGCGTTTCATAAAACTCCCGACTCAGAAAAAGTTGTCAAGCAGGAAGCTACACTGGCTACAGAAATGGACAACATGCTTTTTTAAAAGACGAATCCATCGAAAGGAATAAATCTGCTGTGCAGTGACTGTGATTTCCTTCATCTGTTCTTACTCCGAATGTCTTTTTTTCAGACAACAACAAAAGCAGCCGTCCAATATAGTCCTGCGGCGGAATATTATTCACGTACGTATTGATTAAGGTACACAGCAGAATACGATAATCTTGGGCTGGAATGCGAAGGCCTATGAGCTGTAAATGGGTGCATGAGTCTATTCACATAAGAAATACGAGCTCATGTTCAAAGTGTCGCTTATAATAGTGCCGGCGGTTGGTGGGCACGGAGGAGTGGGCAGCGACGACGTGACGGCCCGCAGATTCAACTAAGAGGAAAGGATATGCCCGCCATTTTTTGGGCCTGCAGACTAATGCGCGATGTAAGAATGCGTAAATGTACGCCTATGAAGTAAGACTGCATAGTTTGCTCCGCCGATTCGCCTGCGACACTTCAAAGGCAAACTATTTGGTGAAGTTCGCTTGAAACATGCTTAGGCATCATTTGATTTATATGTATTGATAATCAGTGCGATGGAGCGTCGAGTTATTATGAATTTATAGCTCAAGTTCTTAATGTTATACCTCCGGCCTGAGCACGAAGGAGCGCGGTGGAAGTTGTTCCTCCAGGGTGAGAAGACGGAAAGATGAAAAGAACGAGACCGTCGTTTTGACGGGTGCTAACTGCTAGTACGTGTAGGCTAGTGGAAAAAACTAAACGGAAGCCACCTGAAGTGGACGAAGCTGCCACCTTCAGCTCTTAGAGCGGCATACCTCTAAATATCGGAATTAACAAATTTCGAATAGGACGCAGCATTTCATCAAGATCGCGCGGTCACAGGGGTAATGCAACTCATCTAAAGCTTTTCTAAAGCACGGAATAGCCTCGCGGCGTCACACCGCAAAGCTCCCTAAGTGGACGAATATCCGAAGGATGGATATGCTGAGGATGGATATCCTAAGGGTGTGCTGGATCTGCTGTACCGCGACAGCTGCGGCCTGCGAGCCAGCAAGGTCGTGTAGAGCCGTGAAATCGTGGACGCGATGCGGTCAACGGTCGCCAGTTATTGATGTCGCCCAGATTGGATGTGGTCTTGGGCAGTAGAATGGAATGTACTACTCCGACGAAAGCCGCTCAGGCGAAAACAGCGGACACACTTGAAGCAGCTGCTTCCAAGCCAGCGTGCCGGTCGTGCGGCGCGGTTCCGCGTTTCCGTAATAAATGGCATCTGCCTGAGCCGTCTTGATCTGTGCGCGACTGCCAGCACAAACATAACATAGTGGACATGCTAAGTCCGGCCAAGACATGGGTATCTTGCCACGGATTTTGTGCCTAGTAGACCGATCGTTAGTGAAGGTATCGGTGACCGCGAACTTCGCTGTAAGTGAACGCGTACAAGCTCTCCTACATATCTCGGCAGCATTTCACACAATTGACCACAAGCTCTTTCTGGAGCTTACGCGTCTCGATAATCGTTAGACGTCACCTGGCACGGTGCTACAGTGTGCCTGGTCCTACTTCCGTGATGTCAGAGAGAGCAGATGCAAATCGCTGTCGGTGCATCTGATGAGTCCTTCAAGTAGGTCATGCCGATGGGTTCGTTCTTAGGCAGCCTCCTGCTTTTTGCACTATTTTCTCTACTTTGGCAAAGCCAAACAGTCTTGGCCGAGCACAGGTTTTTCTAGGCCGATGACACCCAGAACAAATGTAGGGCCAAAACGATTCGTCGTTAGATGAACACATTTCCGACCCGGTTAAAGTTTACATTTATTTACCCGTGTCTTCTAGTTCACTAGCAGCGAGCTCTAACGCGCCCGGCGAGATTTATTTCTCCTAGAGCAGCGGCTTTGAACCTGTGGGTTGCTCTACTTTTGAGGGTCGAACAACCCTTTCACCGGGCGGTCGCCTAAGACCATCGGAAAACACGGATTTTCACATTTCGCACGCAATAATTTTGTGGTTGGGTGTCGCCACAACATTAGGAACTGTATTAAAGAGTCGCGGCATCAGGAACCACTGTCCTAGGGTGTTTTAAATCGACCAATCATCATTATGATATAAGCGATTGGACTGGCAGCGAAAACCTCACAGGTTTACAGCCGTGACCTATGGACGTTGGGGAATATCTATGCGATCTTACCGGCCGTGGACACGGGAGGGCTTGCTATGCTGGTCAAGGTGACCCGAGCCACGTATTTATATATGACCTCATACTTTTGGGCAGGCAGCCGAGAGGATACTTGAAAGGCGTACAAGAGACTTAGCTGGGCTGAGTGTGGACCCGATCTGTATGTGCCAACGCAGTATAAGGATACACTGCTTCGAACGGTGTCATGACATTTCATTCAATAGATTTATCTTTGGCCTCGGTGGCCTGCCATTTCCTTTTAGCCGCTTCATCTTCCTTCTATTCAGAGACGTCTCTCCGTTTCCGGTGCCACGGAGAGACGTCTCTGACTTCCATTAAGAGACGTCCACAGCGAGTCTTCCGTCGTAAGCATCTTTTAACGGTATTCCCCTGGTTTGTTTTCTGGCACATATAAGGAGCACGTGTTAGGATCGCGTGAGCCACTGGAAGAAGCATTTCGTCAGAGCCGTAATGGCTCACTAGGTAAGGCGGTTGCTTTTCACGACCTCGGCCGCGAGGTCGTGGGTTCGAATCCTGCGGTGTGCGATCCTATATCGCCACTATAAGTGGTGGTGATAGCCGTCAAGGCTCTTCTGTCGCTATACAAAAAGAGGCTGTTAAATCAGCTGGTATTTATTTATTTATTATTATTAGGCCACGAAAAGAATGCAAGTCACGTGCCAACTCGAATCGGGCTGTGAGCCCACATACAAGCTCTGAACTTGCTCCACACTCAGGCAGATGAGTATAGTCGCTGATCAAACGAGCACACATCGATGTCATTTCAACTGTATTAACAGTATGTCGGGAGCTGCACTTTACAATACAATCTTGACAAGGCTACAAAGCACCAACAAAGCACTATACCCGAGGTCTGCAAGATCCGGCCTTAATGTCAGATCCGGCCTAGCTAGTGTTCCAGTCCGGCCTATCGGCCCTCCTAGTTATTTATTGATGGATCCGGTCTAATTGAGTTGTGGCAGCTTTCTTCCCCTTCACTATGTAGCGGATTTTGCTTCGCCTGTTTCGCAGAGTAAAGTGGGCGTAACTGCTAGGCACACTCCCAGCCGGGCGGAGTGGGCACGCTTTCTTCAGGCCTAGTGTGCCTTCTTGACCACCTGAAATGGCCTAGTAGTAAAAAAAGTTAGCCGAATTCTGCATTATACGCATTAGTGTAACTGCTCGGTCTGTATATTAGAGAGCATAGGAAAGTGTTCCTGCCATGCCTTAACTTGTTGAAAATCGGTAAAAATTCAGTAAAATTCGCATTTGTAATTTCAAAACTACAAGAATCAGCACATTCAAGTAGTGAACCCATATGCCCTTACGAAGGCTAGCGGCGAAGGGTCAGTAGGTCATGAGTCTCCAGTACGTAGAACGTTCCAAAAAACAACAAAAAATATCTCGCTCATTGTTGCTAGAGCAGCCTTGGATGCAAAAGGCACCTGTGATATTCAAACGGTTGGTTCAACTACAAGTACCTTGTTTTAGATTCTTTGCAGTATCTGATTAAAATAAAACACCATACGATACACTGCTGCTACTAACTCACAGTTCACATGTCGAGCCTGTAAAAGACTACTAAAACCGAGAGTTTGAGAGCGGTGAGGGTAACTTACACAACGACTATGCATTAATATGGTACAGCCATGCAGACAAAAAAGCAAGACACAATTGTCATTGCCGCATGGAGCAACACTTACGTCTCATTGAATGATAAAACAGTGGTGCTTGCATCTCATTTTACAGGTAGAACATCAAAGCATTTATTAACTGTACTAGGTATTAATTCTATGTGGCGTCTGCTGATCGTTCTTGCTCATCATCATCATCCTCTGTCAACAGATCGTCAATGCATGCCTCACCAACCGGCTGCAATGGCTCCAAAACCAGATCATCAACTGAACCATGATCAGAGTCTAAAATAAAACGAAGAGCCGGCTATCAATCGCATTCTGAAGCTGATTGATTGCACACTTGTGGACCATCGCATACTACTATATGCTGGGAGCTCAAAAATTAGGCTTTGAATACCCATACAAGCATGGAGACAGGTGCTCTGATCTAATCCAAAAAAAAATCAAGGCTACAAGGTCACAAGCTAGTGAACAGCCTTGTCTACACTAGGCTACTCCAGACAAGTGGTAATACTTAAGATTCCAAATTTAAAGTGGGTCCCTGTGATTCGTCCTTTATGTGCTTATGCATGCTGACACTGTGCATGCTGCCACTAACCACAGTTGCATGCTGACCCCGTTCATGTCACCCCTAACCATGCTATTCTTGTTGCTTATCGAGCATGCTACCACTAGCATTCATTCGTGTTTCCTTTGCAGCAGATGTAAAGTGCCTACAAGAGATTGAGTTTTCTGAGGGTACTTTATCAAGGGTGTTATTATTATTATTATTTAATTATGGATAAGCAGAATCAAGACATGAGCAAGGTTCATATACAGGCCAAGCAATACATTTTCTAGGCATGTGACGTCCCCCCATCTTGTTGCTGCTCTTACAGAGATGCAGACAATGTAATGTAATGTATCTCCATCTGTAGCTCCACAAAGCGATAACGACTAAGTGGATGTTACGCTGGAGAGCTTTGTATAGTGCACTCACAGCCTAAGTGGCTTTCGGTAAATATTCGGCAGCCAACAGACTTCATCTCACGCAACAAAGAGAAAGTGGGAAGCATAGCAGAGTCAAGAGAGCAGTTGAGGTAGTGAGTAAGCATGGAAGTAGCAGCTCAGGACTTCGGAAAAGGATGAGCCATAGTTGGCAGCAGGAGAATAGTTGTCGTTGCATAAGAATCGTGGGAGCTCGATCGAGGAGTTCCACAGACTAGAACCTGCAGAGCTAAAGCGTCTGTCGCCAACGGTCTTTAGGCAGAGGAATGAAACAGCTAATCCACTGTCATTAGAGGACCTGAGCGCACGAGGAGGCTGAAACTGGTGCAGCAGTTCAGCTAGGCATGGAGGAGCCAAGCCGTGGCTGGCCTTGTGAGTCAGCATAAGAACTTTGCTCTGTATCCGTTGATCAACCGGCAGCCATCCTAGCTCTTTTAGCAAATGAGACATGTGGTCAAAACCTCCAGGACTTGAAAAACTAGCATTGCAGCCATAAATGTGCTAAATTTTGAGTCCAGCCTAGACTTGTGGCAAAATGCTAAAATTCAGAACTAAAAGAGTCTCAGGTAAGTAGGCAGCCGTCATGGCGACATGTATGTATAATTCACATGTGCATAACCTAAGAGATCTTAAATCTCTAACCAAATACTTTACATATGCTCGAGACTTTGGTCGTTAAAGATGAGCATCATACCTCTGGGCCAAACCAGGGCAGCACAAACCTCAAATTCTTGCTGACTGACATGCTGCATGCAGCAAGACAAAATTTCTGCCCCCACAGTTCAATCCCACAAGCCGTACGAGGCACAATGGCTGAGCAGATTGATGCAGTTCTAAAAGAATAGGGTAAAGGTCGGCTGATTTGAAGTTCTTATTTACATGGCCGCAGTAGAGCCTTAGTGGCTATCCCTTATACTTACCATGGGCAATAAAGAATTGCCTGCTACTAGACTCGAGCTAACAAAGAGCGAGCACCTCATCCAACAATAATAATAATAATAATAATGCACTTGATAAAGTGCCCTCAGAGAACTCAATCTCTCTCTCTAGGCGCTTTACATTTGCTGCAAAGGGAAATACAATTGAATGGTGAGTAATATCATGCTTGATAAACGAACAAAATGAATAACATGATTAGGGGTGACATGCACAGGGTCAGCATGCAAATGTGGTTATTGGCAGCATGCACAGTGTCAGCACACATAAGCACAAGGGGGAGCACTCCATCCATAGCTAAGAACAGCAGCTACTAACTTTTTGGTACTAGCAGAGATAGTGGCGTTGACAAGCAACAGCTGTCCAAATGCTACTGCCGAGCAAGGACCGTGAAATAAGCTTGGCAGCAGACGTTTGCAGGTAGCACGTGAGATGTACCCATTTTTCCAAAGATGTACAGTGGCATTAAAGTTTGTGACAGTCAGAGTGCCTGCACGTTACCCATGACTCGAATTAAGGAGAATAAAACCTACAGCGATACTTTTGAATACAAGCCAATTGCATTCGAATTCTTAAGTAACATCTGTGGATGCATAATCTCAGAAGACAGTACCACAAACAACAAAAATATGAGGAAAATGTGCAGTCAAACACAGAACTATTGGGCCAGCCAATGCAAGAACAGGATGAACAAAACATAGCAACTTACCAGAGATAAAATGATAAATAAAATCTCAGATAGTCAAGTATAGAATCACCCATTTTCAGCAAGTCCAACAAAGTCACCTATACTCATACCACAATCAGGCAGATACAAATGCCAAGAACAAATAAACCAGAACTAAGCCCAATAAGAACAAATAAACCAGAACTAAGCCCAATACAGCGTGACTTTCTCGGGGTGGGGTTTGGAATGACTAACTGACAAATCACAATACATGATGGGCTTTGCTATGTCAAGCACGTTTTCTTATATTGTTGTCACAGCTGACAGCCGTCATTGGGATTAACTTCTTACCAATGGGCAAGCATTTAAAGTCTAAATTGAGCATATGACCTAGACCCAACCCTCCTGGTGGTGCCACATCATTCCTGGCATGTGCTAAACAGTTCTTCATACTGCGTCAGACCTAAGTGGCATTTGTGTAACTCACTGCTTGCTGGTTTACCGGCCTGTGAAATCAGGCCGTCAGCAGTTGGTGCAAAACTCTGCAGCTAGGCCTGTCAATCGTGAGCGAAGGAGTTGCCACATCACACCACTTCTCGCCGATCTGCACTGGCTCCCAGTCAAGCAGCGCATCGACTTCAAGGTCTTGTCACTCACTTTTAGGTCCCTTCATTCTTTGGCCCCAGCCTACCTATCAGATTTACTCCCCCGCCAGGCTAAGCAAAGTACCACGCACCTTTCTGAATCTAATCGTTTAGCTACACCCCGTACGACCCTCATATCTTTGGATATCGTGCCTTTAGTTCGTGTGCTTCCAGGGCCTGGAGAAAAACCTGAAGCTCAATTCCGACTGGTGTCACGACATCCCCTGACTTAACGACATTTAAAGGTGAGCTAAAAACGTATCTATTTATCAAAGCATTTAGTGGGTCCTTGTGATTTGTCCATATGTGCTTGTGCTGGCACTGTGCATGTTACCACTAACCGTATTATGCATATCGACCCTGTGCATGTCACCTCTAATCTTGTTATACTTATTGACATCGTGCATGCTACCACTAATCACACAATCATGCTTCCTTTACAGCATATGTAAAGTGCCTAGAAAGAGATTAAGTTCTCTGTGGGTTCTATACACATGTATTGTTATTATTATTATTGTTATACTGAATCCTGAAACGACTGCGCTAAGGGAAAAGTAGGTTCTCCATTTGCCTCAAATGCACATGTCCTTGACTTCACACAGGCACACAAATTAGGGCATGCCAATCATACCGCTGTCATTATGTTGTGGGAACGGGATCGGCAGCAAAGAAGTGTCGGCAGCAAAGAAGTGTCCATCGTTGGATGTTTCTGAAATATTGTCACATAACTCAGACGGTATAAGCCGGCATGCAGCCGTAAGCACAGCACTAGGTCTTTCAGACTTTGGCCATAGGTCTTCATAATCATCTGAAAAAATGAACAGATGGAATAGGAAAACATCGTCCAACAAACTGGCAGCACGTGAATATACTCCCATAAGCACAGGTGTAGTGATGTGCACTTCGCTACAGCTAAGCATACTGCAGCAAACTTGGCAGTGCCAATACACACTTGCTACAAAACGTAATTCCAAAAGTAAATATGGGGGAGAATTACATAGCCAAACGACAATCACAAAAAATAGCACTTATGGAACAAGTCATCTGAAGAGAGCCAATGCAAAGAAGCTGCTCATATCAACAGCCAACCGGAAAAAAACAAACTTATGCAGTCCTTGAAATGCTTCATTCGTAGAAGCCAACAAAAAATGAAGAGCACTAGCACAGTGGTAAGGTGATCATAACTCAAGACCTGGTCATCGGTTCGAGTCATGAAGCATGAAATCCTGTATTGCCTACTGCAAGCAGTGTAGATAACTGCTAAGGCTCCCATATATGCTATATAAATGAGGCTGTCAAATCGAGTAATATTTAATTGTTTCTCTCTTTTATGCTTAT
This sequence comes from Cristatella mucedo, assembly GCA_009760855.2. Taxonomy (NCBI): domain Eukaryota; kingdom Metazoa; phylum Bryozoa; class Phylactolaemata; family Cristatellidae; genus Cristatella; species Cristatella mucedo. The sequence continues at coordinate 3,450,349 of WPIO01000025.1, forward strand.
TGCACAATGTGACATCACACTTCGTATGTCATTAAGTGCTATTATTCTCCGGGCAGGCTGCCGAACATCCAATGTATGTTTCACTCAAAAGACAGACAAGAAAAGGCCACGTAAAATATATGTCAATTCGTGTTTCGCCTACAAGTTTGCAATGGCAATCAAAATCACAATTTTTTTATGTGATAAAGAAAGCTGGTCAAACAAGCAAGAGGAACAGACAAGTCTGGAACAGCATGCCCAGAGAATTGATGTTGCATGATAGCATTTAATGACAACTCAAAGGAGCTACTCTGTAAAAGTAGCTTGATAAGAGGAAATAGATTTCTATTCGTGGATTATCTATCGGCCCAAACGATTGTTTCGATAGCCCTTGTGGAGGTTTGAGTGGTAGCCATCTTTTCCAACCAGTGATTGTCGTGGAACTAGGGTAAGCATGCCAGCAAAGTACAATTTGTTAACATTTTCCAAGGTTTTTGGAATGACTATGGCCCACACGAAATGTGCTACAGAACCAGAGAATTTGCAGCACAAGCTTCAAGGGGCTTCAGAAAGAACCAGATTCATTTTTCTAAACGGAGAAAAAACACCAACACCATAGCTCAGAGAAAACAACACCTTTACTATATTACACCATTCTACTCAAATGAACAGAGAAATGCAGTGGTCCACTTCAATCAATTGCTAGTCACTTAGTCATTTAGTGGGTCCCTGTGATTCGTCCTTCATGTGCTTATGCGTGCTGACACTGTGCATGCTGCCACTAACCACATTTGCATGCACGTGCATGTATGCACTGTGCTGCACTTTACATGTAACCCCTAACCATATTATTCATGTTGTTTATCAAGCATGATATTACTCACTATTCAATTGCATTTCCCTTTGCAGCAAATGTAAAGCGAATAGAAAGAGATTGAGTTCTCTGAGGGCGCTTTATCAAGTGCATTATTGTTATTATTATTATGCCAAGCCATGCTGCGCACAAATCGCTGACCGCACGATGCTTCGGGAGAGGGGAAAATGGCTGGCCAAGGCAATATGGTTGGTCACACCTTGACAAGGCGTTTTGGTGGGTCTTACCTCAGCAAGGAGGGTGGCAAGTTTCCCAAATCATCGTGGAGTTTTAACAGTACCCTGTTCGGACTCTTGCTTGCTGCTCGATTAACCATCTCAGAGCAATAGCAACCGTCCTCTCGAGGCTAATCTGTTTAGATTCCCAATAAATGTTCACTCCTTTCACATCGTTATACACTGATAGCTCTAGCCTCTCAATAAAGCTGGATTAAGCACGCAGTGCCTACAGGTGCTGTCAGTGCCGGTAAAAGAGATTCACAAAGTGTGCATCACGATACATGGCACACGTCATTATTTAACCAGCAATTAAATACCAATACGAGCAGCTAGTTTAGCAGTTGGACAATGTCACCGGTTACATACACATACTAAAAAACTTCTGAATTAAGTTCACTGCCACATGGATAGCAAGTGTAAAGTCAATGGAGCAACTAACTAAGTGATATCTTCATCATCATGAGAATGAGCCAACTAAAAAACTTGCCAACTACCATGATGGAAAATAATACGATCGACTTGCTGCTCTCTAGCCCTAGTCTACAGGATACGCAGTTATGAAACAGCATGCAATAGGGGCCCTTAGCCATTCAAAATGATTACGTACAGCTGCCAAAAGTAAACTACCACGATAAGTGTAGCTTTACGTAGCAGTATTTATAGTAGCATGAAAAATCAATGCAAACCTTCTTCCACCGGACATATGTGCATAGTCTCTTTTTCACAATCATCACCATTAGTGGGTGCCGATGGAGCACAATACGTGTCACCATTGACTTCAGGAGGACCGGTAATCAGTAACTTCTACAACAAGAAGCTAAGCATTTGCCCAAGAACTGCAAATACCACCAAGATAATCTACTGTGTCTAACACCTAAGGGAGTTTAGGGGGTCGGCCACAAGGAGCAACGTCAGGACATGGTCCACAATGGAAACGTACCTTTGGTCGAGAGTCTCCAGGTTTGCAGGCTGTCGCTTTATTCGTTAGGTTTACTTGGTTTGTCTGTGCACTCTGTAAATTCTTTCTGTCTTCTAGTGCACGCCGACCTGAAAAGATTAAACCACACTGCATTGATTAGCTGACAGAATCTATAGCCACATCCAACGAGAAGGGCAATAAGCACTAGCCACTGCTGTGAGAATATGGCAAAAGAGATCGGAGAAGCATTCGGGCACAGAAAACCCACCAGAGTACAAATCAAACACCATAGTTTGAATGTAAATGTTTAAATCGTATGCCCGGGTTGTTGCATAGAGATCAAGCCAGCATGCATTCACAATCCAAATATCCGAGCAATTTATTGTTTGAGTGCCATAGACCAGGCTATCCAAGGTGTGAAAAATTCTCGTTACTTGGCATTACTCAGCAGAGTAACTTTGCAGGAAGCTTGCAGATCTTGTAGGTTTGTTTTTGGAGTCTATGACTAGAGCTTGCAAGAGTAATTATTGTAGGCCACCGGTTTCACATGAGGCAATTATTAATAGCAATCGAAAACAAAACACTACCGTATACAATAAAAAACCCAATACACAGTCTAAAACTAAATAAAACACTCAGCAGATGCCTAAGCTCCTTGTCAATGCCTTATCGTTGTAGTCCTTTATTGAGCACTTAAGCACCAAAACAACTATTATGATATACAAATCCATTACTGTCATCCATTGCTTCCTATTGCAAAACCAATCAACAATCTCTCACAGTACCCAACCACTGAAAACCTAAGCAAGCTCGACAGTAAGTTTAGGATTGTTCAGTCTACAATCGGCTATTACATGGACGATGTCGTTTATAAAACAGTCTCCATAAATCCCATTAGAACTGCAAACTCCTACGACAAGGCGATTAGTTATTTAAGCTTTGATCTGAAATAATCGTCATATGTGGATCATGATTCGAATTACAGCTAATGACTGCTGTGAGCCATGAATGAGTTGTACCCAGAAGCTTTGGACAGGCAAGAACCATAGATATGCATACTAGATAAGGCATGATCTGATGTGCCTGGCTGATTGCTTGTAGGTAAACAGGCTGCCACACTTTTCCTTTTGCAAATGAAGGTTGTTTAAGTAGGACCAGGTACCTGTGCCGTTTAGTGAGTAGATAGCATCCTAAACTAATCATACATTTCCAGAAGGTTGCACAGCAGCCTACCCTTCCGATACTTGGTTTCCTTGTAACAACCTTGCAGCCGAGTATGATCAACGTGTTGAAGCTGATTGCTAGGTAACCCACAACGATTGCAACGACACGAAGGCCAACGTCCAGTAAAGCTTGCTAAGGCAAAGCGACTGCTTTTTTTGAACTGCTGCAGATAGCAAATGACTACCTCTAATGGCCATTGCTTACAACTAATGTGAACACCGAGTATTCACTGGTCTCGGCTGAATTCTTTTCATCTAAGCCATGCTTATCATTCAGTCAGTTCATACCTATTCAGTCAGCATTCTATCGTCAGCATTATCGGAGACATGCTTGAGGATCACAATATCATTAAGCATTCAGCAGCAAGTTGTGCAAGCTTGTGTGGTCCATGCACCAGAAAGAGTATAGAGGAATGTGATCCTACCACAAATGACCTGTCTCAAGCTACTAAAATGAGATGATGGAAGCTCAAGAGAAGCTTGAACTCGGAGAGACTCTTCCGTGTCACGGTCACGTGGTGCTTTTCTCCCCCTCCTCTGTTTTCTTTTTTCAGATGTTCATTCTCATGCTTTTCAATATGCAAACTGACTCGGTTAAACTATGCCCTGCTTTTAAAGGACAAAGAAGAATGGCAGAAGTACACCTTCAAATCATAGTCACTGTATGCTGAAGAAAACGACTATGAAAGAGCAGGTCACTTATTCAACTGAGAGAGACAGAGAGAGAGAGAGAGAGAGAGAGAGAGAGAGAGAGAGAGAGAGAGAGAGAGAGAGAGAGAGAGAGAGAGAGAGAGAGAGAGAGAGAGAGACAGAGACAGAGACAGAGACAGAGACATAGAGAGAGAGAGAGAGAGAGAGAGAGAGAGAGAGAGAGAGAGAGAGAGAGAGAGAGAGAGAGAGAGAGAGAGAGAGAGAGAGAGAGAGAGAGAGAGAGAGACAGAGAGAGAGAGAGAGAGAGAGAGAGAGAGAGAAACAGAGAGAGACAGAGAGACAGAGAGAGAGAGACACAGAGAGAGAGAGAGAGAGAGAGAGAGAGAGAGAGAGAGAGAGAGAGAGAGAGAGAGAGAGAGAGAGAGAGAGAGACAGAGAGACAGAGAGACAGAGAGAGAGAGAGAGACAGAGAGAACAGTAACTACTACTGCAACTGCAACATGAGCAGCAGCAGTAGCAGCAGCTGCGAATACGTGCACCATTTTTGCCGGTTACCCCTTCAATCTGACTCGACTGCTGAAGGCAGGCAGCTAACAGCTACATAATGCAATAATATTTATTATTTACATTGTTACAGTGCCCGAACAGAAATAAATCTCTTTCGAGACACTCGCATTGGCTGAAAAGGAAAGCACATTGACCAATTTAGTGATAATAACAAGCACAGCTGAAGCAACGAAAGTTCATAAGGAATGGTTCACGCGGACAAAGCATATGCTGCGTGAAAGCTGTTATGCAGATTAGAACGAACCAGCCGAACGCATAGCTAGGGAAAATGTTTACGGGACTTCTAGTTTTTGCAAGTCCAGAGCTGTAACCCTGCGGTTGTCGAACAGACTGCTCAAAGTTAACGAAATGGACTAGCTATATTTAGATAAGTGTACTTCGGATTGCTGCCTCGCTCTGCTACCGTCGGGTATACCTGCATGCATCGAGGCAGAGGAAACAGAGTTCAGCAGAGACTCGCTAGCTGCGCCATCTCTCGAATTCGACGTGCCATCTGTCAGGCGTCTGCACGGAAGTGTGCTGCACTTGTGGCCCCACGGAATCTCGCCCAGCAGCCGCCACGGTCCGCTCGAGGAAAGAATTGGCTTCATTCAAGCGACCTGTCTATCCTTAAGCAGCAGAAGCAGTAGGCAGCTGCTGCTGCCTACTGCTTCTGCTGCTTCGCGCCCCCGAGCTAGCTGCTAGCCGTGACGTCAGCCTGTCTATCGTCGCACGACACACCGGCGCGCTAAGCGAAGGGGGCACGAGCGAGCGGTCTCAAAAGCTACGACGGAGCCTGCGACGGACGTCTCGCGGCGCAGTAGTCGTCGTCGGCAGGGCAAATTAGGAAGGAGCTGGACCAGCCAGGCAGAGTAGTAGGACCTGGTCGCACGCGCCGTCGAGCGACTACAGCGAGCCATGGCAGCAGCTCGCAGACAAACCTCGGTTGAAGTCCTTCGCAGCAGCAGCAGCGACTGCTCCTTTCGACGGTCCGACGTGTCCGACGGAGTTCTCCTTGTCAACGAAGAGTCGGAAGGTCGAGCTGGCCATTTCGCGGCCACCCGCGATCGCCTCCGCAGCGGATCAGAAAGCGCGCGGCTCGGCGTCGCTGAGCCGCGCGTAAGCAGACGACGGTCACCTGGTGGTGCATTCGGGGACGCACCGCCACGTTGTTTGCGGCCCGAGCTCGAGCGGCGCCGCAAGCTCGAGGAGGACAGCGAAGAATCCCACGCCAGCGCGACGCAGCCGCGCGAACGGCGAGCGGGACGCGAACAGCGGACAAAGCGGCAACAAGGACAGGCAGTATGGAATAAATGAGCGGCTCGGCCAACAATTACCTCTGTCCAAGCGAGCGAACGGTATACGAATTCGCAGCAGCTAGCGACGCTCACGAGACTGGATTTGGCGAGCCCACTCGCTCAACTTTTAAGTGCAGGCGGGCAAAACAACCTCACTTTCATTCCGGAAATGACACAGGTTATGTAAATGGTATATCTATGAATGCAAAGGCGTGTGTCCCGCGACTTAAACGAGTCCTTCCATCGTCAGACACGCTGTAAAACCCCGCCCGCACTTCGTCATTACTCGCCGCTTCGGTAGAATAAAACTATAGCGGCAACTCTCGATCGATGTGAGCAGTCTCTTTCTTGCATTTTCCTTGTAACTACGCTCGCGCGGCGGCGCGAGTCCGCTTGCACGTGGACGGGGCTGCTTCGCCCGTAGCGTGAGACAGACGCCGACAAGTTTAGAAGGCCTGATTCTGCGCTATGCTCAAGACACTTGGGATTCGTCAAATCAATATTTTTCCCTCTAGCTCGCAAGACTAGATCGCGGCATGGCAGCAGTACCCGCGGGCTGGGGGCGCGGTAGTTGAATGTCCAGCGGGCAAAGGCGAAACGCCACAGCTGACGGCAGACGGTGCCTCCCACGCTGAGGTTTGCCTGAGATGGACCTGTAGTCTAAGAGAAATTAACCGGTTTTTTAACTGGATTTGGAGTCCACTTCCAGCTTTCGACCAAGTCGCATTTAGCAAAGATAATCCGCGGTAGAATTGTCGCACAGCCACGCACGAGTAGACTTGCCAGAGATTTTACATGAGACGACTGCTATTCGGCGGTCGGTTGAAGCAAGTCTCCAGATAAGGCTAAGGGTTCTAAGCATTCTGTTTTGTATATGCTACCGTACCACACTATTTTTTATACCAGCCGATCAGGTTTTAGGTCATACGCATGGCATGTACGTGCATGATGTTTTCATTTGCCTGGCAAATTATAGCCGAACATCCCCTGACGGTCTCATATCAACAGCTTGACCAGGACTTTATTCGGCAGCTTTAGGTGATTTTTTGCCTGATCTTGCAGTTCTATGTAATCTTCTTCATTTTGCTTATTCGTGTTGTGTCTGCATTTACCACTAGCCATATTACGAATGTTGACACTGCAGCTTACCACAGACCATACGGTCATGCTTCCTCTATAGCACATGTAAAGTACCTATATGGAGATCGAGTTCTCCGATGGGGCTATACATGAGTATACCTACTGTTACTACTATCATCATCCCCACTAGAAAGACGGTTAAGTCTGTAGCAACAGTATCAGCAGTTGCCCCGATCTCCCGTGTTCTCCAAAAACTCTGTTGCTACTCGTGTATACAATTTTTCGTCATTATGAACCGCATCCGGTCTATAGCTACGTATGACATGACCATTCATTCTATGGCTCCAGCCTATCTTTCAGAGATACTACCCCATCAGGCAAAGCATCGTACCACTCGCTTTTCGGAATCCAACAATCTAGAAATACCTCGTACAAACCTTAAATCCTTTGGAGACCGTGCATTTAGCTCGTATGCTCCCACAGCCTGGAACTCCCTCCCGACCTGCATCAGAACATCCCCTGACCTGACCACATTTAAAAGAAACTTAAAAACATACCTATTTAGGACAGCATTTAGTGGGTCCTTGTGATTCGTCCTCGATGTGCTTATGCGTGCTGACACTGTTCATGCTGCCACTAACCACATTTGCATGCTGACCCAGTGCATGTAACCCCTAACCATGTTATTCATTTTGTTTGATTTTCAAGCATGATTTTACTTACTATTCTATTGCGTATCACTTTGCAGCAAATGTAAAGCGCCTAGAAAGAGATTAAGTTCTCTGAGGGCGCTTTATCAAGTGCAATATTATTATTATTATTATTCAAACATTGACCTTTGCAGAAGAAGTGTATCGGTCAACCGCCGTAGCGTATTCCTCGAAAGTGCATTGACTTGCACACCCAACAATTCTCAGTGTACTGCGACACGATCATGCCCATAGCCAGGAACTTTCCGGTGGACGTCCATCGCTGGAAGTTGTCGGACACGGCTTCATCGTGCTGCCTGCCGCCCCCACCACTACCCCCCCCCCGTGGCCTGGTGGCTTAGCAAGCCGCAAAGACCCGATTTCATACAAGTGTATTTAGTTTAGTCGAACAAACCTGCAGATTGTATGACTGCGATATCCTAAATGCAGTTTTCTTATATTCATTCACTTTATATTCATTTGTATTCATTTCTTCTATTCATTAGTTTTCTTTAACACAGCTACGACGATGAGATAATAAGTGCACTGCTGATTTATAGGATAATATCGATGGTATGAACAGTTGATTTTCGCTACCCACACTATTCCCAGATGAGGGGTTATGGATTCTAACGAACCTTTTCGGAAACCGGTAAGCAGCTAATGCGAGCACTCGGCGAGGGGCTAGCGGAGCTCGGTGAATGGGTCAAAGTTCGCCAGGTAGCGCTACCGCTCCACCGCGGCAAGAGCCAGAGTTACGCGGCTGTGCGCTAGGATCTCTGAGCGAAAGCAGAATCCCACCGCCACCCTGTCCCTTCTGCTGTGAATGTTTCAGGGCAATTCAAATGACTCTGCCAGCGGTCGAAAGCAAGGCACACGGTGCAGCTAGGTGAAGTCACGTGGGCGAAGGCGTAGCTGGACAGGAGTGCATGCCGAGGGCCGAGAGAATTGTGTCGCACAGTCGGGCGTGCGATACTTGGGGAGCGGTTGCCCTGCGAAGGGGAAAGCTCGCCGTCTCTCTTCGCTGCTGCTAACATTTGGCCGCCAGTACCAATGCGGTTAGTGTCGCATGGTCACGCCCTTTTACCTAGCTGAGGTAGTTTTAAAAGTGGTTTTTCTTTGGCATTTCGTAGCCGCCGGGATTTTTCTGATAAGCTTTGGACCTTTCTGAAGAGACCGATTCAAGATTGAAGCCCCTAAACAGCGCCACATTCCGGAAGCTGCCTCCGAGACTTTATACCCACAGACATCCGCACGCCAACGAAACTCTACCCGCATGGCATGGCTCTCGAGCGCTGGCTACAATCGCTGTATCTCATTCTCGGAGAGTCTGAAGCTCAGAGCCGAAGGCACACAGTCCCGAAGCCGCTGAGGCCCCGACTAAAAAGGAATGAGTGCGGCGCTCATTCAGAGCTCCCGATGCCCCACATATTTAGCGCCAAATGAAAAATAAAATGGTCACCCCTCCCGCCCAGAGAAACATTGTTGAGCTGCATGGCTGAGCTAAATTCGCGGCGCCGTCCTGCGATGCCGCATCTTTAGACCTGGCCGGAACGGAGTTACTCTCCGCCCTCCCCCCCCCAGCGACCCCAATTTGGAGCCCCGAATTTCGGCCCGAAGCCTGGCATGTCAGATATACTACCCCATCAGGCCAAGCATCGTACCACCTGCTTTTCGGAATCCAACAGTCTAGAAATACCTCATACAAACCTTAAATCCTTTGGAGACCGTGCATTTAGTTCGTATGCTCCCAAAGCCTGGAACTCCCTCCCGACCTGCGTCAGAACATCCCCTGACCTGACCACATTTAAAAGGAACTTAAAAAACACACCTATTTAGGACAGCATTTAGTGGGTCCCTGTGATTCGTCCTTGATGTGCTTATGCGTGCTGACACTGTGCATGCTGCCACTAACCACATTTGCATGCTGACCCTGTGCATGTCACCCCTAACCATATTATTCATTTTGTTTGTTTTTTCAAGCATGATTTTACTTACCATTCAATTGCATTTCACTTTACAGCAAATGTAAAGCGCCTAGAAAGAGATTAAGTTCTCTGAGGGCACTTTATCAAGTGAATTATTATTATTATTATTATGCCTCTGAGACTGATCGATTGGGGACGACCACAGCGGGCTCCCACCCTGACAGTGTCAATCGATATTAAAAAGAAAATTGAGCCACTCTCTAAAAAATGGCTCGGCATGCTCGCCATAGGCCATCGCTTCAGCATTTTTAGCCCAATCTAAAAAAGGCCGCTATGGCCTGCGAGACGCAGTGCTGTTGCTGAGTCATTCACTAGTCAACGAGAAATTTACGAGCAAATAACGCAGCCGATAATAGAACATGGACCGTAGCAAAGACGGACAAAGTATAAGCAACAAATAAGTTCAATATATAGTGGTCCTAAATTATCACTATTGGATGAGTAAGCCACCGTGCAGACAAATCTTAATGCCATTGAGTTCTCTTCAGGAACATGCCCTGATCTGCCGTAGCTGATGCGGCCTGTGAAGAGTTCAATTGGCCTAGGCACATGTGCACACTGGATGCGAAGCGGATTTAGACAGCATGCCCTCCACTCGAGGACAGCCGAGGTTATTTGCCAGCCTTCCCCCCAGATCCTCCATAGTCGCACCCTAAAGCTGGGCTTAGAGGTCTCGCCTTCCTCCTAGTTTCTTCTCGCCATTTCTCTTCCTATCCGTTGTAGGACGTGCAAACTAGCAACTTCGGGGCTTCCGACCTTTTTCCTACAATCGCCATCTTCCAGTGAGGGAGCTTTGTTTGATTTAAGCACGATTCGGGCGCAAGGAAATGAGAATTGGCCTGGCTCACTGGTGGCGAGTTCATTCGGCTGCTTTGCTTTGCCAGTCGCATCAAGCTGTCAGACAGGAACGCAGGATGTCCCGTAAACGTGGACTGCGGCGATGCACCGCAATCGAAAGTCATTTTGGAAGAGGAAACCCAGAGTTTGGGCAGAGGCTACAGGCGATATATACAATTCATTTGTATACCACCCTAAGAGAACTTAATCTCCATTTAGGTGCTTTACATATGCCTTCGGGCTCGAGCCCACGACCTCAGCCAGACCTTGGTCGGGGCGAGCACCTTAACTGCTAGACCAAACCAGGTGATGTGCTGGTAGAGTCGATTGGGAGAATTAGGCATTTCAGTTAATAAGTAACACTTGGTTCTTGGTTTGCCCATATTTAGTAAGTTGTTACTGTCATCTTTCAACCCTGGTTTTGAGGCCTCAATGAGTGGGTACCAAAGCCCTTTAACTACTCTTTTGGGGCCAGCTTGATGGTAAGCTAGAGGTAATTTCAGACGTTTCACTAGGCAAGGCTAAACAAAAGAAGAACAAATATATTAGCCTGGCGCCAGTGCCCTGGACAATGGGCTCGGAGTCAGCCAATATAAATCCATTGCAGGTAGTGATCGGATGACTGGGTAGCCGACAGGGCCTGAGATCACATAAGCGATTTCTGCAGTACAACGGTTGGTAACTGAAAAAAAGGCCAACTCAAGAGCCAAGTGGTTACAAGTCAGTGGTTACACTCTGGGCACCGAAGTGAGTGCAGTAGGCTGACGTTTATACTTGACACAGGTGCCACTGCGTGTCTATGGAATAGGCTGTTCCGCGTCAACGGCATGAACTTTGTATACTAAGGTCAAGGGGGCACTCGTTATTGCTGCCGAGCTTTGCTACCGGCAGCATAGCAGTGGTGTATCGGTGAAAAAACGGCGACTAGTTTAGCAGCTCTTCGAAGCCCCAGCTCTCTACCTCTCTATTTGTTACGGGTCTGCAAGGACGGGAACCCCTACGTGCTGTGTGCTTGTAGCAACAGACCTCAGTTCAGGTACTGCCACGGCCCGTTGGCAGCAGAGTGCTAAAAACAAATATCTCAAAACATGCTTTCAAAAAAGTCAGAAGCAGGAAATGGCCTCAGAAGTAACCAAAACGGGTAGCTTTCACAAATCCTTGGAGTCACTACAGGCAAATCTTGCCACAGTATGTGCCATTTCAATTTGACAAAAAATATTTCACAGTACGATTACTATAAGCGAGGCTTTGCAAGCTGAATTCGTTAACACTGCACTGCAACATTTGCGGTTTTTCAGAACCAGGTGGTCGGCGGATATGCAGAGGATTAACAATAATAATAATCTGCAATGTTCTGTTGGTGGCAAATAGCCTGCTCCGATATTCGTATCATTTGTTTATACGGTAGTCTTAAACCTCTGGTGCACCAGCATTGACTGCAAGTACAGCAGAGTTATTTTAGAAGTATTTTAGTAGAACTATTTTATACCAACGAACCAGCTCATTAACTGTGCTGCACCTTCAGCAAGAAGCTGAAGCACGAAAAGCGAGGCTCCACTGGATCAAGGTCAACGCATACAAATACGGGCTGCAGAGGCTGCAAGCACAGTATCGGCATAATAAACCGCAGTTCTCTTTGTCTGAGCCAACAGCCAGATCGAATGGGCTACCCTAGACGCTCACGGCCTTTCTGACGTTTGTGCAGAATCAGAGTGATATCTGAACAGTACCCTACAGCTAAAGCAACCGGCAGAAACTCAAAGATTGACCCACTGACAGTCGTCCAGCTATCACCAAAGACGATTATCTATTATCGGTGAGCATTTAACAAGGCACACAGAATCGTACTATTCACACAAAACGACAGAAAAGCCAGAAGACACTGCAAACACTCAGATGCTATTCGGGGCTCTGAAGCTACATCAAGAGGCAATACATGCTTATTTTTCAGTTCAACTCATGTTTGGAATGCCTACCATGTCAATAACCCGATTAAAACACAACCAACAGATGACCACAGGCTCCTCATAAATAATGCAGCAATGGCACCAATTATAATAGCTCAAGCGATCCAGAGCCGTATTTGTCTCCAGTTCTGTAGCTGCAGTCGCGATCCGAAGAATATTTACAGAAAGGAAATTGCTACACCACTGAGATCTAAGCAAACGGAAGTATCCGAAACAGTCCCAGTGAGCCTACTGACCTAGGCGTGGACAGACTAAAGTAGAGTATAATAAAATCCGACACGTTTCTATAAACACACAGCTTACAAAAATACTTTATTCTGCAAATAGTTGATCCTAAGGCAACGATGGGCACGAAAAAAAAGTTCTGAATGACAGTTCACGAGACAGACAAAGATTTCGACAGGAAGGCTTGTGCAGAAAACAAAAGGCAATTATCAAGGGCACATAACAAATCATTCCCTGTCAAAGGCATCCAGCTACTGCATACTAATAAGCAGAACTGGGCGATTCATCAGAGGTAGGTCAGCGGAGGCAGTCGCAAAAGAAATCGTATACTGTCAATCCAGGATGCCATCTCTTCTGGGGTATCCGTCTAAAACAAACGACAAGACAGGTCCTGGAGCAAGGTATGTTATAGAATACCCAGGGTAGAAGAAAAAAAGTGTATCGTGTATCTCACATCAATGCACTGCATGAGATAGAATACACAGCAGCATTTTGCAGCTCATGAGCATAGCAAAACCTATCTTCTTTGAACGATGCAAAGCTATGACACTTTACGACGACAAATTTTTCATGAAGTGCCGGCAAGCGATACCAAATGATTCAGGCTATAGCTATACATAATTCATTTGAATTCAATTGAACCCTAAGAAACTTAACCTCTTTTCAGGCGCTTTACATATACCACGGGGCTCGTGCCCACAACCGCAACCATCAAATGCATTCACTTTGACCTTTGTCGGGGCGAGCGCCTTAACCACAGGGCCAAATCAGCACGGCATTAATCATACTGTGGCACAAAGCATCCAATCAGTACCTGTATAAGGAAAGTCCTATCCGTGGTCACTACTTCAAAAAGGTTGTCTTTGTTCGGTATTGACCTACAATACATACAGCTGGCAAACATGGCAGCCGACTACCACATGCCTGCCAACAGGGAAATAGAGTGCTTCGAGATCGACTTGAGCCAGGAGCTTGACAGACGGCATTCCCTTTGTGGTAGGTGGCCAAACCGATCTAAGAAGCACGATATAGCTATTCAGCATGCATTAAGACCCACCTACCCGGCTAGCATGACCAAGTCCGGGGGTCATCAATAGCAAGCTACCGACATAGCAAGGTAGGGTGAACTAACTCTAAATACTGGGAGATCTATGTTGAAAAGTGCGTACTGTAGTAGGGTTTGACTTACCCATCTGAAGCCCGACAGTCGGACACACTGCTAATCACGATAGCACCTTTTAACTTCTTACACTAAAAGATGCAAATCATGGAGCAGTGTAGTTTTTCAAACGTGGCAGTGCATTCAATCTGTCTGAACATGTCTGACCTAAGCACTCAATCGAGCAGGAAGGACTACTCCGGTAGTCACTATTCTCATGAAACAAAGAATGAGCTGCAAACATATTGTACTAGTCGAGGAGGTAAGTAGCATCGAGGCAGCAGTGAGGGAAGACAGGAATTATGTACCAGAATCATCAGCAAGAAGAGGCATAAATAAAGTATAAATATAAAGCATAGAAAAGAATAAAGTAAATAAAATATCACCATAATAATAATGTATTTGATAAAGTGCCCTCAGAGAACTTAATCTCTTTCTAGGCGCTTTACATTTGCTGCAAAGGGAAATGCAACTGAATGAAAGTAAAATCATGCTTGAAAAACAAACAAAATGAATAATATGGTTAGGGGTGACATGCACAGGGTCAGCATGCAAATGTGGTTAGCGGCAGCATGCACAGTGTCAGCACGCATAAGCACATCAAGGACGAATCACAGGGACCCACTAAATGCTGTCCTTAATAGGTGTGTTTTTTAGGTTCCTTTTAAATGTGGTCAGGTCAGGGGATGTTCTGACGCAGGTCGGGAGGGAGTTCCAGGCTTTGCGAGCATACCATAGGAACCGTCGAAGTGATTTGCATAGTCAATGAAAAGCATCCGTCATCAGCTTTATTTTGCTTATATCTTTAGGCATACCGGAAGTGACAGCTAATTCGTTGCATTGAGAGGACCGACTGTGAGTGAAGGGAGCAGCAATCACTTGTGTAAGCTTTGCATGTGTCTGCATGTATGCATGAGCGTGTTTGTGCGAGCAAGAGACTATTTAACCGTTGATCGATCGGGAGGGAGATGCGACCGAATTTCATGGCTTGAAAGACTAGCCTAGCAATCACATTTAGCCACACTGAACAATAGGGTACATGAAGATCGCTTAATATCTGCAGTATTCGGCATGGCAATCAGCTTCAGAACACCAGTGAGTTCAGCGAGTTCAGTGAGTCGATTGGAAGTCGAGTTGACTCGTGTAATCTTACACAGCATGGCCGCAAAATGCAAAAGTGCAAGCAAGAGTGTTCAGTGACGTTGCGATGGGATGCCCTCGCCCTCCCCCATCAGGAGGGGCCTTGTCGAGTTTGAATGCAGCCCAAGCTTACGCTGTCATTCTCATAGTACTTTAGGTTTTCTTGATCGAGCACAAAGTAGCGCCTCTTCCAGCTCTTGATCTGCAAATAGAACGCTGGCTGCTGCGTGACAGGAAGCAGCCGGAAGGCGAGGGCGCCAGCAGATTGCCTGCACAGAGGACGTGGGTCGGGGAGGTATCAAAGAGTCACTCCCCGGACTGCGAAGCACAAGACAAGACGACCGGGCGTGTTTACTGGCTGGTGCGCCAGTCTCGCCAGGCCCATCTGTCGTGTCCATGCCTACGGTTTATGCAGTATGCCCTTACAAATAAAAAGTGCAAGCTTCGACGGCATCTCAATACTAATACTCGCTGTGCAGCCTCAGCAGCGGCCGCTAGCGAATGCTGCCTCCCCTGCCCTTGATGCTTACCACTATTCCCTGCTTGACGCAGTAGCCGGCTCTGATGATGGCGGCTTTCGGTGCATGCTCGTGCTCCGTGGCGGACCCTCGATCAGAGTGGTTGGATGACCGTGCCGGCTTCTCGAAAGATGATCGATGAGCATCAGCTGGAGCTTGATGATGCCAAGCGTGAGCGGCGCTCGGCTGCAACACACGGAAATGTATGAAAGACGGAGAGACGAGCATGCGAGCAAGCACCTCGCTCACACACCTGCACACGTAAGGCACAATGCCACTGGCAGCTGTAACGAGGTGCTGTAAGGCAGCTCTGGATGCTCTGTCCTGTGCAGTAGGTTTTCGACTTCAAGACAACAGACACACGAGGCGCATGCAGGACATGCTCATACACTAGGGTGCAAGAAATCCTCGCAGCATGGCCCCTGCGCTGCTGTGGCTACAAATTCATTCGGGTAATGAGAGGGTTTCCAACGACACTCGGTATGCTAAAGTTATGCAAATCATGTGAAAATATTTGTTGAAAGATCAGAAACAAATGCATATGCTTTGGTGAGTATGCGTTTAGTGTCACGTCATACCACCAAGATACTTAATGACCTCTCTTGTCTGGAAAGGAATAGAGGCCGCTAGCTTCTGCCATAGCATATTTCACGGAGTTTTACTGAAAAAGTCGGCTAGTGTTGCAGGCCAAACAACCTGCCTCAGCTGTCTGTCGGCATCGCTCAATAGTTGTTCTACGGGGTTCAAATTAGGTAACTGGCTGAGCCACTGCACCAGCACTAAACAAGGATTCGTCAAAAGGTACTTCACCTGCCTGGCAGTCGGTTCAGGGTCGTTATCGTGCTGCCAAATGTAATGAGCCCCAAAAGGAGTATTTGAGCCTCGAAACCTGCTATTCTTGACCGCAATAACTTGAGTAAAGTACTCTTTGAGGAGTCGTGTAGTACTCGTGGCCTGTGGCAACGCCATGGCCTGCTCGGACGACTTGCAGACATAACACGGACATAATACGCTCACTATTCGAAGGGAGGTGTGCATGTGGTTGGCATCGCCGTGATTAATAATAATAATTATAGTAACACACTCGATAAAGTGCCCTTCAATCTCTTTCTAGGCGCTTTACTTTTGCTGCAAAGGAAGCATGATTGAATGGTTAGTAGTAGCATGCTCAATTAACAACAAGAACATAATGATTAGGGGTGACATGCACAGGGTCAGCATGCAAGTGTGCTTAGTGGCAGTATGCACAATGTCAGCATGCATAAGCACATAAAGGACAAATAACAGGGATGCCCACTAAATGCTGTCATAAATAGGTGCGTTTTTAACTTAGTTTTCTTCTTTCTAAATGTGATCAAGTCAGAGGATGTCGTGAAGCAAATCGGGAGTGAGTTCCAGTCTTTGGGAACATACAAACTAAAGGCACGGTCTCCAAAGGATTAGAGGTTTGTATGAGGTCTAGGTAAACAGTTAGATTCCGAAAAGCAGGTGCTACGATGCTTAGCCTGGTGAGGCAGCCGAGTAGATCTGATAGGTAGGCTAGAGCCAAATAATGAAGGGACCTGAAAGTGAGTGACAAAACCTTGAAGTCGATGCGGTGATTGACTGGTAGCCAGTGCAGGTCAGCAACAAGTGGTGTGATGTGGAAAGAGGTGCAGTGGACGCTCAGAGACTTTGTCAGCCACTTCACTGTAAGCATTGCAAAGTAGGCTCTTGAAAGTAGGCCAACGAGTAAGCTTCAGCGGCTGTATGCCACACAATGGCCACCCTCGGTTGGAAAGCATGAAAGGTGCTCTAACGCTACTACAGCAGCTAGCCCACTTGGCAGCAGCTGCTGCTAATGGCTACATGCACGTCAGCGTGTCAGTAAGAAGCACTCAAGATTTTTCAATAATGAGCCGTGCGAGCAAGCAAGCCTGTCTAATGCTTGCTCTTACGTAATACACTGTATTAATTGCTATCACAGAAGGGATCGTTAAATGGATAAACTCGTTGGACCAAAGGTGATAGCTGACAAATAGAAGTATCCAAGTAACTGCCAAAGCTAGTGCTCCTTATCCTACCAATCAAGTACCTTTTCACTTTTAAGTGCTCCCTGGCAGCATTTATTAGATGGTGCGTATGTGCGCCCATGTGTGCTTGTCCATGAGTGTGCCTTTGCAGGTCTGTATTTATGCTTATGCTATATAATAATAATAATAATAATTCACTTGATAAAGCGCCCTCAGAGAACTTAATCTCTTTCTAGGCGCTTTGCATTTGCTGTAAAGTGAAATTCAATTGAATGGTAAGTAAAATCATGCTTGAAAAACAAACGAAATGAATAATATGGTTAGGGGTGACATGCACAGGGTCAGCATGCAAATGTGGTTAGTGGCAGCATGCACAGTGTCAGCACGCATGAGCACATCAAGGACGAATCACAGGGACCCACTAAATGCTGTCCTAAATAGGTGTGTTTTTAGGTTCCTTTTAAATGTGGTCAGGTCAGGGGATGTTTTGATGCAGGTCGGGAGGGAGTTCCAGGCTTTGGGAGCATATGAACTAAATGCACGGTCTCCAAAGGATTTAAGGTTTGTTCGAGGTATTTCTAGACTGTTGGATTCCGAAAAGCGGGTGGTACGATGCTTGGCCTGATGGGGTAGTATATCTGACAGATAGGCTGGAGCCATAGAATGAAGGGACCTAAAAGTGAGCGACAAAACCTTGAAGTCAATCCGTTGGTTGACTGGTAGCCAGTGCAGGTCGGCAAGAAGTGGAGTAATGTGGCAACTGCGACGCTCACGGCAGACAAGTCTAGCAGCCGAGTTTTGCTATATCTATATCTATCCATCTATCTATCTATCTATCTATCTATCTATCTATCTATCGATCTATCAATCGATCTGTCTGTCTGCCTATCTAAACACGCACGCACGCACGCACACACACACACACACCCATCTTAGCCCAGGGAAAAGGTGCTCGCTCTTCATGACTGGGGTCGTGTGTTCGAGTCTTGCAGTGGTCGATTCTTTATTGACCACTGCAAGCAGTGGCAATAGCTGTGAAGGCTCTTCTGCCCCTATATAAAATGAGCATGTTAAATCAGCTTACCTTTACTATATAGTAAATATATAGTATGTATATGCAGGTGTTCACAGGTTAATATGCAATATTGGAACAAAAGGTGTATGCACCCTCTAAGTCTCTCTTACAGCATCCAAAATAGCACGAGAGTGAAGAAAGCTGGGATCACTTGACATTGCATCTCTGCAGCACATTTGAATCGGCTGCCCATGTGCTTGACCCTCATACCGACCTTCACTCCTTAGTGCAATATTAAGATAGGACACTAGTCGTAGTTTTGTCCTACACGAGTTTGCACCTCTGACTAAACAACAGGTTCGTCCCTGCTCAAAAGCCCAAGAGTTAATGATGGGAGACAAATGTACTCTATCATGTTTCCATTGGCAGAGCATTCCCTCTACCCCATTTCTATCCCTAGAGCACAGTGCTCAGCCCCACCCTTTCACTGTGGCTTAACAGGGTCACCTACGCAAGCATGGGTGAGGCATACTTAGTAAGGTAGACAGAAGAATGCAAACACAACATTACTCGGTTTGTGATGCTACCAAGTCACGTGGGCAGAAGCTCTTCGGCATGCTGCCGGTGTCCATGTGTGCATCACAGGGACACGTGACACAACCACAGCACATCGACAGGAGAGGCAAAACATCAGTATGGCGACTGCCATAGAACGGAAGGGCAGGGAAAGGATTGCAAGACCAAGCAGTCGTCCAGATCAATTTTGCTACGGCAAGCCCTCCAGTAGCAATGAAGCTACACAGTCAACACTTAGTAATTGACATCAGGTGAAACGATGGACGGAGCACAGAGCAGCAGAGCAGCTGATTGGCAGCCGCTGATTATTCGAGCAATGCAGCAGCAGCAGCACTCCTGGACGTACCGCTTCCAAAATCGGCATCGGTATTTTTATAACACCATCACCGACAACTTCCGTTCTATAGCTACCTTCAATTGACTGCCGCTTGGGGTTCGTCTCTGATTTGAGCACCTTGAATAACAGACGAAAAGGCTCTAAGCTACTTTCAAATACGGAAATAAGCAATCCCTATGCTGATGTAGAGTGTACAGTAAGCTGCCGAATGGGGTTACTAGCTGCCGGCCACAAGTGTCTTCATTTTTGCTTTCTCATGCTAGCCTATGTAATAATAATAATGTATTTGATAAAGCGCCCTCAGAGAGCTTAATCTCTTTCTAGGCGCTTTACATTTGCTGCAAAGTGATATGCAATTAAATAGTAAGTAAAATCATGCTTGAAAAACAAACAAAATGAATAATATGGTTAGGGGTGACATGCACAGGGTCAGCATGCAAATGTGGTTAGTGGCAGCATGCACAGTGTCAGCACGCACAAGCACATCAAGGACGAATCACAGGGACCCACTAAATGCTGTCCTAAATAGGTGTGTTTTTAGGTTCCTTTTAAATGTGGTCAGGTCAGGGGATGTTCTGACGCAGGTCGGGAGGGAGTTCCAGGCTTTGGGAGCATACGAACTAAATGCACGGTCTCCAAAGGATTTGAGGTTTGTACGAGGTATTGGTAGACTGTTGGATTCCGAAAAGCGGGTGGTGCGATGCTTGGTCTGGTGGGGGAGTAGATCTGAAAGATAGGCTGGAGCCAAAGAATGAAGTGACCTAAAAGTGAGCGACAAAGCCTTGAAGTCAATCCGTTGGTTGACTGGTAGCCAGTGCAGGTCGGCGAGAAGTGGTGTAATGTAGCAACTGCGACGCTCACGACAGACAAGCCTAGCTTCGGGAGTTTTGCACCAGCTGCAATCGCCTGATCGCACATGCCGGTAGGCCAGTAAGCAGTGAGTTGCAGAAGTCGAGACGAGATGTCACGAATGCATGGACCAACTTAGACGTGGTATCCTTATCTAAACAAACCCGAATTTCAGCAATATTATGAAGCTGAAAATAGGCAGATTTGACCGTGGAGCTGATATGGTCGTCAAACGAAAGGTCGCTTTGGAATATGACACCTAGATTTCGAGCTGATTCGACAGGAGATATGCTGGCAGAGCCAATTTTGAGCGTCAGCCTTTCCAATTTCTGAATCACACTGGGTTTGCCCATAACTAATAATGCTATGCACGATGTTTGTTTGCTTTTGAATTTTCTAT
The DNA here is from genome assembly GCA_009760855.2 of Cristatella mucedo. Classification (NCBI taxonomy): domain Eukaryota; kingdom Metazoa; phylum Bryozoa; class Phylactolaemata; family Cristatellidae; genus Cristatella; species Cristatella mucedo. The sequence continues at coordinate 3,470,849 of WPIO01000025.1, forward strand.
GCCGTGGGTGTCACTAATATGGTTAGACATAACATGCACAAAGTTAGCATGAATAAGCACACAAAAGGACAATTCACAAGACCCGGCAGATAATTAAATATTAAAATAACAATAATTCAGCAAGCAATTTGAGGGATGGAGGTGCTTCAGTTTCTGTTTAAATGTTGTCAAGTCAGGAGATGCGAGGTCAGTCGGGAGGAAGCTCAAGGCTTTGGGAGCATAGAACATAATAAGGCACGGTATCTAAAGAAGGATTTGAGGTTGGTTAGAGGTTAAACGACTTGATTCGGCAGAGCGGGTGGTGGTACGAAGTCTTGCCTGATTGGGAAGTACTCAGGATTGGTATGGAGGTAAGCAAGAGAATAGAAGGGCCTAAAGAGTGAGTGACAAAACCTTGAAGTCGATACCCTTCTTGATTGGGGAGCCAGTGCAGGTCGGTGAGAAGTGTGATGTGGCAACTCTTTCGCTCACGACAGACAGGCCTAGCTGCAGAGTTTTACACCAGCTGCAAGCACCTTATTGCACAAGGCGGAAGATCTGAAAATGGCGGGCAACTAAAGTTGAGATGGGATGTCACAATGCACGGACCAACGAGGATGCGGTATCACTGCCTAAGCAGGTCGGCATTGTTGCCATGTTGCCTTGCTGAAAGTAGGCAGACTTGACTATGGAGCTGATGTGGTCATCTAATGAAAGGTAACTTCTGAGCCGGACACTCAGGTTTCGTGCAAATGCTACGGGAGATATTCTGGCTGAGCCAATTTTGAGGAGCAGGTATCACCATTTCCAAGTACCATATTTTAGCAAGTGTAAGCCACCTTGTTTTCTCCAAAATTTGGGGTCAGATAGTGAATAGAGGGCTTATACATGGGAGGTATACTTTTTTGCTTTAATATTGTAAAATAACATACCTGCCTTGAAGGCCACCCAACAAAGATTAACTGGTCGCCGAAATGAGCTCGATCACCTTGTTTATCAAGAAGTTTCAACAAGTGCGGCACTTAAAATGCAACGGACAGAACGGAAGATGACGCAGTCTATGAAGAAAGTGCCGACGACAATGAAGATAACGAATTGTACACCATATTTCAAGCCTGTGATATGAACGACATAGATGAAGAGGGCATCATTACTATTTCTGATGCCGAGGATAGTAATAGTGAAATTAGTGATTGTTATGAGTCTTTACATCGTTCAATTCATTCAGTTATTGAATAAAACAACTTTTTCCTAAAAATTGGTTCACAATTTTACAATTGGCTTATACATCGATGGGGCTTATATAAAATTCGGTAACACTAGGTTTGCCCATAACTAGCACATTGATTTTTGGTCACTCAATTTGACAGCTATGCATGAAGCTGGAAAGTTAAGAGAGTTTGACGTAGGTAACGACAGATTAAAGCACATGTACAGCTGTATATCGTCTGCATAGAAATGAAAGCCTAGGTCGTGTTTGAAGATTACATCGACCAGAGGGGGGAGTATGAATTGTGGTAAGAAGTGGACCAAGCACTGAGTCCTGGAGTAAACCGTACTTTAGAGACTCCTCAGATGATTTTTGCCCGTGGACAACAATGCTCTGGAGTCTCCCACTGAAACCATCGCAGTGAAGTGCCAGTGGTGATGAGGCGAGATGAGAGGCGCTGGAGAAGGACAACGCTGATCATTAGTATCAAAAGCTGCAGAAAGATCCAGCAAAACAAGCAGAGACACTCTACCTAGGTCGGCATTCCTGAAAAGGTAGTTATACAAATACAGCAATGCTGAGTAATTAGCACTAAAAACCTGACTAGAACTTACTTGCTAGGTTTCAAGTTTGGATATAAGAGCTTAGCTGGTTTGCCACTACTCGTTCCAGTGTCTTTGATACGAACGATAATGGGGACACTGAGTGGAAGTATTACGTTCTCCTAGTCTAGTGTTGCCTTCTTAATGAGTAGCCCGATGAAAGCCTTTTTAATAGATGCAGGGTCAAGACCTGAGATTAAGGACATATTTTAATGTTATTTATGCATGGCGGCAAGAAATCTAACCAAAAGCAGGTATTGGACCTAGAGTGCTAGTAGTCTTCATAGACTGGGATGTAGCTTTCGAGGTGAGGTGACTAGTGGCAGGCTTGAATGAGGATACTGAGTTGCTACAAGGAATTGGGGGATAGGAGTCCGGTGAAGATGTTACTGAGCAGAGGAAAGGGAAAGTTAGAGACTCTCTAATTATATCTATCTTGCTGATAAATAAGATAGAGAAGCAATCTGCAAGATCGCAGCAAGGATTGCTAGCTAAGGTGCTGACCTGGGAGCCATTAAGTATGTGGTTGATAGTCGACATAAACATTTTTGGACTGTGCATCTCTGATTCGACAATCTCTTATTAGAAACTGAACTTGGCTTTTGTCAAGATAGACTAGTGTGATCTACAGGACACCTTGTATGTCAGTCCATGGACAGTCAGTTTAGATTTTTAGCAAGCTTTATCAAGCTTGTACTTGGGTATAGCTTGCTAGCCGATGATAGAACAGAAAATGCTCGACCAAGCTAAAAAATGCAGCCGCTTTTCTTAGAGACATGTCCAAAAAACAGAAAATAAAATCTTTATGGTACAATACTGGAAACAATATGCGAGACAGTAAATCACCTGTGAGATATATACATGCTATTAGCTTGAATTGCAGGCTGCAAACTCAACATAACCCACGGGGTTACCTGGCACTACACCGCTTTTTGAATCATTAGCATTATTAGTAGTATTGTGAATCGTTGAAAAAAGAATTGGCAGCCTTCACGCAGCTCAAGCATCCAGCAAGTGACAAGACTAGAGTCGTACCTTGGTATAGTATAGCGCAACCACGAACGTTAAAAGTGGTGCACCACAATATGTATGTATGTATATGTGGTGCACCACAATATGTATGTATGTATATATATATTCATAATATATATATATATATATATATATATATATATTATAATATATATTAATATATATATATATATATATATATATATATTATGCATCACAGGTAGAAGCACATATAAATCCAGTCAAGAAATAATTTAATCGCTTAGAACTGTGTTATGCGGTAGTCACAGGGTCACAGCATATGAACCCTGGTGTGCACACACACACACACACACACACACACACACACACACACACACACACACACACACACACACACACACACACACACACACACACACACGTGCGCACACACACACACGTGAGCAAGCACACACTCACACACATACACATGCTAAGCACGGTGCATATATACTTGCGGTGCACACACTCACAGATACCCATTGAAAAACATCTTGGCACAGCTGGTCAAGACAAAAAGGCTGATCAAGACAAAAAGGTCGGCTGATTTAACAGTCCTTCACATATCAATATGTGCAGATGCCTAGCTTATTTATAATGCATATTTATAACTTATGAGCATTTATAACGTATAGCATATTTAGTGTAGAAGAGCCTTAAAGGCTATTGCCAGCATGCAACACAGTGGGAAATGAAGGATTTTTGCCTGCTTCAGGACTCGAACCCATAAACTGGGTCGTGAAGTGCAAGCACCTCACCCTCAGGCTAAAACCCAGGGGCTGAGAGGCTTTTCGGCCCAAATCTCAGATATTTAATAAAAAGAACACAACTTCCTTCCTGCCATGAGAAACGATTTTCCTGTAGCCCCACTTAGGTGCTGGCTCAGCGATGAGGGGGAGAGAGCGCCACTGTAATTGCTGCGAATGATTGCTAACGGTTTTCAAGCAAGAGTGCATTCAATGGAGAGCAAACATAAATCTTTACATTGAGCAGCCTTCCCAGCAGTACGCATGACACCATTGCTAGCAAGTACTTCAACAGTGGTTCAGCAGTCATTGTACTACAACGATCAATCGAATAGCTCAGCAATTTTCATCAAAGAAATGTGAGAAGCCTAAAATCGCAGACGAACATCATAGCACAGTGGGTGACCTCCCAGACATGTGCACAAACCCCTAGCCAGCCATAGCAAAGCAGTCCCCACGGGCGATATCTTCCGGTAGAGTGCGACCGGAAGAAGCACAGACTAGGAGGGCATATACAACGGGCTGTCAACGAACGTGCAAAGAACGAACTCACGCTTATTTTGGAGCACTGCTTAAGCGCCGATATCCAGTCCTCCATTTCAGTGAACGAATGCGCTTGCAGAACATGCTTAACGCCATAGTAGTGCAGCGCTACAACGTGCAATTATCATGCTGAGCTGGTTTGGTCTAGCGGTTAAGGTGCTCGCCCCGACCAAGGTCTGACTGAGGTCATGGGCTCGAGCCCCGAGGCATATGTGAAGCGCCTGAATAGACATTAAGTTCTCTTGGGGCGCTATATATAAATGAATTATACATTATACATGCTCGAACTATGGAAAGCAATCCTACTAGTACAAGGAGATAACAAATGTCAAGATGTTATACAGCCTGATGGGAATTGTGATACAAGCAGCCAACCATTATTACGATTGCACACAGGGCCACGGGAGTGCGCATGCAGACAGGCGATCAGAGCGCTGGAGTGCCGATGAATTATGGCTATGAGCAGGCCAATTAAACCAAGAATATGTCAGAAAAATCCAGTCGGAATTCAAGCATCCCCATTCCATTGAAACCGCTTTCTTGATTGCAAACAACATCCCAAGCAGCAACGATAGAGGTAATGTCACTAACCTGGTCCTGCTTGATGTTTGACACATCTATTGATCATGATTTCCTACTTGACCGATTGAGAACAACGAACGGCCTGGCAAACACACTAGTGCAGTTCAAATCGCACTTGTACGATCGTTTTCAATCCGTGTCGTATGGTGGTCAAGTCTCATCCAGCAGACCATTCACATGCGGAGTTCCACGACGGTCCACTCTCTGTTCTTCGCTGTTCTCCATTTATACCGAGTCTCTTGGAAAAGAGATTCGGGCCCACAGGATCGGCTATCACTTCTATGCTGACGAGACCCAGCTATATGTGTAATTGAAACCATCGGAATCGATTGCATCGACTGATAAACTGACTTGGAGAAATTCGAAACTATATCTCTGCCAATTTCCTTAAACTAAACAATGATCTAACCGAAATCATACTCGTAGGGCCATCCCAAGCAAGCGGAAGGACTAGGAAACTTTGATCCTCTCATTGGGGATGTTGTAGTGCAACCGTCATCGTGTGCTCAGAATTTAGGAGTCCTCTTTGCTAACTGCTTAAAGTTTGAAAGCTTCATTAAGAAGATGGCTTCCACAGCTAGTTATCCCTGTCTAAGAATAGGGACAGCCTATCTGGATAGCTTGCTAAAAATAATACTAGCTCTCTTCTTCTGTCTAGGCAGCAATTCTGTTTTAGCATGCAGACCGAAAAATGCCACTAAGCCTCTGAAGCTGCTGGCAGATATGGCTGCAAAGTTAGTCAACAAGTTCCAGTGGTTCAACAGTGTGTCTCCTCTGCTGAATGAGCTTCGATGAGTCCGGGTCGATCAGTGGATGTAGAGTAGAATTCTTACTCTGATCGCTGAAAGCCACTGACCTTGGAGTGTGCTGTAGAAAACCCTAGTGCATAAACCCAATTAGTCCTAGAGGCTTTGTGGAGTTACAGACGAGATACATGAAATGACACCACTGCCCTTGAAAAACGCCAGCATGACTTCGGGATTACTTGCGTTGTCGCTTGCCACCCAGCATGCCTTAACACACATGAATCGGAAGATACAATAGACGGTTCGGCACACATCTACCGGTTCAACTCTTATTAGCTACGTAGCCATTATTAGAACCATAATCCCCTAATACCACCACCACTCTCAGCGATCAAGCTTCATATCTGTAACGTCAAGGTATACAGCAGCAAGTCATTCCATTTTGACCATCATTACACGATTTGCTTACAGGTCGGATGAGAGCTGCACACACAGCGAATGGCAAGACAAGTGATACATGGGAAGTGCACATAGAAACTGCATTAAAGCAAACAACAGTAAAGCAAGCACAGAGCCGACCGGCAGGAACGGCAGAGGAAAGTTGTCTTGTCAGGCAACAGGGGACTTGAAGTCAGTAGTAATTATAATAATATTAATAATCCCAAGAGAAACTAAATCTCTTTCTGGGCTCTTTACATATGCTCAAAAGAGAGCGTGCCAATTCTTTAGGGATACCATGCAATGTAAGCACGCACAAGCACATACATGTACACGAGAATATACAGGGACGGAGCAAATGCTGCGAGGAACAGGTGGGGTTTTTAATTTTTTTTTTAATTTCGTTAAACAGAGGGTACATGATGGTGATGTCACTCGACAGTGACTTCCAGGCTTTGGAAACATACACTGCGAACTAAAGCCACAATCTCAAAAAAAGTTGAGGTAGGTTTTAAAGGCCCAGCTACACTGCTTGTGTCACAAGGGCAGTGGCACGATACGACGTCTGTTTGGGAAGTATCTCGAAAACGGTAGGCCGGAGCAAGATATTGGAAGAACTTGAAACTGATTGACAGAACTTTGAAATTCGACAGCTAACAATAATAATTATTAGATAAAAAAAGTTTGAAGTCGTTTTGCTACTAGATGGGCATCTAGTGCAGTTCGGTGAGAAGTGGTGCAATGTGGCAGTTGCAACGTTCAAAAGAGACAAGCCTAGCTACTTAGTTTTCGCACCAACTGCGAGCCTGTTATTTCAAGGGCAGAAAGTCCTGCAAGTAGTGACTTGTGGAAGTCTAGTCAGAATGTCATGAATGCATGAACCAGCTAGGCTGTGGTATTCTTGTCTAAGCAGGCCCACAAATTTGCAATGGTACGAAGCATAAATTAGGCAGATTTGACTATAGAGTGGATGTCATTAGTAAAAGGTCACTTTGGAACAGGAAACATAGATCGTGTTCAGATGCTACAGCAGACAGGCTGACACGGCCCATTTTGAGAATTAGCTTTTCCGAGTAATAATAGGTTTACTCATTCCAGTAAGTTGGTTTTATTGTAATGACATTTTTAGAAAGTTTGGCAACATTCACGTGCAACTGCCAGCAATATATGCTTTTGGGAATTTGAAGTACTGTTAGGCAGGCAGAGATCAAAGCAGTGTGCGTCATCTGTGTGTCATATGCATGCACACGAAAGCCTAGATTGTGCTTGGTGATTAGATCGGCGAGAGGGAGTGTAAATTGTGAAATGAAATGGAACAATCACAGATATACCCCATACTTTGCAGGTTCCTCTGATGGCTGTTGCCAGTTGACATCATTGCTATACAATCTTCAGCTGAGATAGAACCTAAACAATTGCATGGCAGTGCTAGCAGTGCATAGGCGAGATAAAAAGAAGCTCAAGAGGGGCTTGGTAATCAAGTGGTATCAAGTGCTACACACAGATCCAGCCGTTCCAGTAGAGAGGCTACCCAAGTCAGCATTCCTTAGAAGGTCGTCATACAACTGCAACAGTGCTGTCTCTGTGGAATAATTAGCTCAAGAAAACCCGAGTGGAACTTACTAGCTACACGTGAAGTTCAGATGTGAGTTGAGCTGGTCTGCCACTATTCGTTCTTGTGCCTTTGATAGGAATGGTAGTATGGGGAATTGGGGAGACTGCCTATGGTCTCCTAGTCTAGTAAAGTAAAGGTTAGCTGATTCAACAGCCTCCTTAATACACTAGTCGAAGAGTCGTAGCGATTATCGGCCTACCTTGCAGTGAGCAATTGAATAGCCTACAACAGGATGCAAAATAAAGACCTGAGTCATGGAGAGGGAGCTATTGTAGATTTCTCAACGAGTGGAACAACAACAGCCTTTTTGAAAGATGCAGGGACAAGGCTTAGGACGTATTTATCATGTTAGTTATGTGGGCAGGGCTGAAGCAAATTTATGCATATTAGAGTACAGCAGGTATGCGTTCTAGAGGGCTAATAGTCTTCTTCGACTGGGGGAAGAACTTTTTAGACTAGGTCACCAGAGACACGCTTAACGTTGGAGTGAAGTCCAATGAGGATGCTTCTTTGAGTATGGACTGACTTATCTAGTATTCACGTAAATCAGGACAGATGAGAAAAACATTACCGCACAACACTGGAAGGGGGCTAGTGGGCTCAGGCATTTTTCAGAGCGACATGAAGAAGCAGGTTGTGCGGCTTGATCACCCCGGCATATTCCCATGACTTCATACGATTGGCTGACTCTGTTCAAGTCAAGGTTAGACCCCTAAGTAAATAGAACGTTTGCACTGGCTAGTGGTGGTCACCTTATAACTTCTCTAACGACAGATTCAGTGACGGACAAATCTTGATCTAAGAATGGGTTGCAGCACAATAGTGAACTCACCTAGTGCGCATTAACTCTGCTTGCTTGCACCATGCAATTCCCTTTTTCAACTTCGGCAGGCCATCTGGTCCCGGGTACAGTTCTAATCTTCATATACTTTGACGTCTTTTCCATCCTTCTCCTACTCTCAACTTCAAGCTCCAATGTTCACATATTCATGCTCGTCACTCTTTTCCCCTGCTTCCTTCCCGCTAGGAACTAGACGAAACAAACTATGCCGGTGGACTGGAAAATGCTCAAGTGGCACCCGGACTTCATTGCTTTCATCACTTACGCTCTGCGATGTCCACTTGTGGCACCACAAGATACACTACAAACATGCTATGGTCACAGAGCGACTAAATCACAGCAGGACCATCCTGCTCATCGTCCACCTGCGACTGGCGACGGTCGTAGAAGCTGCTCTTTTGCAGACAGCACTTTACATAGCCAAAGCTGAACACATTGGACCGGCAGTAGCTGGCAGCTTGAGATTAGGTAACGTGCACGACGATTCAGCAGCTTGAAAACAGGCAGAGGACACACATGCTCGTCTCTTGCTTTTTGAATTAGACATGTTTAATACGACATGGCAAGCAGCAAAAGATGGCCATCTGGGATTGAATTTTCAAGGGGGGCGATCAACTGTAAAGCATTAGCACACGAGTGCTGCTAATGTACCGTCAATGCAACGTCCGGGCAGCTGCAAGCTGCACGTAGCAGTAGCAGCTGGGGACTCACCGAAGCACAGCTGACAAGCCTTGGATCCTTTCAGGTCTTCTACCTACAGTCAGAAGCAGCTAGTGGAGGCTGGCGCAGTGGCGCTCGGGGCTCTCACGGTGAGCAGACGAAAAGAGGCAAAGGGGTCTCCGAGCGAGCGAGCGAGCCAACTCCGAGCGCGTGATTTACCTGATTTACGCACTTCAAGTCAAACTCGCCGAGATGCTGCGCAGTGGGCAGCGACGCCTGCAATGAGACATACGAGCGGTCCAAAGGTTGCGTCGCAGCCGCCGCCGGGCCAGCAGCCGCGGGCCGGACAAGCCGGACTCCCAGCGCCGCCGGGCAACTTACATCAAGCTCGTCCTTATAGTACCTAAGACTCCTGGCCGCTTTGTCGAGGACGAAGTACCGTCTCGTGGCGGGAAGTAGGTCGCTGCTATAAACGAGGCTACCGGCAAGCGCGTTTCCTTCGCCGCCGCTGCGCCGCTCAGTCATTCTTATTTGCCGGGACCCGAGTGATGCCGGCAGAGGCGTCGCCCCCTGACCGGCGCGTCGGACGATGCCTGGCGCTTAGCGAGCTCCTACGGCGACGAAGGTTGCGCCGCTGTCGGTCCCGACAGTCGGAAATAGCCGACAGTCGAGAGAGCGCGCGAGCGAGATAGAGAGAGCGAGAGAGAGAGAGCGTGAGATAGAGAGAGCGTGAGAGAGAGCGAGAGCGAGAGAGAGAGAGAGGGAGCGAGAGCGAGAGCGAGAGAGAGAGAGAGAGAGAGAGAGAGAGAGAGGGACAGGGAGCAGCAAGAGGCGGCGGCGGCGGCTGGGGCTCGCAGGAGAGAGAGTCTCTCTCACGCGCGCCGGCGAGCGACGGCCGCTGACAAGGCCCACCCGTCGGACACAAGACGCAATTACGGAGCTGCCTATGTCGACCCGAGAGCTTCGCATCGCTATTCGACCACTTTGCAAAACGCGAGAATGCGCTACCGTTCACGGGCGGCCGGATGAGTTCGCGCTGCCGGACGTCCGCGTACCAGGTCGAGGCAGACTCGTGGGCGTTCCTCCGAAAACGCGCAGGCGTGGAGGAAAGGCAGCGCCTCCGGAAGTGGCGTAAAAGAAGGAGGGGCTCTTATCTGTGCGTTCATTGGGCTAGCGGTCCTGCAGAGCTCTACTCTCTCTTCTCCCCCGTCGGCCTCAAACGCAACGCAGCCGTCCCTCGTTTACCGCGGCTATTCAGTTCCAGACTCTACCGCGATAAGGGAATTTCCGTAAAGTAGGATCATTTGTTTATGAATCGAACATTTTCGTAGTTAGAACAAAGACAACCTGGTCGCGACCCAGTAAAAAAGGTTTTAACATTATATACACCACTGGACATCAAATAACACCCATCTAGTCACCAGTACACTCGTATTATCCAATATATTAGGCAAAATAAGAGAAATAAGACAGATTAGACTTTATCGAGGGTTAATTCTTGAGCGGCTGCACCTTCATGGCTTTGAAGGATTTTCGGGGTGCTCGAATACATGAGCCTTCCACCCATACGTACAGCAATATAAAAAATTAATTGTAATACTGGGGTGTATAATTGACTCATACAACCGAGCGCGCGCTGTATTATTTTCAATAACTCTATCAACTTTTTAACGAATATATTAGGAAAAACTGCGATAGAGTGAACCGCAAAAGTTGCGAAATAGGTGAGGTACGACTGTGTATAGATATGCCTATATGTTTACATTCACACACACACACACACATATATATATATATATATATATATATATATATATATATATGTGTGTGTGAATGTATTTATATATGGTATATATGCTATATTTATATATTTTCTCTTCATAGCGCCCCGAGAAAACCTGATCCACATCCATGCTCTTTACATATGCCGCAGGGCTTTAGCACACGACCGAGGTCGTTAAAGGCGATCGCCTTAACCGTAGGCCAAGCCCTGTCGTATTTCCTCGCCAAATTCAAAAGTATTTACGAACGATACCGGAGTTGAGGTCGAGGCGCTGCATCTGAAGTTCGCTGAAGCCACTCACGCAAGCCGCTTCGCCGGTGCAGACCGCAGGCGGTGGATGGGCTTTTCCAGGTCCTGGCTAGGCGCCGCCACGCTGTAGGCCGCGGCCTAGGCTAGGCCCCACCACAGCGCTTCTGCTCCGCGCCAATTGCAGGCGTAGCCGACTCATTTCAAAATTCGGACACCGAGTACGGTACCGAGATGAAAAGAGCGTTTGATTTTTAAGTAAATATGAAAAGCAAGCGTGAATTTTTAGAGTCCCTCAAAAATTTCGACAGACCTTCAAGGCACAGTGCTGTCGCTCCGCTACGCTACGAGGAGCGACATACTCGCACTAGATGCCCGCTCGGGCGCAAAGAATTACCGCAGTCCACGAAAATCCACCAAAACTCATTAGTATTCTTTAGCGGACAAGACACGCAAGATTTTCAAGCCGGCGGGACCGACCGGCAATTAATAAAAATTATAGCATAAAGTCATTGTGTTTATTCTACACAAACTCGGTGGTTGCTCTCATTGAGTGAAATAAAAGCATCACTTCTCTTTTGGCGACGGTTGCCGGACGTAGAAATACAGGGGGCGGCCCTGCCCCCCCCCCCCCGCCGCTGTATAGGAGGACAAATACCCTTCCTGCCCCCGAGCTCCACCACTGGCTGCAGAGATAGTGTTGCGTTAATAATAATAATAATAATAATAACACACTTGATAAAGCGCCCTCGGAGAACTCGATCTCTTTCTAGTGCTGCAAAGGGAAACACGATTGAATGATGAGTGGAAATATCATGCTTGTTAAGCAACATGAATAACATGGTTAGGGGTGACGTGGACATGGTCAGCATACAAGTGCTGTTAGTGGCAGCATGCACAGTGTCAGCACGCATAAGCACATCAAGGACGAATCACAGGGACCCACTAAATGTTGTCCTAAATAGGAGTGTTTTTAAGTTCTTTTTAAATGTAGTCAAGCCAGGGGATGTTCTGACGCAAGTCGGGAGTGAGTTCCAGGCTCTGGAAGCATGCGAACTAGATGCACAGTCTCTAAAGGATAAGAGGTTTATATGAGGTATTGGTAAAGAGTTCGATTCCGAAAAGCAGGTGGTACGATGCTTGGCCTGATGGGGTAGGAGATCTGTTAGATAGGCAGGAGCCAAAGAATGAAGTGACCTACAAGTGAGCGACAAAACCTTAACGTCGATCCGTTGTTTGACTGGGAGTCAGTGCAGGTCGACGAGAAGTGGTGTGATGTGGCAACTGCGACGCTCACGATAGACAAGCCTTGCTGCAGAGTTTTGCACCAACTGTAAGCACCTGATCGCACATGCCGGTAGGCCAGCAAGCAGTGAGTTACAGAAGTCAAGACGGGATGTCACAAATGCATGGACCAACTTGGATGTGGCATAGTTATCTAAACAAGCCCGGATTTTAGAAATGTTATGTAACAGAAAGTAGGCAGACTTGATTGCATTACGCTCGCGGACGTAAATTGCACAGTCTAGGACCTGCAGATAGATAAAATGCTACCCAGAGTAAGGAAAATGGTTTGGCTTGGGTCTTGGCTTGGGGCTTGGCTTGGCCGTGGCGTTTCAGCTAAAGAGAGCGCGACGCATTACAAAGCTTTCTCCAACTAATGTCATTCAGTCAAAGCAAGACTTGCTCAGCGAAGCTCGGTTGTCTGAAGCTAATGGTGGATCTATGTTTGCGCAACTGTCCAGAATGGACGAACAAACCCAAGGTCATAAGCTAGCGTGAAGCTAACCGTTTGGTCTGCAATGCAAGGTGCACTCAATATTCGCCCATTTTTTCTCTTTTCTTTTCTTTTGGTTGCTGCCGCACTCCTAGTGCCACGAAATTCGTCAAACAATTCTCCAAAATCGTAATAATATGTAATAAAACAGTATATTTAATAATATCGATAAAATAGCAATGTGTTGTGCATAGTGCTGTAGAAGAACGTGATCGCTTTTTCCAGGCACTTCGCTAACCGCCGCAGTGAGAGACGAGTTGCCAGAAGTTAACGAAAAGCGAAGCATCCAGCCATTGTTGGCAAGCATGCAAAAGAATGCGCAAGACTCGCGACCGCTGGTTAGTTGCACCACGACTACCAACTATCAATCAGTCATGCACGGGTAGGCACATCCCACAGTGGAAAAATTATGGACCGACTTGTCAAAGATTGAATTGGCAGTGCTCGATTTTCGAGTGTGGCAAGATTTGTCTATTTTTCTCACGAGTGCTATCATTTTGAAGGATTTAGAGCTATCTAAATCAAGCTGGCAGTTTGGTTGAATACTCATTCATCGGCGGCAGCGAAATGCATTTTCACGGCTAGCAGTTTTGACTGCGGGCGCGAAGTGGCACAAGCGATCTAGCTACTAAGCGGCTCAACCGTGTAGGGAAAGCACGTCCAGTGCTGAACTATCATGCCGGTCAGGCTTCTAGGGTGAGCCGGTAATTCCGTCGACTCGGCAGCTAGTCGATTGCCGATGGCCGAGGCGTCTCGCAAGTACCTCTAGTTATAGGCTAGTGCATCTCGGCGCAGACGTCGTAGCCTTGACCGCCGCCGTCGGCAGTCGATAGCAGTGCATACAATGCGTGCGTTGATTCGCAAGACTCGAAGGAACCATGTATTCCTACAAGCCCAGCATGTAGCAGCAGTCCATCGGCAGATTGCAGAACTGCAGTCTTCTCGACTCGTCCGAAACTGGCGAAACCGAGCAGCTCCCTCAGGTCTTACAACGTAATGCCGAGTCGCGTGGAGATGGAATTTGCAACTTGTCTGAAGCAGGAACGTCAAAACTTTCGAACAGCTTCTTTTAAAAAGAGAGAAGAACGCGAACGAAGCTGATCTCGTAAACACGGTTACTTTCGGAAAGGACGGGTGCCAAGGGCAAGTACTGGATCTGACGGTCGTGGGCTAAATGGGTGTGACTCATTTAGTATTTTGCAATCGCCGTGGAAATGATTTCACTCTAGTAGAGGCTATTTCGTTGTAGTATCGCTTAGCTGGTTACAAAGTGCAAGCACATCGAAGAGAGCGCGACTATTAATCTGGTAAGGAAACTTGCTTAAATGTACCCGTAAAAACTTGAACCTGGAACCAGAATGTAGGCTTTTCCTCCCAAGCGATTGCGTTGAAGAAAGACTTGCGGTCGAGCGCACGTTGAGCGCTTTGAGCTGCTTGGCTTGCAGCCAGTGCAGCGCATCTATAGGTCGATTTTTTTTTGTACCAGCGATTGAAAGAGAGCTAGAAGTGTCAGAAAAAAGAGCGGTTTCAGTGGGGTTCCCTGAACGCACGGCAAAAGCAAATGTCAGAGAAAATCATCACCTGCCAGAGCAGCTGCCGGCATGCTATAATAATTCGAATATCGCTCCAGGTCAGCTCAAGTTCAAAGAGCAGGGTCTTTCATCACCAGTTGAGCACGGTATTGAGTCTGATCGAACGCGATGAAAAATTAATGTACCTGTATACCGTGGCCGGCCGCCCTTGATTTAAGATTAAAATTAGAAAACGTTGCGACACTTTTCTTGCATTTGAGAAAATGTGATCTGCATTGTCAGAGTAGAGCGATGCAAGCATACTTGGACGACATGAGACGCACTTCAATTTTCCGCCATTTTAATCTTTGAAGAATCGTGTGCAGTTTAGTGAGCGAAAGATTTTGATTAGACCTTCGTGGTGTGCTCCAAGGACAATATAGCGATTTTCACCTCCGTATTTTTCCACTGGGGAGCGACTTGTCTGGTGCTAATTGGGCTGTGGTTGAACGCTTGCAGAGCGTATCCATCAATGCAGCAAGCCTACTGCGATGGCGCCCACTATACGGTGAGGCTCGGTTCGTGCGACTCGGTTGGCAAGCGAGGTCAGGGTTTATTCACTCGCTGCTGGTTTTTTATCCTTTCTATCCTTCGATCTTCCTGTCATCCTTTATCACTATGCTATCGAAGACTCCTACAGGGCCGCGGCTCACGGCCAAGACTCGCGGCACGCAATATTATGTATATATATATATATATATATATATATATATATATATGTGTGTGTGTGTGTGTGTGTGTTCGAACTTTCCTTTATTTTACTGATGCGGTACCAGCGACTATCAACAGTACGACGCGGGATTGGACCATTTTTCAAATACGCTTCCAGAATATCGCAGATGCACCTGCAATCCTTGTTTGAACGGCGTAAATATTCTTACAATTGGTTTTCTTACTGCAGCGAATGCCAGCTTTCTTGCGACGGTACTCTTTAGTGAAATGATTCAGATGTTATGATGTGCTTGCTTATTAGCGCTCGATGCTGTTCGCATCGAACCTCCATAGAACGCAGAGCAGCAATTAGTGCACTGATTTTGCCTTGGTGCGACTCTACAATTTTTACCCGCTATGCTGCATCTTCGAATTGACTATAATTGACAATTGAAATGACAATCGCTAAAATGCACTATTATTTTCGCGTGCTGCTTAGTCCTTGCGAGCCTAAAGTGCAGTTGCGAGCCACACGTCTTACCAACGAGAGCCTTCATGTTTCCTTTAGCGTGCTGGCCTAAGCATGATAACCGTTTGCTTTTGCATTTCTGATAACGGGTATGTCTCTAACCCGTGGATATTGATTTTCTTGCAACGAGTTGTCAAACGCTTAGATATTATTATTATATTGATATTATAGATATTATTATAGATATTATTCTTGTGGACATATATATAAACAATTCATTAATTTAAATTTAATTTGTATTAATAATATTAAATTGATTATTATTAATTTTTCAGTAGGGGTGTGAGTGCTCTAAGTAAAAACTCTCTGAACCAAAATCTGGTATTACAGGGAGTTCAGAGATTGTAGATTGAGACTCCCTTACTGTTACGATTTCGCTATGTTGGGTACCACAGTCGTCCCTCGCTACTTTGCGCTTCGACTTTCGCGGCTTCACTCTATCGCAGTTTTTTGAAATACGTGTATATTCATTAAAAAGTTGATCGAAATAGTGAAAAATGAACAGCGCGTGCTCGTTTGTCTGAGTCAATTATACAACCCTGTATTAGAATTAGAAATAAAATTACTGTGCATATGGAACGCGGAAGAAGACGACGACGCACCTGCTGAAGATACCGCACCACCTGAAGACTCTCCTACTGAAGTCGGGCCTACAGAGAAACAGTGGGCTTGATCTTCTTTGCTGTGCTGTACATCTCTTCATCTTAATCGCTTTATCACCAAACGCACTATTTTCATAGCTTGGTGTTTGCGCGTAAGAATTGTGTGTGCAATTAAATGTACAATAATAACAATACAATGTTTGTAACGTCTAATATGTCTTATTTTCTCTAATATATTTGGTAATACGAGTGTAATAGTGACTAAAGGGGCGTTGTTTCATGTCCGGAGGGCTCTAATAATGTTAAAAGCTGTATTTACAGGGTCATTAACAGGTCTTCTATGCTCTTAACTACGAAAATATTTTAAAGAATCCTACTTCGCGGAAATTCACCTATCGCAATCGAGTCTGGAACGGATTAGCCGCGATAAACGAGGTCGACTGTATTCAGTAGAGATATAGTACTTTCTGCAGTTACAACGAGGAGAAAGCTCCAAGTTCAAGCAATAATTACTCTCACGTGTTGCGCCAATGGCTATTAGTCTGATTTGAGTAAAAATTGGTCTAACGATATTTTTGTCTCATGCAGACCTTGTTAACAAGAATCTAGCGCTTTAACTGATAAAATTTAGGCAGAGAAGTGCCAAGCCACCTGGAGGTACTTCGGTTATTGCCGGTGAGACCAATTTTGTACTTGGCCTTTTTGTATTCCTTGCAAATAAATATAAATATAAATGAGATATAAAGGATAAGTAACTTAATGAGCAGACTTCAAATTTCAAAAGGAACGGCTAGGTCGGACGTAAGTAGGAGTTAATTTCTTCAGCAGTCTGCATGAAATGCAAAAGACGTGATCTAATGCAGCTGGAAAACGTGAAGAAATAAACTAAAACATCTGCTGGATACGTAGCTGCTGGCAACAACCACGAAGCAAGGCTGAAACACATTATTGGGCTGTTTTTTGCTCAGTTGCTTGTCTAATAGTCGGCAACTATCTAGATTAACTAAATAACCTACTTAGAATAGAGTTCAACGCTCCGAAGACGAGTGTAGAGCGAGGAAATGATAAACATGTCGGGTGAATAACGAGTGGAAACTGCAGTGATGGTAACAGTTGATAAGAGCTGCTATACAACTGCTAGTACCTATAGAAGCTTTCTTTTGTACCCAGGCTGGATTCGGTTGGCTGGGACCGGGCGGCTGTAATGAGGGTCACCGGCTAGGCCGGGGTCGGACCTATGCATTGCCGTATGTGCGGTGACGAGAGGTCACCGGGGCTCTTGGGTACGGGAAGGTGGCCAAGTAAGTCGTGGTGTTGGAGGCTCCCGGTCTCGCCGAGTTATGCACCTGGATTCGTGCAGGCGTGCTCCGGCGATGCTGCCACGCTCGCAAGGGAACGAGTACCCAAGGCCCGAGCGGAGCTGGATAGCTCGCTCGTTGTTGACTTGTATATTCCGCGTCGGAGTCGGTACAACGACAGGACTGCAGAAGCCGACTGACCCCAACTAACACGTTTGTTCGCGCTTGCTGCGTCGTCTTGCGCCCCCGTAGTGTACTGTGTATAGGACCCTCCCTATAGAGTTGTTTAGTTCCCCTGTTGTTGTTGGCGCATGCGTTATTGTAAAGAGGTTCACCCGGACGACCGCTCGTCTTACCCTAGCTCGGTGGCATGGTGAGCGGCAGCGTGGCCGGAGTATGGTTTGGCGGGATGGTTTGGCGGGAACTAGCCTTTGACCCCTGGAACTCGGTTACACTTTTAATGGTATCTCCGTCTGTAACTCTAGTAAGTCATAAAAATTGTGTGGGTGTTACGCAGCAGAGTTTTGTATAGCGCACTCACAGCCTAAGCGGCTTTCGGTAGCCAACAGACTAGGGCTGTACCGGATTTGATTTTTTCAAATTCGGCCGGAGCCGGATTTGCCGGATTTTTGATGACAAATACGGCCGGAGCCGGATTTGTTCATCGGACAAATTTTTACCATTTGTACTACCAAGTTTTTACTTGAGGATATATACTACAATAAATATTTAATTAAAAAAATATTATTAATAATAAGTAGCATCATTGTCTTTTGCTGTTTGTTTATTTTTGTGTAATAGGTGTTGCTGTGGGAGACCTCAGTGATAATCGTATAGCAGTGACATTTTATTAAAAAATTGAGTAAACATTTTTTACATCATAATATTGGTAATAACACAAAAAAAATGAAAAGAGACTAAAGTTCAAAATTCAAAAATACAAAAATAAGTACTGTATTTTATATATTTTTCATACATTTGTTTCTTAAATTTATTTCATCAGTTTTGAATTATATTTGAGAAATATCAGTCGAGCTGCATTCTCTGGCAGAAGTGAACTTCGATGATCACTGAGGACTTCCCCAGCAACACTGAACAAACGTTCTGAAGGTACACTTGTTGGTGGAGCACCCAAATAAACGCGAGCTACTGTTGCCAGAGCTGGCAGTCGTTCCCTGTTCTGTCTCCACCACTGTAGTGGATCAGCCTCTCTGTTTATTAATGGCTCTGCCAAGTATTTGTTCAGCTGACTGTCAATGTCTGGTTGTTGCTCACTGCCTGTGGTACCAGCAGTAGATTGAACAATGTCATCAAAACATTCCCAAAGTACTGATGATTGAGAAGAATTATCCAGCCGGGCTTGCTTGGCTGGAATTTCTTCATTTGTGTCAACCTGCCGCTCAGACTGATTTTTGTGGCTTCCATCTTGCACAGTTTCTATCTGCCCTGTCAATTCATTGAATGCAAGCAGAACCCTTGCTTTTGTAGCTGTCAGTGTAGCTTCTGATGAGAAACATTTTGTTTTGAATCGTGGATCAATCATTGTCGCCACTGTATACAGGGCTTCCTGCTCGATACTGTCAAAGCGTTCATTCAATGAGTTGATTAGGGTTGACCTCATAGTCTTTACACCTGCATCTGTGCAGTCCTTCTTCAACAGGTTCCGCAGAGCTGTTACAATAGGAATAACTAGTGATATACGTGCTGCTTCACGGCTAACTTCTCTTGTTGCCTCTTCAAACGGAGCAAGCACGGACACAGCATTTTCAGCCACGGACCACTGATGTGCAGTTGGGCAGGAAGTGCCAACGACTTCTGAACAGTAGAGGGTTAATGCACGACGCTGTTCACATAGACGACGCAGCATGTAAAACGTTGAGTTCCATCTTGTGCTCACGTCTTGTAACAGCTGGTGGTCTGGCAAACCCAGTTCAGCCTGCAACTCCTTGAACCGACCACTCGCAGATGAAGAATGTTTAAAATGACCAACTAATTTCTTTCCGATACTTATTATGTCTGATACTCCCCGCTGACTGAGCAATCCGTAATGCACACATAACTGCATGGTATGTGCAAAGCACCCGAAGCTTTTTATGTTGGCATCACGAAAACATTTTGATATGTTCGCCGCATTGTCTCGAAGTACGACATGACAGCGTCCAAAGCTAATGTTCCATTTGTCAAGCATCTGCTGAAAGGCAGTCATCAGTCCAGCAGCAGTGTGATGACCAGCAAATGGCATGCAATCCAACACAAAACTCATGTTTTCAAACTCCTCTGTCGGCCAATGGGCAGTTAAGCCCATGAATGATTGCACAGTATTGTCTGCTGTCCATGTATCAGTGGTAAAGGACAGAAACGGAGTAGTTGCTGGATCGAGTATTACCCAACAGCTGGGTGCAAACTTCATCATTAATTTCAGGAATGACTCTCTCTGCAAAATATTTTCGTGATGGAACAGTGTAACGCCTCTCTAAAACTCCCATGAGTTCAACAAAGCCTGCCTTCTCAACAATCTGAACCGGTTGCATATCTGTTATTATCATCTTAGCAATGGCACGGTGAATTCTCACTGATGAGCTGTTATTGATATCCCATACTTTCATGCATGCAACTTGTTCGGGAATCGTTTTCTGGATCATGACTTTGCCTATTGCACCAGGTGTAACATTCGGCAGTGCTGCAGTTTCAGCCTTCTTCTTTGCATTAGCAATTTTGGTTTGCATTTCGTTGTATTCTTTATAATGTTTTGAGCGAAGATGTGTCAGCATGGCCGAAGTTGAAAAATTTTTGGGCTCATCTGGTTTACCACGTGACAAGATGCTTGGACACAGCAAACACTGGGATTTTGAGCTGTCACCGTCCTTTTCTCTGAAGTATTCCCAAACTGGACTGTTTTTCATTTTGTCTGTCATCTAGTTAAAAATAAAACACAATTAAAAGACTTTTGGATTTATTTATAAGGCCGCCCTTTACGCGTATAGCCAGCAATTTATGCGCACTGCACGCACACACACACGCATTCTCCACGGCAGTCACACTGACCTGGTCCTATGTACAGAATTCAAATACGTGAATGCAGCCCCGTTTTAGGTTACGTACTTCAGCGGGGCGCGATTAACTGCCAAAAGCTGTCGCGGCACACCAGACCAACCAAAATGTGTTCAGTGACTTCTGTAGTGACGCGGTCTGGCGCTAGCAACACTGCGCACTACGCAAAACTCAAATTTCGGAAAAAAGCGCAAAAGATATACAGTGCTAGTGGTGTTGTTACCTGCACGGATTTGCAAGTTGTCTCGCCTTGGCTGCAGAGTGACTGCTATTGCAATGAAGGTATACCGTGAAGAAGTTCCGCACGCTTCCGCCAAGTGCGGCTTCGTGAGACCAAATGCACTGCGAACGAATCTATGGTGCGGCCTGACCGACGACGGGCTGCCGCTCGCAGCGTTCCGCTCTGACGTCTGAGAATCTAACCGCGCTCGGAAACGTTCCGCCGCGAGCCGAGGTCAAAACCATGTCGTTACGACCTGACGTCGGAGTGCTCAATCAGCGTCTGAACGTCCTCTCGGCCTCCCCACCCTCTCCCGACGCAGAGCGCAGGGACGTCGGGCCAGCTCCTTCCTCTTATAAATGGAACGAGTAATATATTCAACCAAAATTCGAAAAATCCGGCCAAATCCGGCCAAGTTTTGGCCGGAGCCGGATTTGTAAATTGGCCGGAATTCGGCCGGAGCCGGAGCCGAATTCCGGTACAGCCCTACAACAGACTTCGTCTCACGAAACAAACAGAATGTGGGAAGCCTAGCAGAATCAGGAGAGCAGTTGAGGTAGTGAGTAGCATGGAAGTAGCAGTTCAGGACTTCGGAAAAGGATGAGCCATAGTCGGCAACGGGATAGTAGTTGCTGTTGCGTAGGAATTGTGGAAGCGAGCTCCACAGTCTAGGACCTGCCGAGCTAAAGCTTCTGTCGCCAACGGTCTTTAGGCGGAGGAATGGAACAGCTAATTTATTGTCCATACAACACCT
Source organism: Cristatella mucedo (assembly GCA_009760855.2). Classification (NCBI taxonomy): domain Eukaryota; kingdom Metazoa; phylum Bryozoa; class Phylactolaemata; family Cristatellidae; genus Cristatella; species Cristatella mucedo. Next base: position 3,492,325 of record WPIO01000025.1, read on the forward strand.
GAGGGCACGAGGAAGCTGAAACAGGTGCAGTAGTTCGGCAAGGTACGAAGGAGCCAAGCCATGGCGGGCCTTATGGGTCAGCGTAAGAACTTTGCTCTGTATCCGTTGCTCAACCGGCAGACATCCTAGCTCTTTTAGCAAAGGAGACACATGCTCAAACCTCTGGGACTTGGAAGACTAGCCTTGCGGCCATATTCATAGCCAGCTGCAATGGCCTAGTTGCTTTCTTTGGTAGCCCATCCAAAAGGAAATTACAATAATCAAGCCGACAGAACTAAGGAGCTAGTTAAATTTTTGCAAGCCACTGTGGAAGATAGCTCCTAATCTTGGATAGGGATCGGATGTGATGGCTAGCTGTAGAAGCAGTCTTCTGAATGCTTTTAAAATTGAGGCAGCTGTCGAAAACGACACCTAAATTTCGAGCACGTGGTGATGGTCGCATAACAGCATCACCTATTAGAAGAGCAAAGCCTTTTAATCCAGCCACACGCTTAGGGTGTCCTATGAGCAGCAGTAAAGTTTTATCGTCATTTAGTACTACCGTCTGCTATGCATGCAGAAAGAATCTTTCAAAATATTTCTTGAGTATAAATAGTGTTAAAGCTTACCCGATGCGAATTATAAAACATCACGAAACCGCTTAATTTGATCGGCTAATTTTTGTTGGCTATAGCACCCAAACTACGGTTTTCTTACGGTGGCAGCCTACCTGTACTTTGTTTAAGTTAACGAGCTATCTTTACCAATTATACTACGAAGCGATTCGCAATTGCTGCTGCTGCCAGCAGTTGTGTGAAAACAACGCATGCTCAGCAATTTGGACTACCATATTGCTTCTTCATTAAAAACATTTGTTAACTATGCGAGCTCCTATTTTACTAGGATAACTGTCTACGACGAATGTTTACATCGTGAGTAAGATCGAGTCAAGATCTACGTCGGCCTTGCACTGTTAATAGTTTGTAGGCTGTGCTGACAATAATTAAACCAGATCATTACCTTACATCTAAGCATCCCAAATAACTCACATACGAATGCAAGCCTACCGTCCAGTTTTAATTTAAAAAGAGATCTGCTTGACGGACTACGATGGCGTCTAGCATCGAAGCCCTTCCCAAAGGGGGCAGGTAAACTAGGACATCTATGGCGCTTTGTTGAGGAGCCGATTAAAAAACTGCTTTGCCGCTCGCCGAGTTAAACAAGACGCAGTGACAATCAACTCTGTCTGATGTTTAAAGCAAAGCACTTTTCAGAAGACCAAAAGTATAGTTAGGCAGTGCTAGCAGTTCAATTCACTAATTTCAGTGATCTGACTTCTGCCCAAGTCTGCCTTATCACAATGGCGATACTTATGTGAAGGTTATGTAGATTTTTCAAGCGCCTAGAAAGAGATTGAGTTCTCAGAGGGTGCTTTATCAAGCGAAAGCGCATTATTATTATTATTATTATTGGTGTAACTGCCTTTGAGGTTACGGTGGCAAGCAATGCGGGTGAGTCATGCGAATGGAACAAAATAAGTGTCCTTGATGCACAGACCTACTCTGTGTCTGTGGCAAACAGGAATGCCGCAAGGCTAGCCGCATAGCTACTTTCAACCTTGAACTCACTGTCTCATGAACGGCTGTGGAATGATGTATTGGCAGTTTATTTTTTCGCTAGCCAGTTTGTGCTCTTTGCGATCTATTGCCATTTGCAAAACGAGGCCTAAGAGAGAGAGAGAGAGAGTAGCAGTCGGAAGCGTAGCCGGGTAGTTGTTAAGAGAAGCCAGTTAATAAAAAATAGGGCAGACCTTGAACTAGACACTAATCACACGAAGATGGAAACTAAGTTTTAGACCGTGTCAGCCTGCTTAGTGGGATACTGCAGCTCGGCTCGGCCCCTTCGCTACACCACTGACCAGCTCGTATACCAATGCATCTGACGCCAGCCTGGCCGGATCTCAGGGCACACAGCTCGGTCTCTAGTTTGACATCAGCATTTTGAACGGGTAGCAAGTAAAGAACACACCCAGGGACTAGTTGTCGTCTTTTGCTGCTGAAGTAGCGACAAGAGCGACATTTAGGATGACATATTTGTCAAATTGCAGCCTTAACTTAAGATGACACATCTGTAGCACAGACAAGCAGCTTACTTCCGCACTCCCTCCTGGGTTTTTGGCTAATTAATATTCTGCATACAGGTGGCGAACCTCGTCTTAAAAAAAAATATGCACTATATGCATATACAGGTACGTATCGGTATATATCTGTATATACCTAAACTTAGATACGAACGAGCAATCAGGTTTAGTGCTACCTCTGACTCCAGGATTTGCTAACGATTGTAGCCATAATAGATGTTGAATGACTCTCTCAATCCTCATGTTACATGTATTGCTGATGTATAGTATGTTGACGGCTGCATACTGAATGCCAAAACTGAATGAAGAAACAACAACCAAATGCAGGCGAGTGGGCCACACAAGTGTTGATGGATAATTGTTGGCGTCAGGTAGACTTCTCTGGTATAGCAACAGGAAGAGAGAGAAGAAGGTAGCATCTGCACAGGCCGGCGTCTCAGCAGAAAGTGTCATAAGCAATACTGAGGTCACATTAACACGTTAGCAAGCGTAGCATGCTCATCGATCGGGCAAGTCTAGCAAGTCCGATAGGGGGCAGCAAAATGTTGCATCAATGTCATGCCCACACTACTACGGCATTTGGACATCAATGCATTAGCCCTGAATCATAAAGTACGAAGAAAATGCCATCAACTCGTCGTGAGTCGAACGTGAGATCTGCATAGCGAGAGGCTGATGTCCTAATATATTCGTGACATCACCGAATCGGTGCTTTAGAGTCAGATCCAAACCCACCATCCACAGTAAGGATCCCACCGGATCGGCCAGGTAAATTGCTCATTACGAAGCCATAACTAAGTGCCCACAGGCATAGGTCTTGCATTAAGTGTCGACAGCACATATTTTCGCAGAGTAAGGATAAAGAGAGGCCAAATACACTGAAAGCTAGTGATCGTTCACAATCACGATCACCAAGAAATTCGTAGCAGCCTTGCTTATGGACGGTTTGAGCAAACAAATCTACATTATAATCTCCACAGAATATAAAATCTTGATAATGAAAAGGTTTCTTATATTACGAAAATACAGCATTCTACATACAAAACAAACATGCAACCGTCGCAAAGAATGATGCATTCAATAAGTTAGCCTCCAGATTTCCGGCTATCGTGCCTGCAAAAGTCCACAAGGCTCATAAACTGAATGCTTACTCGGTAAGCACTGCAAGGATTCTGAGCCGTTGCAATCAGAAAAGGCTAATCACGTGGTAACACAACGAATGCACTGTAGAGCAATACGAATTGGCAAACCGCAGGATCCGATTTTGCAGCCATTGCTTACAAGCATTAGCCACGGTAGGCAGTAGCCTCATCGACACTTTGGCATGTGCAAAGCACAGTGCTAAATTTCTCCAAGACCATCATCAACTCAGAGCGTGATACATCTACCTGATACATGACGTCCTCGAGATGTCTGCTTCCATCAAAGTATGGTGCAAGTCTAAAGCAGCCCAAGACGACAAAGGGGTATTGCAGGTAGTTTTGACAAGAACAGATTGAAGTTTTGTGAGGGTAAGATGCTCTGCTGAACACTTCGATACTGCGCTTGAGGAGGTAATTACACCTGAAGCAGCACAGGCTAATGTCGCTACATCATTACCGAAAACTGGAGGATTGAAATAACTCAGTACACATGCAGTCACGAAACGATATTGGGCACACTTTACAGGTTTGCCAGATGCACATCTCTTTGCACGGGTAGATTTCATTAGCATCAACCCGCCATTTGGAGGCACTGGTGCTCCAGCAGCAACTGGTCTGGAGTGATGCTTGCATCCGGATTCATTGGGGAATGGACTCGGACAACTGCCTTAAGTTTCGTGGATTAAACTAATTGCGAGGAAACCCCATGTCCGAGTTTAAAGTTGTCTGGGTTTCAAGTTGCACGCTAGACAGCGATAATATGTTAGGTTAGGATTCAGCTTGCTATCTTAGGCATTAACTGAAGCAGCCCTCCCTCACGGGCTTAACAAAAACGGGTTTCATTAAGAACTACAAATTGGTGGAAAAACTCATTAGAACAATCCTGCGAAAGAAACAAGAGGTATTGCCAAACCAACGAAGTCGATCGGCAGGCCTTTCCGAGGACCAGCGGCTACTGCAGTACAGAGCGTAGCAGCTCCGGCAACACTTTGGCAACTTTGACCTTTTGAGCTTTCAGTGTGTGCACACGAGAGAGTAACGGTCGGCTCACTCGTGCTATCCTGATTAAGTAGACCTGCTACTGTCGCCGCTGCACCGTGGCAGCTGCACGTGCATGAGCTCAGCGGCTGCCGCTGGCAGCAAGCAGCTGCCAGCGGACACCGAGTGGACGCACGCAGCGAGTGCCATCATTGCGTGCCTGCCTCGTCTACCCACCTCACGAGCATGTCGACATCCTTGTCGTTCGTGACGAGCCGGCTGAGAGCTTCGTGCCCCTGTGAAGTCAGGAAGGCCAGGCTGCCTGCCGCCGACGCACCCTTCCTGGCCGAAGGCCTTGACCTTGACCGGGAGCCGTGCTCCTCTGCGGGGTGGCACGGTTGACTTCGCACGCTGCGAGCGTCGAATTCGTGCTCTGAGCGAATACAGTGAGCCGTCAGCGCCCAGCCAGTCGCTACGACCCGCAGCACGACACGAAGGGCGACGCTCGCTCGCTCACTGCAGGGCAGTCGGCGAGCGCAGCGACAACTGCAGTCCCTGCAGGAGCTTGCCGGAAGTTAGAGTCCCTGCAGGAGCTTGCCGGAAGCCTCTAGCAAGCGGCAGTGGCAGCCGCTTGGCCCTCGGCAGCACGTGCTGTCGCTCGAGACAGTAGTCACGCAAGTGGTGGGCAAGCTCGTCGCCTCACTCGGTTGCGGCGAGCCGCCGCTGCTGCTCGCACAGAACCCTAGGGTAAGGCGATGCCTCACCGACCGCCGGCTCGTGGGATGAAGCAGCTGGTAAGATGCTCGGCCACGAAGAAGCCGGATGCTGCCATGGGAGCTCTGCACATTGCCGAGGCACACACTCCCTACTTTGCAGCTCTGCGCTCCGTTTGCCCAATAGATTCGTGCCATTCGTGCTGCTGCGGACTTCGCTTTACTTACTTACTATCCTTTTTCTTCTTTCACAACCACGACCCCCCCATACAGCCATCCACCCACCCTTGTCGCTTTAACCGGCTACGATTTACTCTCGGCTTCGATGGGCAGCCCAATACGACGACCGAGTGATGCAACAGGCAGGGGCCCAGTGGGACCGCTGACCTGGTATGGCAGACGACAGGTGGCCAGCGGTGGCACTGTTGAAAAGACGGTGGCAGCACCGGCAAGGTCTTTTAATGCCCCTCAGCTCGAGCAAACAATAAGGGTCTTGGCAAATAGAGAGTACGGACCAAACAATGCAAACCGACCAGCAAACAATCACAACGTGGATGCAACCGCGCATGCGGTTATGTAATGTACACTGAAACTAAAGCCTCACTTTATCGAAAACAGTTTGTTACTATAACAGCTGTCGACCGACTGCTGTCGCCAGCCTGCTTTTTCCAAACCACGTGACCAAGTGACCGAGCTACGGGCAACCAAATCCTAGCACCAGTTGGTACCTAAGACGGCGTATCCTACCAAGTCTAAGGACAGACGCAACCACTGAAACTCGCCTAAAAACGCGATCCTGACATGTCGGCTACAAACATGGCCAAAAAGTCAGCATCTTCGACCTGTTTCCCATCAGACATAAGAGGAAGGCACTTCGACATTTCATCACTGCATTGACCAGGCACAGAAAAAAGGTGGATGCACGCAAGACGGCGGGTGGTAGCAGTCGCATCTCTCATCGCCGAGAGCAGCCTAAGCACGAGCGGTGGCACAGCTGCTTCACCTGATCCACTATCGGACGCAGCAGAGTCGCTGGCCTCGTCGGCATGAATCGAACACGACCCATTAACGGCAATGCCGGTCTGCTGCCGCCTCAGCTCGGGCAGGCGAATGAACGACGGTACGAAGCTGACGTAGGTATGCATCTGTACGAGCAGATGCCTCTGCAGCATCCACAGGACCATGCGCACTAGCTTGGCCTGAAACAGAAAAGACGCTCACACCTGACCGCTCAATAAACCCTCAGCGACAAGATGCCCCAGGTCACGTACCGAGGCTGACCGTAATGGACCCACCGGTTCTGGCGTCTTCACGGCCCTTCTAGCAGACGTGCAAACACACGTCACACACACACACACATACATAAAACACACACGCATGCAAACACAAACTCAGAAAACACAAAAATGTGCAACACACACACACAACACACAAGCACACACAAACACACACAAGCACACACATGGACACACATATGCATACAGCTTGCACGATAGCACACAGACGGGTATACGTGCATACGACCAAAGTGAGCGAGAAAGTGATAAGAAAATGGAATCAAGCATCCAAGCCTCCAAGAGACCAAGAAGTCTGGATGTTGTAGATCTGTATACCGTATCTATAGGGTAGGATGCAACTGCTAATGAGAACAGTGGCCAGCATGGCTAAAGGCAAAAGCTGGCCGCCAAGGTAACTGCAGCAGCAGAGACTGTCCCAAACTTTGGCAGGTGGAAGAAGAGAGATCACACAATAACCCCACAGAGAAGTGGACGGTCCGAGGTAGAGACTGTTCGCTTGCCGGTAGTTCGTGTGGTGAAGGCAACGAAGGATACTGGTCCGAAAGGTGCGCACTGTTGCGAGAGATGAGTTGCCTAATAGGTCGCTACAAACCCGCGAGCCAATGGAAATTAAAAAGCTAGGGCAGCAGCAGCTCGGTCGGGCAATCGATTCGCTGCCGTGACACTCGGTGTCTGCATCGACCGACCTTCATCTCGGGCGGACTTAGGACGTCCACGCGACTGCCTAAGGATGTCGGCAGAGAGAAGTGTGCAACCTCGTGGGCGAGGCTGTCGCCCGGAAATGCCAGCGAAAACTCTTCGGTCAGCCTGTCGAATCTACAAAGGACAGTAGAGCTTCGGCAAAAGAGAACGACAGTGGTCGAGCTTGCGTCGACGACGCGACACGCACAGCTTGTGGCGGCGCAAAAGCTTGCAGCGGAAGCCTGCCAAACGCCAGGCCGGAGGCGGCTGCAAAGTGATCCGACTTTGCAGCGGAGGCGACAACGGAAGCCGCGTCCAAGCGACGCGTCACCTAAAAGCGCCGGCGCTCGACGATACGACGTAGACGTTGCTGTCCGATATGGGATAGATCACCACGGCCATTGCCCAGTAGACCAGGTGGGCAGCGAGTCTGAACACCTGCGCGGAGTGAAACATGCCCGTGCAACATGCCCGCAAGCGCGCAGGCTCAAGCACGACACGAGCCGACGGAGCACGGGGCTGCCGAGGTCTGCGAGCGGCAGAGAAAGCGGGAGCCCTTTTACCCCTTTCGAAGCAGCGGCAGTAGCAGCACGGGTGAACGACGCTCTAGAGCGAGGCTTTGCATGTGCGTCAGGGCACCGGGGCCCTGCCGCTCACGCAAAGCGTCGCTCTAGAGCGTGGGTCACCGGTGCTGTGTGGCTGGTTGGCAGTCGCGGTAGGGTTGATGAGCCCTGCCCCATCGCACTGACAGAGGTGCTGGCGCCGGGGCCCCTGCAGTTGCAGGAGCCCCGGCTCGGAAGCGTGCACTCGGCAAGATGGCGCCGGCGGCAGCCGACCTGCAGCTGGTCGCAGTCGAGGTCGAGCATCAGCTCGGTGAGGCTCTTGAATGGCGAGACGTTGCTGAGCAGGCGCACCATGAGCGGACTCGAGTCGACCGGCAGCATGCCGAGCACTTCCTTCCGGTTCTCTCTGAGCAGCAGCAGCGCATGGTAGGGCCTGACACGGCGGAAGCAGACGGCTACTGGCAGCTTTGCGCACGGCCGGCGAGAGCATGCCCGAGCATGCTCGGGCAAGCTCTCCTCAGGCATGCTCAAGGATACGGAAGCCGCCACTGCAGTCTGTCGTATTCGCATGCCCACATCACGTTTTAAATAAAGCGCAGATTTTCGGCAAGATGCTCACTTGATTAGGTGGATGCACTTGTAAATGTCGTCTTCCTAAAAAAAGCGAAGCGCGTAAAGCGAAAAGAAATACGATGCAGTGCCAGCCGGAGCTGGCTTGGGCAGACAGCTCTAGCTGTGCAGCCAGCAGGTGAAACTGCGCAGGTGCTTTGAACCGTTGACATGCACAGCTGCCGACACGTCGTCTTGCTGGTGACTGCTATCCGTGCACTCTCCATTTCCACCAAAAAAACTCCATTGCATACCTACACTCGCTCAGCCACGGAGGAAACGAATTCGAGCAAATCCCTGCCGGCAGTGATGTAGCATATCTAATCGGCCACGTGGTAGCAATAGGACGATGAGAGAGAAAGAGAGAAGAGAGGGAGGGAGGGAGGGAGGGAGGGAGGGAGGGAGGGAGGGAGGGAGAGAGAGAGAGAGAGAGAGAGAGAGAGAGAGCACCTGTGTTATTAGGAGACATCGGCATGCAAAGAATATGTGTCAAGCAGGTAATCAGCATACAGCATGTGCACACGCAAGTACACACACATACAATCGCACTCACGCAGCCACAGAAACTCTACTTAGGCACCGGCCTACCCGGATATATGCCAGCTAACGCATCTGCAGAAGCACAGGCACCAAGCAAATCTGCCCCTTCGTCTAGTATGGTATGCACCTACCAATACTGGAATTTCTTTGTTCGCCAGGTTGTTGTGAATTTTCAGAGGCAGACAGAAATTGACAGAGCTCCACCTGTTGATGCTCATTTGAACTATGCCGGTTTCACACAATCTAAAATAGTCACACACTGAGTAAGACTTGTGCAACTTTTTGGCAAAGGTCACTTCAATACAGGGAGAGTAAGTGCACATGTGAAAACTAGAAAAAGAGCAGGCACATTCTTACGATGCAGCACTGCACGAGGATATCTTTTCGGCTATCACCCGGGAAGAACTGAAGGAGGTATCGCTCACCCATTAAAAATGGCAGCAAGAGTCTTGGCCAGTGGCAGTTCCTTATCTAGCATGATCTGTGATGGGGACCGTGTAGAGCGGCCTACAAAAACAACAACCGTATCATGATCGGATAGTTAACAGTATAGACAGCTCAACAACGATAGTGCACAGCATGCATACATGTAGAAAGTGACCACCGCATGTGCAAATTGCCTACGCTCATCACCATAACTTGCGCTGCCGAGAAAAGACAACCAATACCAGCATGAGGCTCGGCGACGTGCCAAAAACGGTCAACAGTGGGAGGAATGGATAATCAGAGCCCGAAAATCCAGACGAACATACTACCTAAAGATTGGCATATGCCAAAGCAAGTACAGAAACAGCTTAACACAGAACAAATCATCTCTAATGTGTGCCCATGTCAATCAGCTCGCAAGAGTATCAACGTGGGTGCATGCACCTGCTGCCAATAATGAGCACAATCAAAGGTCGATCGAATGAGCTCGATGACATTCACCAAGGTATCTGAATAAGAAAAGCCATCTAGAGGCAGTGACGAAACAAACATCTCAATGAGCTGACTTTTTAACGGATATACATTTGGCAAAACAACAATAATTATGAATACACAAAATACAGTGATAGCAGAAAAACGTGAGACACCATGGGGCTGTAATGAGCACACGTCTTACAAGGTTATACTATCCTTCCACTCACCACGATGACGTATCTATGCACCCAAGAGTCAGGATTCAACTTTAAACACATTTCAGTTTAACAAAAACCAAGACACAAAATTCTACCAAAAGATACACTTAATATGAGTAAGCAGCAATATTTGTAGCAAATAATTCATTCTCACTTTGCTTGCATATCGGGTGTGAAAAACATTCAAAATGAACTTAATTGGTGGTTACATGCGGTTTTACAGACATCAGCAGCTTCGACAGAAAGTTTTTGGTAACCCCATCACATCACACGATTCAGTGGATGTGCCGACCATTTTCTCTCGAAAAAAGCATTTCCACGACTGAGTCAGGCACTTTTTCATGAATGGTCAAGTTGAGACTTCTGGTCTTGCTAATTCACAAAGGCAGGCCAGACGTGGTTCGAGACTATGCAAGAAATCGATGGCACAGTTGCAGCCAGAAACTGTCCAACTACATTTCTGATGAAAAACGAGTTGTAGAATCTTAAAAAACTTACACAAGTCTTGGCAGACATCTGCAATGCCAAAAACCATGGAGATTTTAAGGCATTAATAGCGTCCGTTGAGATGAAACGATGACGTCCAATTAGTACACACAATTACCACACCGAACAACTCAAGACCTAGGGGGAAAGATTTCAAAATACACCTTTAATTCCTTTTTTATATAAAAAAGACGTAATGGGGTTCCATCTGCTTCTTGCATCGATTCAAAACACGGCTGGCCTACAGTTGTGCATGCAATATTAGCTTGCCTCTGGCTACTAATGAAAAAATTCTCGATACAATCGTTGGGATGCAGTTTTTGAGAGCGAATGTTTGAAGAATCTAATCAAACTTCCGCACTCTGACGGTGCTACATAATAATATCCATTGAAAAACGGGACTGCATTAGATGCAGCTGCTGCACCAAGATGGTAGTTAGCATGACCAGCTAGTAACATTTTTATTGGCCAGTTCATACAACACTGAAGTATACAAGATGATATCTTGATTTCCAGTGTGAATGGATTTTTTGGACCAGCCCCGTACAGTAATGCACACAGACACACACACACACACACACACACACACACACACACACACACACACACACACACACACACACACAAATATATACAGTATATGGCATAGGCATAAACAGGATTAAGAAAACGAAAAAGTAGGCTGGTTCTTGGCCTTTGCTGAAGTAACCAATCCTTATATGCCCCCATTTTGACCGTGGTAATAAAAACGATGAATTAAAGGATTGAACAAGGTGAAGAATCTTTGAAGATGCACCACAAAGCAGCGGCTTCTTCCAGGCATTGCTAGTGAGCACTTGAGCTATTCTTGAATTTGTATATCCAGCATGAAGTCGCATGGATGGACTCTTAATATTCATGATTGAAGTACATGAGCTATAACAACAGACTTGCACAACCACAGACAACATTGCAAATTTGGCAAAAACTGTAAGAGATTTGGATAAACTTAATCAGTTACATACAGGGTAAGTGCTTTTGGACATCTGTAGAAGACATGTGGGGGTATTCATGCACATCACCTAAATGCTAGTCCTGTCGGAAGGGTGCTAGACCTAACAGGCCTAGGTAATAAACAATAGTAAAGGGGCTACTGCAGCACCTGTTTGATCATGCACGCCAAAATGTAATGAGCCTTTCGTGCGATCGCCATTGCATGGCAACCGAGGGCACTGAGCCGATATCGGCAATCGAACGAAGCACCTCAGTTTAAGTCGGTTTAGCACCGACAGCTCGATCGTGCACAACAGGCAGCTGCTTGAAAATCTCACGAATGAATGCTGAGAGAATCTCACCTATGGACACTGAGGTACAGGGTTGGGACAAGAAATTTCTCTTCTGTGGGACATTCAACTGCGTCAGATGACAAACAAGATGGGTGATATAGCAATCAACTCCCAGTTTGACACCAACCCCAACTACTCGACAGTCGGAAGGCATTTGTGTAATGCACGCACGGTATGGCAGAGTGGAAGGACTGCCGCAAGAGTCACATGGGGTTCAAATGTCAGCCGTAATCAGGGGGGGTGGGTGGGGTGGGGAGGGGCTGCTGTGCGGGCACTCTCCAGAGCCAGTGCTGCTACTATCCTACCTTCGGAGGTATCTGCTGCCTCATCGATGATGCGCCACATCTGCTTGGTCTCAATGGTGAAGTAGCTACAACGGCGCTCCTCGTGCTTGAGCGCCGTTGCGATCTGCTTGGCAAGCTCGTGATAGCATGCGCATGTCTCCTCGGATGCGGTTTCCTGAAATGCCACCATATGCCAGCATAACTAATCAGTCGGTGAAACAACTTCCCCCTTAGCCACCAAATTAAAGGTCAGGCATCGAGGTGCTGTTAAAACTTGCTACAGAGAGACTTGCCACGTTCCACGACCAAAGGCTATATGACTGCAGCGAAGCATGTTTCTCGATGCCCTTAAGTGCCTAACAATAATAATAATAATAATAAAAATAATAATAATGCACTTGATAAAGCGCCCTCAGAGAACTCAATCTCTTTCTAGGCGCTTTACATTTGCTGCAAAGGGAAATGCTATTGAATGGTGAGTAATATCATGTTGATAAACAACATGAATAACATGGTTAGGGGTGACATGCACAGGGTCATCATGTGGATATGGTTAGTGGCAGCATGCACAGTGTCAGCCCGCATAAGCACATCAAGGACGAATCACAGGGACCCACTAAATGCTGTCCTAAATAGGTGTGTTTTTAAGTTTTTTTTAAATGTGGTCAAGTCAGGGGATGTTCTGACACAAGTCGGGAGGGAGTTCCAGGCTTTGGGAGCATACGAACTAAATGCACGGTCTCCAAAGGATTTGAGGTTTGTACGAAGTAATGGTAAATTGTTGGATTCCGAAAAGCAGTGGTACGATGCTTGGCCTGGTGGGGGAGGAGATCTGAGAGAAAGGCTGGAGCCAAAGAATGAAGTGACCTAAAAGTGAGCGACAAAACCTTGAAGTCGATCCGTTGCTCGACTGGTAGATCCGTTGCTCGACTGGTGCAGGTCGGCGAGAAGTGGTGTAATGTGGTAACTGCGACGCTCACGACAGACAAGCCTAGTTTGCACCAGCTGCAATCGCCTAATTGCACATGCCGGTAGGCCAGCAAGCAGTGAGTTACAGAAGTCAAGACGGGATGTCACAAATGCATGGACCAACTTAGACGTTGTATCCTTATCTAAGAAAGCCTAAATTTTAGCAATGTTATGCAACTGAAAGTAGGCAGAATTGATTGTGGAGCTGATGTGGTCGTCTAACGAGAGGTCACTTTGGAGCATGACACCTAGATTTCGAGCAGATTCAACAGGAGATATGCTGGCTAAGCCAATTTTGACTGGCAGCCTTTCCTATTTCTGAATCACTGGGTTTGCCCATAACTAGTAAGTTAGTTTTATCATCGTTTAGTTTTAGAAAATTTGGTGTCATCCATGTGCAGATGTCATCAATACATGCAGCAAGTGAGTTGAGAGAATTCGAGGTGCTCGAAGGCTGGGAGGGATCAAAGCAAAGGTACAACTGAGTGTCATCCGCATAGAAGTGAAAGCCTCGATTGTGCTTGGCAATCACATCAGCAAGAGGGAGAGTATAAACCGTGAAAAGAACCGGACCTAGCACGGAGCCCTGAAGTACCCCATATTTCAGAGGTACCTCGGATGATCTTTGTCCATTCACGTCAATACTCTGCAGTCTCCCACTGAGATAGGACCTGAACCACTACAGAGCAGTGCCAGTGATGCCCAGGCGAGATGAGAGGCGCTCTAGAAGAACTTTGTGATCAGTGGTATCAAAGCTGCCGAAAAATCGAGCAAAACAAGCAGAGACACTCTACCTATGTCTGCATTCCTAAGTAGGTCGTTGTACACTCGAAGCAATGCTGTCTCTGTGGAGTGATTAGCTCTAAAGCTAGACTTGAACTTACCAGCAAGGTTTGAACCTTCAATATCTGAGTTCAGCTGGTCTGCCACGACCCGTTCCAGTGTCTTTGATAGGAATGGTAGAAGGGAGACTGGGCGGTAGGTGCTCAAGTCATCTTGGCCTAGTGTCGCTTTCTTGAGAAGTGGCCTGATACAGCTTTTTTGAAAGGTGCTGGGACATGACCTGAGGCTAATGACATATTAATGATGTTAGTTATGCATGGCAGCAGCAGATCAATGCAACATAGGAGCAAGACAGTGGGAATACGGTCTAGAGGACTTGTTGTCTTCTTTGATTGGGATATGAACTTCAGGACGAGATCACTAGTGACCTGCTTAAATGTAGACATTGAGATGCAGCCAGGAATCGGGGAACAGCATTCTAGGGGGATGTTGTCATCGCAGGGATGGACCCCCTGATGTTGTATATCTTCTGCACAAAGAATCGAGACAAGCGATCGGCTAGATCATCACAACGACCATCAGGTAAAGAGCTAGTCTGGGAGCGGTTGAGGAGATGGTTGATCGTCGACATCAGCATTTTTGGATTGTGCATCTGTGATTCAACAATGTTTTTATAGAAGCTAGACTTGGCCTTTGCTTCGATCAATTGGTACGACCTACAGTAGTCTTTCTATGCCTGTCGATGGACAGTCAGTCCTGATCTTGTGTATGCTTTTTCAAGCTTGCGCTTTGTAGACCTGGCTAGTTTAATGTCTGTGGTAAACCATAGGCCCTCTGGGCGAGGGTGCACAGTGCGCTTAGTCAGAGGTGCAAACTCGTCGAGCGTGTCAACTAGTGTCGTGTTGTAGCTCTCTACCAATCATGACAGATCGGAGGGAGGACTGAGCAGCAGAGGCGAAGCAGATATTCTCGCACGGACAGCATCAATGTCAAGGGTCTTGAAGTTTCGCGATTCACAGGTTATTTTAGAGGAGGTGGGCACACACTGTAGATTGAATGAGATCTGCATGTGGTCAGATAAGCATGATTTGGTAATAATTGGTGATAACAAGTGGTTGTATGAGAAAATCTGGTCGAGTGTATGACCCTTGATGTGAGTAGGGCCACGCAAATGAGCCTCAGAGACAATGAGTAAGTCAATGCACAAAATTCAGTGCTGAAGGCATCAGATAAGTTATCAAAGCGAACGTTGAAATCAATCTGGGGTGCTTTTCTTTGCCTACAGAGGCTGTACCGTGCACTCTCTAGCGACTTGCAATGCCTACCAGAAACCTCTACCTCATCTGTCCCTGACATGGTTCCCATTGTTTGCCTGCCAGTTTCATTTCCAATTGTCATGGTTCAGCCTCATTTACATGACAGAGCAACCTTTTCGTAATATAACCTACATATAACCTAAGCGTAATGGTTGCACTAGGCATAACAATTTGCAATAATGAATATATCATTCACGGGAGTACACGGGTTAGGCTCGAGCAGATAAGGCTTTAAAGCCCTGTGTTTAACGCCTGCGAGAACGTAGATCGTTGCCAAAAAATTCAACAAAAAGACCGGCAGGAGCAGCAGTCTGGATAGTTAAATCGGTAGAGCACAGGATCGGTGACTGCAGATGTTGCCGGATCAACACCCTTCGAGGTAAAATTCTTTTTTTTTTGTGGCAGCCAGTATCATGGCAGTCTGCCATCCAATACTGCTTCTTGAAATTTCGAAATTATAGAAACCGAAATTTGTTAAAAAAAGAAATAAAAGGTAAGCTGATTTAACAGCCTCCTTCATATTTCGACACAAGGTCCTTTTTGGCTATCACCATCATTTGCAGTGGACAGTAAAGAATCGCCCACGGCAGGGCTCCAAGCCACGACCTGGGTCGTGAAGAGCAAGCACCTTACCTCCTGGGCTAAGACCACATTTAGCTTCGATGCACAGCAAGTTGATACTGCTATCATATCAAGGTGCATGGGAGTTCACAACTTTCAGCGGCTGAAGATGTAGCTTTACAAAGTATCTGGCCATACGCATGATTAGCTGTCCCAGTAACTTCAAATATACCGTGCTACATTTAGCAAAGGTACTATTATGAGATAGGGTATGCATATTGCATCTGTATTGAGGGCATATTTTTGAATTTCAGCAATGCCATCTAGAACTGTAAGTTCATAAAGCTGCTGATGTTGCTCGGGATTGTGGGCAGTTGATCGGCAGCCGCGACTTGCTCTTATTAGCCCAACTAGGATATGCCAATGTACACAAAGTTGCTGAGAAGTGAGTGAGTTTTTAATTTAGAGGAAGCTGCTGACTGCAAGTACTCCGTGATCTGGAAATGCAGAGCGATCAACGGCCATCTGCCACAGAGCACATCTGGCACATCTGAACAATTTCACCTTACTTTGCAGGATCCTGAAACCTCTGGTTTACCGTGTTCTACCTATTGAGCTATCAAGACTAGATTCGACTTACTGCTTGACTTCAGCAGGTAGGGCATAACTCGGGTCACATGACTAACTGTGATCCACTACAAATAAGCTGTGCTAAGCTAAAAAACTAATGCTTATTGCTCAGCACTATGTTTAGAGAACAACTTAAAGGTTAGCTGATTTTTAACAGCCTCATTTATATGGCGACAGAACAGCCTTCGAGGCTATCACCACCATTTGCAGTTGGCAGTAAAGGGTCGCTCACTGCAGGATTTGAACCAACCACCTGGCCAAAACTTGGTGGTACCGTAGCACAAGAATGCGTTGGAGGAATGCCATTAAATTTGTAAGTTACCATTCTGGTCGCAGAGCCGTGCAATATGCAATCGTTATTTGAGCCTTGCATACAGAACATGATTTAGATAAGAAAAGGCTTGCTGAGGGCATCTGAACGTACCTGTACATCGTCACCATACAGTGCGGTAACCGGTTTGAAAACTGCCCACAAGATGGGGTATAAACCAGACAGAGGCACGACCGATTACATGGCCCATGCATCCAAGTCTCGGTCGGAAAGCGAATGCAGAATGTCGGAAAGCGAATGCGGAATGTCGGAAAGCGAATGCGGAATGTCGGAAAGCGAAATTCGTAAGAACATTCAAAATCAGAATGTGGCTATGAGGTGGATGAATCAACGAATCGGCTGCACGAAGCCAGCTTAACCCAAGTGTAAAAGAGAAGAGCCTGTCTGACAACGAGGCAACAACTGCACTCTAATGGCAACGACGGCAAGTGTTCCCGTAAGTTCGCTAAGCGTCACGTGTTCAAATGCTCACATGCCTTGACCATCCGGAGCACACGGCCGGCCGTGCCGCAGATCAAAGTGTGAGCTCGCAGTCACAAGAGTCAGCCAGTACGGCCGGTCGGCAAAAGAAGCAACGAAAACCATTGCGACCAGTGCAGCTCAGCTGCAACTAAAGCGACCTAATTAGTAATAATTACCGACAGGGCGAACACGACGTTGAGCGTGAAGTCGCCTTTAGCATGAGGCAGCTTTTTGCGTAGCTTTGGCCGGCGATCCGACTGCTTTTCGGCCACCGGATGCCCGATGAACCGGACATCGTCGATCTTCACGTCGAACCGCTGGCCGCAGCGCGACGCTTGAACAGCCAGTATTGTGGCCAGCACGCCATCCGAGTAGCTGGGAGTAGAAGAAGCAGGGTGAAGCAGCTGCATAGCAGCAACTGCACACTGCATGGACTACGTACACTCATCAGGAGTCCCAGAGTCGAATGGATACATCGTTCATAAGAAACAAAGGTAGACACGAATCATAGTGTGCACGGGGACAGCCGTCCGTGCAAGAAACGCAGGACTCTGCCCCCTCTCTCTCTCATATATATATATATATATATATATATATATATATATATATATATATATATATATATATATGTGACAGGTGGTGAGACACAGCAAGACACGTATGGCTTCTGACAAAAGAACCTGAACATTCGAGAGGCACGTTCAGCGCTTGCTTTCACGAAGCCAGCTCTCAAGACTCCAGACATGCTATAACAAGAGCACTTACGTGACTGTGATCACACGACTAGCTGCTGCCGTTGACCACTCGGACACAGCAACCGGAGGCATACCAGACACCATTCTATACATAGCAATGGTAGCATTTTTGCGCAGCCACAGATAGGGTGGCAAGTTTTGAGATTGGCGTGTTTCTGCAAGGCATTGTGAGAGCACAGACAGTCATCATTTCACGGGCACACGGCTACTGCAGCCGGATTTTGGACAACTCAAAGGCTTTCAGCAAGCCAACGGCAGAATAGCTCCACGGAAGAAGACAGTCCGGCTAGTGACAGCTAAGCACGGATTTAGGAAGCAGCTGATCGCAGTGACACAGGCTTGGCTGCTCTAGTGGCAGCATGTGCCCGCAGGAGGTGCCCGCAAGCACGCGCCCACGGTGAGTGCACACCCGAAGTCTGAACTGACTTTTCACCGCCGACATGACACCGGTAGTGGACTGAGCACGACGACAAGCTCAAAATACTATACGACAAAATAGAGCGACAAAAGGTGGCCACAAACCCTCACACGATAGGATGACACAACAACGGACGGCGGTGCAGGCAAGGGCAGTGAAAAGCAGCAGGCGATGGCAGTGGCTTGCAAGCAGCAAGCAGCCGTCGACAGTAGAAGGATAAAACCAAGCCACAGCCACACACAGCGAGCCAGCTGGCTGCAACACAGTGGCCGAAACCTAGCTGGACTGAGAAACAGGTCGCAAGTGGCGCTGACTTTTAAGGTACTGCCGAGAGCGCTGAAAGCTCGGCTTCGAGCCGGACGACAACCGGCACGAACCGGATGTAACCGCAATGCTCGCGAGCGGCAGACGCTGGGCGGCTGCATGCTCCACTTGCCACACCCACCCAGGCGACGGCTGACCAGAGGGCACAAGCCAGCAGAAAGCAACTATCTTGAGTGCTAACAACTCAGGCACTGAGCGAGCACTCCTGCATTAGCGAGAAGGACGACGATTCAGAGCAGGCGTGAAGTCGTCTCGGCTACGCGATGCCGTCGTCCAGCCGCGATCAAGCAGCTGAGCACGAGCCCGATGACCAAAGCCGCGAGTCGCGGGCAAAGTGCAACGAACGCAAAACAGCCACTGACGAGACAGGGACCTGCAGCGGTGACCGCGGCATCGGCAGCAGTGACAGCAGTGCAGGCAGCCAACGTGGCGGTGACCGCGGCGGCGGCAGCTGACAAGGCGTACTCACGTCGATCGGCCCTGGAATCGCGGTGGGCTGGACCTGGACCTGTGGTGGAGACCGCATGCGCGACACAGCTGCTGCTGCTGCTGCCACGTGCAGCGCCGATGGGTGGCAGCGGCGTAACGACGAGCGAGCGATGTGCGACGTCAGCCAGAGGCTCATGCTGCAAGCACCTTCAGGACTCGACTTCAGGACTCGGGCCGCGGCAGAATCAGGGGCAGAATCAGCCTCGATGGGCCCCCAGCATCCGAGCAGGACGCCCCCTCCAGGAGCAGCACATGCAGTGCATGCAGAGCAGACGATGTCCCGCATATCGGTACAAGAATGCACCGAAGCAAAAGGTAGCTGTGTCGGTGGCGGCAGCAGCCAGGGGCCAGGTGTACCGGTGGGTGGGTGGCAGCCTGACGACTGGACGATGTTAAATGCTTCTGCACACGGTAGCCGTCGGAGAGGCGGCGGCAGTTGGTTGCACATCTCGAAAGGGTTCCGACAGTCACGACATTGCGGCTGTTGCTGCTAGTCTATTAGCTTTGCAGCTTTCGAGCACGAACTGCACGACTGATCATTTGCAACTCAACAAATGGCATTCGCCAAAACGCACAGTAAAGTCACATAGCACACTTTCTGTGAGCATATATATATATATATATATATATATATATATATATATATATATATATATATATATATATATATATATATATATATATATATATATATATATATATATATATATATATATATGCACGAGCGGTACACACTAGTGCCTACAAGCACACGCATGCGGCTAGCGTTGGCAAGTAGGCAACCAACTGGATAGCCACACAGGCACGGTCGAGCACTTTTTCAAGGGTGGTCGAACCTACTGAGACGGTTTAACTTTGACCTTGCCCAGACTGCCTATTCCTACAATCTGCTACACGGAGCACACCGTGGTGCACACCACACGAGCAAGTGATTCGAGAGCATCTTTTTTTACGCTTGAATAATGTCAAGCCGAGGCTGCCAGCCACATGACACCATCGATCAGCAGCCAGCAGTCACCTGATCTTTCGTTGATGCTAATCTGCTAGGGTGGGGGAGGGCAACTGAAGCAGCCCCATGGGCGCCCACGTACTAGTGCCATGTAATTGTCTCCCCCTACAGTACTCGAGCTCGAAGGGAGAGCCGTCATGGCCACGGAGACTTGAGGCGACTGCTGCGAAAGGTTGGCAGCAGCAGCAGCAGCGCGCGCAGTCGTTGCTCTGATGACACATTGTGAAACATGTGAGGCATGTTCTGTTAGAAGCTATTTATTAGAGCTCTGTTAGAGCTCTAATATACATATAGATATGGCTTTCTGATCCGGTAGGACCCCCTTGTAACAAACCTTTGGCTGGTTCAAAAAGAGAAATAAGCACAAGTCAAATGTTCACTTTGCAGAGACCTTCCCTAGCTGCGTGCCAGGTGCTCGAGAATATACCGCTCTGGTCTGCAGCCTAGGGCAAGGAAACGCAACGTTCAGAAATGAGCGCTTGCATGAAGGCCGGTGTGCAACTGTCAAGCAAAGTTCTAGCCCAGGGAATCTTCAGCCCTGCATGCATCCATACAGGGCATGCAGCATACGAACCAAGCCTCCGAATCAATAAAGCTCACAGGGCCAAGTCACCGAACATAGCCACCTCGAGCGCTAGGCTCATCGGCTCGAAGTGCCACTTTTCCACAGAAATGACTGAGCCCAAAAACAAGCAGTAAGCAATAGGAAAAAACATGGTAGCCAACGACAAAATAATGCATCCACAGTTTGCAGCCACAAACCACACTAATTGAATAGGCATGCATTACATTGAGTACGAGATATACCCACAGTGGCAGCACACAGCAGTCGAACGAGCATCGCAAATACACAGACTAGCGCTAGCTTGTTCCTCTCCTCCCACACTCTCTCCTCTCGTTCTCTCTCTTCCCTCGTTCTCTCTTCCCCCCTCTCTCTCTCTCTCTCGAACTCTCCGATATCAATCCCTGATTGATTTAGGTCTCTTCTTTCCTACTCCTTTTTGAGACACTAGCGTGCCGTGCCGCGACTGAGGGAAACGCGCGGCGGCGGCCTCATGCGGGGGTTTCGCTCTTACGGATTCGTGACTTCAAGATCTTCCACAGCTCGTATGGCAAACGAGTGGGTCGCAGCTGGTCCTGTTAAAAAATAATTATTTCGTCAATCTTTCGTAAAATTGCGAGCCACTAACTTGCGGTGAGTCATCCAAGCAAGAGTTGCTGCACACTAACGTCCTAATGTCCTCTGGGTCGGTAACGTCCTCTGCGGCACTGCAGCTGCTCATAATGTATGCCACTCGGCAGAGAATCTCACATTGCGCCCAGGCTCGACTAGTCTCCTGCGCAATTAGTCGTCTGCCGTTGATTAGCTGAACAGCCAAAGCGGCTGGGCTCTACACCGCCGAGTGATCAATAAGCAACACACCGCGTCTGGTTGCCATGAGTACAGGGAATCTAGTTCATTCGGGAGAGCCCCGAATCAGTAATAGAGAGTGACAGCAAATACGCGCGATAGGGGCCAACGCAAGCGGGCAAACCGTCACATTGGCTGACGGAATTTTTTAGGGACATGCAAGCAATTCTCTGGAGGGAGCTTAGCGCTGGCACGTCGACGAAACTCGAGAGCCGCAGCGACTTCCGTTTGCTGCCGCGATGCAACGGTTCTAAAAATGCACGCTCCAGCTAAAAGTCATGGCGGTGGATAGGCTCGACCGCTTCAACGAGAAGCTGTTCTCGACTGGCTGCAGCTGGCTGCACACGCGAATGCAACCTCCGGGATAGAAGCCAGTCGCGAAAACCGACCTGGCGGTGGGTTCCCATGCGCCACTCTGTCGTCAGTACAGGGGTACCTAAACAGCAGCTTGTGTCCTTTGCTTCCAGACGTGACGACGACGATCGCTAAGGGATTAGCGTCCGGACACTTGGGCAACATCGCCGACCACGGGCCCAGCCCACGGTCTCTCAGCCACTATATCCACGGTCTCGGCCCCTATGGCCACGGTCAAGGTCGTCGAAACTCGCCGTTTTCTCCACTCGAGGTCGACCAGGACTTGCGACTTTCAATATTCTCATGACTACAGAAAAGGAATGAAATTATTTACCTTAAATTATTCTCTAAATGCAAAAGTGAAACTCGTTAGGTAAAGCCACTGGATTCTAAGACAACAACTGACCTCCGCCCTTCTAGATTCTGTCACAACGGACAGCGCTGGGGCTATTTCCCGGCGGGGGGGGGGCGGGTGGGAGCGTTCGCGATGTCGAAGGGCGTCTGTTGGAGATTCTGGTGATCTCGCGGAGTGCTCGAGACTGAATTGCTTTTCAGTTCGTGCGTCCTGTGGCTAAAGTTTTGAAAGCGTAGAAGCTGCACTAGACATTTGGCCAGCAAAAATCGTTTGTGCAACGGCTGGGTAGCGACGAAGCTGTACTCGCCGAGGACGCACTCGTCATCCGCAGCGCTGCTTCGAATAACTGTTGGAGTTTGCAGTGTCCCGCTGTGCAACGAAGCAATACCACGGGGTTATATTTCAGGAACCGATCGCTGTTTCGTGCTGTTTCATTTGAATTATTTGCCAAGTTACTTTGGCGGGCTCTCCTTGCATTCACCGAAGCTTTCCCGTGTGACGCAAGGAGCGGTCTACAGGATCGGTGCATTTGATCGCTTCAGTTCCTTGAATTTTAGCAGCTGCGTGCGAGAATCGTCGTTAATCAGGGTGGGGTGGGGTGGGGTGGGGTGGGGCTGGCGTGTCGAGGGGCGTTGAGCTTTTGCAATGCCCGCGTGGCAACGACGCTTTGGCATGGATACCGGTGGGGATGCAGTGGCGGATTACAACCAGTTCTAGGCTTTATTTTCACACATTTGCATTTATATATTAGGGTAACACAAGTTGAGATTACCTATCATTTGAGCCAGTTTCTTGTCATAAACGAATACTCGTGGTCGGACTGCTTTTTTCGTTGACCGATAAGGTCAATAGTGCGAGATAAAGGGAAATAAAGCTCGGGCTTCCCTGCTCAGATCGCAGATTGAAAGATCGACTAGCCTGCTTATCTGTAGGCTAGTCATTCGCAGGGCCTGTAGTACAGGCAGTAATATACACGCTATTCCAGGAGTACTATCGTTATGAACGCAAGTAGCTACTTAAATATTTTCCGGCGGGGAGGGGTCAGGGCTGTACGTATAGCGCCCGTTGGATGACAACCTGTGTTTGTAAGAGCTACGTGGATATGAAGCTGGTGCCAGAAGTACGATACTAACGAGGCTGTTAAATCAGCTAATATTTTTTTCTGCTATTTGTACGGCCCTGACACCCGTAGCAAACCAAACGGTAGAGACTGAGCACCCAAAACACGCATCGTCATGACTCACTGCCGAGCAGACACACGCGCACTCGCGAGCGCGCACGCGCGCACACACGCACACACACAGGCCAGGTCGTGCATACATCGGGTAATACAAGTAAACTAGCATTTGACAGTGAACAATCGCTGTAAATATCAGTGATGCATTACCATCCAGTCCTGTGCGTCCACTTACATAGGCCAGGCTAGCTGGTGAACCCGGTCTACTGTCGGGCAAGAACTTCTAACCACGATATGGTTTTGAAGTGCTTGAATCTTAGCTTCAGTCTCTTTCTGCTTCCGACCAAGTCATAACTGAGGCGTTCGCTGAGCTATGACAGCACGAAGCTCTTTCGCTTTTCCAGTCTCTTCCTGTTTCGGAGTTTGTCGTATGCGACTCTTTGCCGAGTTTCGACACTGAGTTATGGCACTGAGTTATGGCACTGAGTTATGGCACTGAGTTATGGCACTGAGTTATGGCACTTAGTTATGGCACTGAGTTATGGCACTGAGTTATGGCGCTGAGTTATGGCACTGAGTTATGGCACTGAGTTATGGCACTGAGTTATGGCACTGAGTTATGGCACTGAGTTATGGCACTGAGTTATGGCACTGAGTTATGGCACTGAGTTATGGCACTTAGTTATGGCACTTAGTTATGGCACTGAGTGGCTTCCTCTGTTGCTTTCTTTTCTCGCTGTTGTCTGAGTTAGATACACTTATATTCTGCTTGCTCCTTCTTGTTCCCAATGCTTTGCTGTGAAAATTCGCCGGTTCATTATGGCGAGTGGAAACGACAGCGCAGTAAAGAATCGCGGGCCCATTCTATTTATGCACGACCGTCACTTTCCAAAGGCAGGCAGCGCAGCACAACTTCCTGTCGGTCAAGCTCACTCTAGTTGGTTTCCAATACGCCGCACTCAGCTGGTCTAAGCAGAAGTTGGGAAGTGCCAGTCGCCAGGTCAAGCGACAGCAAAAGACTGCCATTTGAAAAACTTTTGTAAAGTTCGTATTCGTGCGAAGTTCTAGCATTTCAATGTTTAATTTCAACTCAGAGAGTGCAGGCGGTAGCTACATTATGCAAATAAAATAATTATCTCCCCTTTTCTTGACACTCATCATCGATGTACCTGCGTAGTTGTACTACCAAGCAGGACTCCAGTGTAGACATGACGTCACTGACTATGACTGCCTCGGGCTGGCGGACTAAAGAATCTAGCCGATTAGAGAGTTAGGTAGGTATCGCGCTCCTGATCACTGCTGTTTCATAAAGGATCTTCGGTTAAAAAGTCAGCGCTTGGAGTGACTAAATGGTCACACCGCGGGGCACATACATACATATTCGTAAAAAAGACAACACAATTAATTGAAAATCGGCCTTTTTGACACAAGTAAACTAGCAATTAAAAATGTCCATATCTCAGAAATATATCTAAATACCTCGGGAGAAGACCTAGCTCAATTCCACTTGAGCAGTTAACC
Organism: Cristatella mucedo; assembly: GCA_009760855.2. NCBI lineage: Eukaryota > Metazoa > Bryozoa > Phylactolaemata > Cristatellidae > Cristatella > Cristatella mucedo. The sequence goes on from WPIO01000025.1 coordinate 3,517,046, forward strand.
ATCGTGCGTACAAGTCCGCATAAGCGACGGTACGACGAAGCCTCTACGGACAAAGATCTGGTCTACGAAGAACTAACAATGAAATTAGTAGAGCTTACATCACATTGACGTCCAAGACTATGATACACGCGATTCATAATAATCATAATAAGGAACCGCTATTACATTCCGGTGGTAGCGGCTCCCCTGCCCATCCGTTTCCCTGCCTCCGTCCTTTGCCTCCACTCCTGCCGCTGCCTCTGCCCCTACGCTCTCGTGGTTCAGCTAAACTTTTTAGACTTTGCTTTAGCTAGGATGAATTGCTACGTTCTATAATAATAATCTTCGTATGCCAGTTGATGGGCAGTCAGTCCTGATCTTTTAAAGGTTTTCTAGAGGTTGCTCTTAGTGGTCCTTAGTGCTCCTATTTGAAACACTTCTGTAAAACAACGGCCGTCAGAGCTAGGGCGCATAATGTGTTCACTCGTACTCGCAAACTCGTTCAGAACGCAAGCGAAATTAAAATGGCGATGAAAAATTTGAGCTCCGCGAAGCCAATTCTGCGGATTTTCCTCGGATTTTCGCATTGGATTTCGGCAATGGCCGCGGCCAGTGCCGCAGTCAATTGCTGAGCTTAATTTTCAGAGATAGTGCCAGCACAATGGGTTGAAATTTGTGAAGGTGCACCTCAAACACAGTACTTTGCAATATACATTCGAAATTGGAGCAAAGTGCAACTAGCTTCAGGGCATTTTTATTGTGGATTTTAGTAAACTGCGGTCGTTATTAGGACCATTGAGCGAGAAAGCAGTTTATTTTATAAGAACGCTCTTTGTCCTGAAAATGTGCGACTATAGACGGAGGTTAGAGAAATATGCAGCCGAAATTAGAGTTTCTGGCGAATGGCTTCTTGTCGTTTTACGTTTAAGTGAAAAATTACAAATTTCTCAAACGGTAAGAAAACCGCAGAGTCAATCCTGACTTCTATTTTAAGACACTGCCAATAAAGAAACGATGAAGATCCGAAAGTGGCATTTGTATTCCGAACAGCAGGATGCCGCATACTGCTTCTGTTGCAAGATGTTCTGTGGGACGAGAATGAGACTAGCGTCTAAAGGCGTCCGCACTTGGCAATACACGAGTAAGACCTTAAAGAAGCATGAGAGAAGTCAAAAGACCAAAAAGACGGATAGCACGCGATGAGCTGGAAGGAGCTTGAATTAAATCTTAAAGCTGGCCCGACTCTTGACAAATAGACGCTAATTTTAGATGGAAAAAGACAAGGCCGCGGTTATCGCGCCGAGTTAGAACCCACCGCTGTGGAAATTCTGCTGTTCTTAGCAGAGAGGAATGGGGCCTATCGCGGTTGCTTTGATAGGTTCTCCGTTCATTGAAGCGGAAATTTTCTTGGCAGAATTTAATTACTTGCAAAGTGCGATTTCATAATGGCCTAACATGCAAGGTGCATTAAGACTGCAGTAACAGGTGTCTATTATCTGGGGCCCGAGTGTCAAAATGAATTGATCAATCTCATTTCCTATCACCTTTTGGAAGGGATTACAAATCGCGCGAAAGATTCTAAATAATACCGCATTATATTGGCTTGCACACGGGATGTCAGCCACCACGAGCATATGACCACGATCCTACGCTGCGTGGTACTTCTATAGGGTTAGGAATAGGAATAGGCAACGATTAAAGAGAACTTTGAGGGGTTTCTGATAGTGGCTGATACAAGTGGAGCCGGATATATTTTGAGTTCCTCTTAGAGAAGCTCGCTCAGTTGGGGCTGAACCTGATAGACTGCAGATACCAAGCTAATGATAACGGCAGCAACATGAAAGGCGACAATTCCAGTGGTTCAAGCACGGCTGCTAAAGATAGGACGCGAGCATTCTATTTGCCTTGCACCAATCACAGTCTCTATCTTGTCTGCGATGCTGCAGGCTTTTTGGTAACGGTCATATTCTTCGTTGGTTACTTGCAGCGAGTGCTTCACTTGTGCGGCACCGACTTCAAGATGGAAAGCTTTGTAAGAGCTCTGCTCAATTATATGAAATGTTCATCAGATACTCGCTGGGAAAGCCAAAACTCAAGTGTAAAAGTGCTTCGATTCCAAATCAAGGACTCCATGCAGCACTTTTAGGCTGTCACAATGCTTCCAAAGGTAAAATTTCCTAAGCGCACTTTGAAGCAAACGTGTTCGCTGAAGAAATGTTTTCTCTCCGCTTCCTACAGCGTTTGATAATGCGGCACGATTGGCTAGTTAATATCAATAAGGCCAGCGAGATACTCCAAGAAGAAAACATGTACATTGACTTTGCCCAGGATCTCATCAGAGCCACGCCATACTTGCTACGAAGCTATCGCAAAAGTGACGCATTCTTGTCATCAGTAGTCGACCGGCCAAGATGCCAGCTGAAAGGCGCCGAGGTGTGCCGCACCAGCTTGGATATGAAGGTACAGACGAGTCTCTCATCGACGCTTTTCGCAAATTCAAGTATAGTTCACCTCAATTACACGCAGTCGACGTCGCTATTTGTGTTCTTTGTGAACGGTTTGCCACATTGAGCATACACAGTGAAATTTTCGCCAACTTCTTTTACAACATTCCTTCGTTGAAACACTGGGAAAAGCGGAAGTTACTGGAGCATTGTGCACAAGTGTCCGCAGCATTAATAGCTCATGCCGTAGGCGAAGTTGTCTTGTTGGACATCGAGAAGACAGAGCTTGCAGAGGAGCGTCGGTTACCTTTGCACTTACTCTCAGCCGAGTGCAGGAGAGTCCGGGATGAGGTGGATTATATTCTGAAATCCGGCCTCGCAGAGATTTTTCAGGATGTGATGGTCGGTTTACGAATCATCCTTTAAATGCATGTCTGCGTTTCAAGCGGAGAGTGAGGTTTCTCTATACAGTGGTATCTTAGCTTACGAGTGTCCCAACTGAAGAGTTTTTCGAGATACGAGCCGTCTCTCTCTGCCAATTTTTTGCTTTGAGCAGAGAGCTACAATTCGGGTTACGAGCCAGCTTCAGATACCCCAACGCTAGTTTTCGCAGTGAACGTCACAGTGAGCCCTGCAACATCCTCTCCCGTCCCACCCCTATTCTGCAGTCCATGGACCAGCAGGTGGCTTCTAATTTCAAGAAGTTCTTCACCAAGCACCTGTTCCGCCGGAGAGCACAAACATCACCCTTTGAGAGTTCTGGAAGGATCACTATAACATACTGACATGCCAGGGATCTATCGGTATGGCCTGGAAAGGTGTTACAAAGAGAACACTGGCCTCTTCGTGGAAGAAGCTGTGACCTGAGGTTGTGCCTGAAACAGACTTTGAAAGACTCGAAGCAGAAGCGGCAGTGGTGGAGGAGATTGTGTCCCTTGGCAAGTCTATGGGCCTGGGCATGGGTGAGGGTGACATTAACGAGCTCATCAAGGCGTTGAACTCCGACGAACTGACAATGGAGGTGCTAAAGAAGCTGCAGACGCGGCAGCAATAGAGGTTCTGCAGGAAATAGGAATAGGTGAGACAGGTATTCGTTTCAGCCATTCTCCTCCAAATTCGTCAGCATCTTCAAGTCATCTGATCTCCAAGTTAATACTCTACATTATTATTAATAAAAATCTGTTTATTGTAGGACATTCTAACGTATTGTATTTTCAAACAATATTCATTATTTATAGCTACATTTTTTATTTAAAATCACGTGAAAAAAATCGTGGTGTTTTCGTGGGTCCGGAATGGATTAATGGCATTGCAATTCATTTCAATGGGAAAACTTGATATGACATACGAGTAATTTGAGTTACAAGCTCCATTTAGGAACTAATTAAGATCGTAAGCCAAGGTATCGCTGTATTGAAATTCATCAAATTGTATCTACGCTTGAACTTGGTTGGGCTAGACTAATTGAAACTTTCGCGAGACGCAAAGTGCGCCGTGTTATTTTTGAGTGAAAAATCGCCCAGCGTGAACTATTTAACTTTAACGTTTTATTTCTTTTAAATTTTAAATAAAAACTAACTACGAATGCAAAATAAACTACCAAGTTTGAATGCAGCGGGGCAAAGAGAGATAAGTGGCATGGAGGCCGCCAACACGTTACACGACGGCTCTGCCGGAGGGGCCATCAATTATTTTTAAGGGTCACATTTTTAGAGTTTCTAAACAGTTAGCTGCGGCGGTAAAGTGTGCATCACAACCCGGGCCTCGAGTCCCGCAGCAGGTATAGTTTAGCTCCATGTAGATGTTTTGTGCGCGCTACTTTGTTATGCAGTGGCGAGTCAAGTCGTCGTTGCTCCGGCACCGAGACAGCCGCGCTTCCAGGAACAAACGGAACAACGGGAAGTGGGCATGGCGGGAAATGATGCCTACCCCCGAGACTTCGCTACGGATGTACGCAGACGTTTCTAGCGCTGAGAGAACTCGAAGCATCAAAAAGGCTGAGGCCGTCTTTTTGGACGGATGCGTAGAAGTACTAAATAAAGACTAGACGGGCAATTTAAAGAATGCAACGACGAATCGCATCGAATGTCCATCGCTGAGCACGCTCTTCGCGCTACGTACTTCACGCTACGACTCCAACCCGAACCTTAAACCTCTAACCCTAGCCTTGGCGCCGCTCCCCTAGGCTGGCGGCGAAATTCGCTTTGCTCGTCACTTGAGCGCGACTGACTATAGGACTCAGATTTGCGCCCGCTTACTTACGGTTAAAAAAAATCTCTTTCCTCCTCGCCGGTCGGCTGCGAGAGTCTACCAGGGTGAACGATTTCTCTCGTCCTCATTTCAGCTGCACGACGACGCGAGTTCGAGGCTGCACGGGTAGGCTTCCGGCGGCGCAGGCTCGCTGCTGCACCAAAGAGCGCCGACCCTGCTGCTGCTGCCAGTGGTCAGCGTCTGGAGACGCTGGCTCGCGAAGCTGCGCGTCGGCTGCAGGGCGACGGCGTTCCTCGCGCGCGCTGAACGCCGCGCCGGCCAGCCGGGCGCGCGAGCCGCGAGCGAGAGCGGCGACTGCGGCGACCGCCCGCAGCGCGGCGGCAACGAACTGCGTCGCTCCCGGTTTTTTCCACATCCCTTTCTCTCTCTCTGCCTCTCTTCTCTTTTTATCACTGCCAGAGAGTCGCGTGCAGAGAGACCATTTGCGGCGGCGGCGGCGGCGGCGGCGGCGGCGGCGGCGGCGGCGGCGGCGGCGGCGGCGGCGGCGGCGGCGGCGGCGGCGGCGACCGGCATTCCATAACGAGCGGCGCGAATCCGGCCGGACTTCGCCGGCAAATGTCGGTCAAGACGCGGCCGTTCCGGTCGCTCAGCTCACGCAGGCGCGCGAGCTGCAGCAGCGCCTCGGCGTGCGCGGACGACAGCTCGTGCGGGTGGCTGGAGCCGATGCTGCGGCGCAGGGCGGGCAGCAGCGCGTCCTGCGCCGCCTGCACGGCGCTCGCTTCCGCGAGCCCGCCCCTGTCGGGCGAGAGCAGCGCGACGGCCATCAGCAGAGCCACGTCGGCGGCGGACAGTGCGAGCGAGTGCAGTCTCTTGGCGCTGCGCGGCGCGCGAACACGTCGGCGTGCTCCTAGTCCTGCCAGAGTCGCAGCAGGTAGCGGCCGGGCAGCAAGGTGACGCGGTCGCCGCGGACGTCGGCCAAGCACCCGAGCACCGGATCGCACAGCTTGTACTTGACGAGAAACGCCAGCTCCGCTCGGCCGGCCCTGAGCAAAGCGACCTGGTCGTGCAGCGGCAGCTGGCTGTAGCCAGCCAGGCACGCTCTCGGCGAACCGGACGATCGACCGGATGAGCGACTCCATTTCGCCGCTCCACAGCTCGTGCATCTCGCGAGCGCTCAGGTCGCCGCTCTGCACCGCCGAGCCGGCCGCCACCGCCTCGGCGTCCACGCAGCGGCGGTGCGGTGGCGCGGCTGCGCCGCCGCAGAGCGCCGCTAGCCTTGCCGCGCCGCTAGCCTTGCCGCGCCGCTAGCCTTGCCGCGCCGCTTCCGCCGCCGTCCCCGTGCAGAATCCTGTCGACGGACGTAGCGCCGTGTCTCAGCAGCAGCGCCCTCTTCATAGCCTCCACTTTTGCCGGATTCGTGTAGAATATCGACGCTCCTCGGAAGCATTCCGTGAAGGCGGCCGCCAGCGTGCCTATAATGCTCGCCGACTGTGCAGCTTCCGAGCCGTGCAGCCAGAGGATGGACTGTATCCGCTTTATTTCGAGCGTGTCGCGCGTACGCTTCTGATGCGTGTACCTTCCGGTCCTTACGCCTGCGACGGAATTAAGAACGAAACCTTCTAAGAGTCGAGCGCGAGTGGCACTAGTTCGAGAAGGCTTGCGAGTGCAGACCGCTTCCGCGCGGAACGATGGAAAGCTGCGATAAAACTGCGACTCGCCGGCAACGATCGCCACTTAGCGTTCGTTCGGCGAACTGCTTACGTTCACGAACGAGCGGTCGCTCGATTCTCCGGAAGTCCTTTAGAATGGGCTTTTTTTGGCAGCCGCGGTGTGACGGACGGCTCAGTCATTTAATTTGCTAGTTGAAGGATGCGATTGCCGCTACGGGGCTGCCGTTCTATCTTGTGACCAGAAAATGCGACGCGGCCACCTGCGCAAGCGACGCTGGCGCGGCATCGCCAAGCACGCCGAGCCACGCTTCTTTTTGCAAGAATTCGGCGCGTACCGTCGTACGCGTACGTAATCGTCGTGCGCGTACCGCGTACCGCGGTCGTCCCGAAAGCAAGCTAAAGAGCACGCACTAAAATAGTTCCTGGATGCTGGCGGCCACAAAGTTGCCCTTCTCTTCGCCGACACGCCAATTTTACGCGAGGCTAAAGGTCCCGATCGCTGAGCGTGTCTCTGGGCCTCAGCTTGATGCTGGCCAGGCAGCTTCCAGCCTGTCGTTTAACCGGCATTTTCTAAAGGTGGTGCGAAAAACGTTGATCTGCCCTGATGCCATTCGAATTGTGGAAAATCCAAGTTAGTTTCTACGATATGTATATATAGTCGTTCATCGTTTATCGTGGTTAATAATAATAATAATACATTTGATATAGCGCCCTCAGAGAACTCAATCTCTTTCTAGGCACTCTACATTTGCTAAAAAGGAAGCGCGATCGAACGGTTAGTGGTAGCATGCTCAATAAACAACAAGAATAACATGGTTAGGGGTGACATGCAAAGGGTCAGCATGCAAGTACAGTTAGTGGCAGCATGCACAGTGTCAGAAAGCATAAACACATACAGGACGAATCATAGGGACCCACTAAATGCTGTCATAAATAGGCGCGTTTTTAATTTCTTATAAATGGGATCAAATCAGGAGATGTCGTGACGGAAGTCGGTAGTGAGTTCCAGGCTTTGGGAGCATACAAACTAAATGCACGGTCTCCAAAGGATTTGAGGTTTGTACGAGGTATAGGTAAACATTTAGTTTCCAAAGAGCGAGTGGTACGATGCTTAGCCTGGCGGGGAGTAGATCTGATAGGTAGCCTGGAGCTAAAGAATGAAGGGACCTAAAAGTGAGCGACAAAACCTTGAAGTCAATCCGTGGCTTGACTGGTAGCCAGCGCAGATCGGCGAGAAGTGGTGTGATGTGGTAGCTGCGACGCTCACGACAGACAAGCCTAGCTGCAGAGTTTTGCACCAGCTGTAAGCACCTGATTGCACATGCCGGTAGACCTGCAAGCAGTGAGTTACAGAATTTAGACGGGATGTCACAAATGCATGGACCAACTTAGATGTGGTATCCTTGTCTAAGCAAGCCCGAATTTTAGCAATGCTATGTAGCTGAAAGTAGGCAGACTTGATTGTGGAGCTGATGTGGTTGTCTACCGAAGGTCACTTTGGAACACGACACCTAGATTTCGTGCAGATTCAACAGGACATATGCTGGCAGAGCCGATTTTGAGCGTCAGCCTTTCCAATTTCTGAATCACACTTGGTTTGCCCATAGCTAGTAAGTTAGTTTTATCATCATTCAATTTAAGAAAATCTACCGCAATCCATACGCGGATGTCATCGATAATGAGGAGGACGCAGTGGTTGACATTCCTAGCTATCCTTGCGACAGTTACCTATTGTTTGACTTTCATGGTTGCCGTTACGAGATTATCAATCCACCTGAGATATTTCCCGTAAGCTTGAGGGCGTAAATAGACAGAATGAGCAGTTTCATATCAGACCGCTTCAAAGCGTAGCTAAAATACGTTCGACGAAGATCGGTCATATTTCTAGAAAGTGTCTAGTTGACATTTCTTTGAGGCAATCGCATAAACTTTGAAACCATATTCAAAGAATTTACGTGGCAAGTATGTCAAGTATGCTCGAACTCACTTCTCAAGGGCAACGCACAGAAATGGCTACCAAGCTTCATAACTAGCTTATTCTCACTGGGAAAGACTACTGACGCTATTTTTAATTGGGTCAGGTCCTACAAGAAATTCTACAGAGCCTCGACTAGTATTGCTACTTCTAGCCATAGCTACATCATTAAATTAACGAAAATTCAGCTACGCTGCATTATTTTTGTAGAAGACCTGAGGTGGCTGCTGGTCGAATGATCTTAGATGGCTCCTGGTCGGCACGAAGTTACGCTGAAGGATTTCAGCCAAACTTCATAGCCTGCTACCGATTAAACTCTTGCATGCATAGCTAGCATTACTGGCTAGTAACAGCCCTACCGCACGCTCAGATTATTTCGGGACAACACAATAAGTAAGCACCCAGGCTATTGAAAAATCACTCGAAGGATGCACCACGAGTGGAATGTCACGGTTGGTGTGCTCCTCTCAAGAATTGCAGTGGAGCCATGTGGTTTAAGGGGGCCACTTAAACCCCATAAGGCCGGCAGCGACATGGGTTGCTGCCTATGTCTGCAACCTCCAAGTCGCCAACAAGCAAAGTATTTCCTACTTTACACTCGATGAGCAACAGCAGAGTTTAGGTCGATTAAACACTGCGATTGGGTGCTATAATTGTTCATTACTTGCAGGTCTTGTCCCCCCCCCCCGTGGTTGACAATCTTTCCACCCAGGATAAAAATCCTGGCTCCGTCTGTGACTCAGCCTTCTCCGGCGTAAGCCAATTCGATTCTTAGCATGGCGGTAGTTTCACGGGAGTTGGAGGATCTCCGGCTAGAGAATATCATTTCCTGGTTGGAGATTTCTACTTGCTGCTGAAGCCACTCTGCCATATATCTCTTGATATATATGAACGGCTATTCCTGCAACATCCGCATACGTAGGGGTGCTGATGCCACGTTTAGTGAGCTGTGTTTGCGCACTGGGTAAGGCGGTTGCTTTTCACGACCTCAGTCCCGCGGTCGCGAATTCGATTCCTGCAGTGGGCGATCCTTTATCGCCAGTACAAGCGGTGGTGATAGCCGTAAAGGCTCTTCTGTCGCTATACAAAAGAAGCTGTTACATTAGCTAGTATTTTTTATATGTTTAGTCAGGACATCGTCATCTGTCGTATCTGCACTACAGGTGACAGAGCTTCCTAACTCCTTTGGCCTCGCTGCCTGATGGATATTACATGAGTATTAATTATTATATTGATTATGTTAATATTACATGAATATTACGGTAGTAAATCTCGTGACGAGTTGATGCACGGCACAAACTTTTTGTCATCTAAAGCACAGAAATTGAATGCGCTTTCTGTTCCATCAGTTTTAGATGGTTCATTTCATGTGCTCATATGCTGTTACGTATGCGGAAGTAGCTCTTTCAAAGGCCAAGTCAGCAAGGCCTCCGATGACTCAGAGTATCCATGTGGCCTACTTATGCCCGAGTGAGGTTGAAGCTATCGTCGAAGAGCGAGAATCCTAGAATCGTAGCCCGTGAGTATGGTGCCTTCCAAGCTCAACTAATACCTCGTTATTATCGTAATATTGTAGTATCGGAGCGCTGATTCGGTCGTGTCGCTTGATAACAATAACACAATTGACTATCGTCTCAAATTTCTATACGACTTTGCTTCGAAGCAGACGGTCACCGAAGGTGCTTTCTTTAGCTAGCAGACAGCAAGTCCAGCGGTAGGGGTGGATACGGATGAATTCGAAAAATGAAGGTTCCAGACCGGAAAGATCGTGATCGAGCTCGACCGCGGCGGCCATAGCGCCGAGTGCCTGCCCGGATTGAGTTTCGCGAAACGTTCGCGGGGCCTACTTGAGCGCCAGCCAGCGCTTCCGGCCGGCCGGCCGGAAGCGCTGAGCTCAGCCGCCGAGGCCTCTTCCTCACGGGTCCTCCCTTGTGAATCTGCGACGCCGCCGTCACGCTTCCCTCTGACGTACGTAGAGTGCCGCCGGCGAGAGCATTCGAAGAGACGTTAGATGTTGAAAAAGCGAACCACTTTTCAAATAGGCGCCGCTACCGTGGGTCTACGATTGCTAACAGCTGGTACTTTTCCTTTATCGACGAAAGCTGCCTATTTCACTATCAGCTTACGTTGCTGGTTTAAACAAGGTTATCTTTTGCGTCGATGCCCCGACAGCTGCCTGGGGCCTGCAGAAAGAGGCAGGGGCTCATTCTGTTGGGCTCATTGATAACACAGCACAGCCCCTTGTTTTGTGTGTGTGTGTGTGTGTGTGTGCGTGTGTGTGTGTGTGCGTGAGTGTGTGCGTGCGCCTGCGTGCGTGCGTGTGTGTGTGTGTGTGTGCGTGCGTGCGTGAGTGAGTGAGAGAGTCTGTGCGTGTGCACGTCCACGATGCTGTTCTAAAATACCTCGGCTTCCAAGAGTATCCTTGTAACTGAAAAAATCCAGGCAGGCTTTTTGCCAAGAATATTTTCAAACTAATACGAACTTGAAGTAATCGATTACCATTTAAAATTTTGGCAAGTTCAACCTCGCTAGAGAGTCCCGCGCCTATTTTCTAATATCATATGGACAGAACGGGTGTGCTCATTCTTTCGAAGGGTGCATGATTATTACCACACAAGCGCATTCACTCTGCTGCTGAGGTAGAACGAAAATTGTGATTAAAAAAGCGCGAATATTTGCTCATAAAACCCGTGCTCGCTTTTTTCAGAGTATTGCAAGAGCCTTAAGCAAAAAAAGTGCACCCGTCATCAATGTCTTTTTGCACTCGTTCATATAAATAGCGGCATTGTTTAGGGCGCGATGATCTGTTGCAGCAGTTATTCCAAGTTTGCCGAACCTTCACTTGAACTGAACACGAAAGAGCTCTCTAACAGAAGCTTTTCTCTTCCGGTACTCAGTATGAATTATGGAAATTGAGGAGCCACTGATTATTGGGTAAGAGCTTTTTGATAGTCTTAAGGGAGGATGTTAATTGGCCACGAGGAACGATTTCCTTTTACAGCTGGTCTTCCTTTTCATGCACCGCCTACTTAGCTTACCTCAACGGTTCTCTGTAGATCTCTTCTTAATGATTGTCTAAATCCACCCGGTACAATCTCAAGGGATAGGTACAGTTTTACCTTTTATAGTCCACGAAAATCAGGCTGAGCATAGGAGATAGCGCACATAAATGAGGACGCTGCAGTAGGGCAGTGCAAGGCGCATCTACTTAGGGAATTTCTCGCTTGCGAATATCGCCCTTAGCAAAAAGAAAAGACGTCGCTGCCCTCTCAAGACTACCAGGCTGCGGCAGTCAATGCAATGCTACAATCCTTGCTACAAGTACCCATATTTCAGTCACAGTCCTATATCTTGCATGCGACGCTTCGCGTCCCAGTCACCTCACGTTGCTGTCTGAGATGCCGACGGGGGGAGGCGTCGTCGCTCGACCACGCCCCTGCTTTCGGTTTTGCTGAGAGAGCGGTCTTACTGATCGGGGAGAGTTTAGGAAATTCCCGTCCCAAGCGCGCACAAAATGTACACGCGAGCAAGCGCTACGACGCCTGCATGAGCTTGCAGGACCTGTAACCAGTATGGACGCGGCGGATGCAGTCCGATCCGGCGCGAAACGATTTTCCGCTTTTCCATCTCTCCACAAGCCCCGCAGTCGCCTAAGCGTCGAGACTTGCGAGTTCAATTGTAAGCGAACGGATTTCAAGGACTTGCCACGCGAGTCACAGACGAGAGCCCACACATTTCGCCGACGACGGGACTCGCTGATGGGCTTGGGCGCAAATTTGTCGGTACTATTATTTTTGCACTGCCATTAAAAAAATGCTAGCTGATTTAGCAGCCTCTTTTTGTATAGCGACAGAAGAGCCTTTACGGCTATCACCACCGCTTGCAGTGGCAATAAAGGATCGCCCACCGCAGGACTCAAACCCACGACCTTGGGGCCGAGGTCGTGAAAAACAACCGCTTTACCTAGTGAGCCATTACGGCTCACCTTTTTGAATAACTGCTCCGTAGCAATGGACCTCTTAATCGTAACACCATGGTGGTGGTGCCTCAATTTAACACTTGGTAACACGTGCCTCGTTGGAGTCAGATTCTGGTTTTGGTTTTGCAAACCCGATAAAAAATTATCGGTTCGAACATTATATCGTTAACTTAATGGGCTATTAGGAGGTCGCGTAGATTTAGCGAGAAAGTTCCCCTTCACTGCTCTGTTATAGTAAGGGCGCGCTGTACTTAGACTCTCGCTCCGTTGGACGCATCTGCGGGGCGTCTTTTCGCCAGAGCGGTGACTTTGGTTATGCAGCTGCGTTTGAAGGCCGCAGATGGATTTACCGAAAACCTCAAGGTTAAGGATCTGCGTTTCAATTGGTCGTCGCAGTGCCCAGAATTGGCGCAGTAAGGGCGCAATGACGGACTCTCAAGCTTTGCGGAACAATTTACTGCAGTATGCACCCACGAAGAAATCTTCTATCAGCAATACCCAAATTAAATGTAGGAACCAGGGAAAAATCGAGTACGGGATCGTCTGAAAGTTAGATGCAGTGACTTGTTCGGAAAAACTGCCCCTCTGATAAATGGATTGCCAATTTATATCTACTAAGTGCTTGAAGTCGACTTGATGAAAGCCATACAAATAACTGACTGACTTACGTTACTTTGGAATTAATTTTCTTGAAATTTTACTTATTTCAACGGCAATCACAAATTGTCAGCCTGCTAGTCTGGCTGCCTGGGGTAGAGAACGCCGCAGCTAGTCGTCTAGTCTCAAATCCACCGCCTGCAGCCACGGTCTGGCAAATGACGACCCATCGACTGGAAGTCGCCATCCGCTTCCGGCTGGGGAGATCTTTGCTCTACTTTTGCTTCCGTTTTCTTCTTGTTTTATTAATGGTCGAAGCTTTAAGGGAGAATTCGAGCAAACTGGTCAACAATTTTCAGCTTTTTAATTTGCCTGTTAAAAGACATAACCAGTTATAAATGCAATACCAAATTGTGGGGGTTGACAGATGACCGGAACATGGTAAATAAAATTATTTTGTAAGACGTTCTTAAACCGGAAGTAGTACGTCGAGCTCAACGGATGTTTTTTTGTTGAAAAACCCGACCTCCCGAACCGAGCGTACGTGGTGAACTTTGTAAATATAAGGTGCTGAGCCCCAAACGAACCCGCAGAACATAACTTCAAACTACCAAAAATACGTTAAATTTTTAAAACTAATTTTTAGAATTGATTCTATCTGAGAAAGCTGAGAGTCGTCCGCAAAAAAAGGAACTCGCCGGGCAGCCTGCACGTCGACTTCCCAGCGAGAGCTGCCGCGGTTGGCGCGCGCTCTGGCCGCTCGCGCTCACCGCAGTGGAATCCTGAAGCCGGACAGCCGCAGACGCGGCACGACGGCGAAAAAGGCTGCTTCAGCGAGCACGCTGCCTCTTGAGGCGGCGGCGGCGGCGGCGGCGGCGGCGGCGGCTCGCCTTTTCCCGCCGCCGGCGCGTACTTGCAGTCCGCAGCATGCGACGGTTCGACGTCCCGACGCTGCCGGTCCGCCAGTACTAGCGGTCCGGCGTCGATGGGCGCTACCCAGCCGTCGCCCGGGTCGCCGAGTCACCGCTCGGGATGGGAAACACCCGCCGCTCGCTGACCGCGCGCGACAGGCGCTGCCGCCGCCGACGACGGCGACTGGAGGGCGCTGTCGCGCCGCCGCGGGCAGCTCCACTTCCGCTGCGGCGGCGCTCCTCCTTTGATGGCTCCGCGGGGCAGCGGCGGCGGCGGCGGCTAGGTGGGAGGTGACGGTCTCATCGGATGTGACGGCTCGTTGCTTCGTCGTCGGCCGCGCGAGACTGCAGCCAATTCGAGACCGGTTTTGACCGGCGCGGCTGGACGCCAGAAAGTGAGCCACCTTTTCTTTAAGGTCAACAGCGGTGCTGTTGGTGTTTGCTCGAAAGCCGTCGTGCGGCGCGCAGCCGCGGCCGCTTATCGAGAGTTACGGTCGATCGGCAGCGATAGTGCGAGTCGCCGGGTGGTCACCATAATGGTGACGCCGGCGTAAAAAGTGTTGCTCCGTGGACGGCACGCAAACAGCGACCGTCAGATCAACCCGCGAAGCCCGGAGAGGCCGCGGCGAGCGCGCGCACGCCGCGGCCTGGGACGAGCGGTCTGCATCAGCGCTTTCCTCGAGTCAAGCCGTCAGGCCGCTGGCGGCTCCGTTGGCTAATCGGACTACAGCGTTAGCCCGGGCTAACCTCCTTTTTGCGGTTCATAGCCTTTGAGTAAGGCACTCGCACTTCGTGACCCGTGGGTTGGATTTCTGCAGCTGGCCGTCCTTTATTGCACGCAGCGAAGGTTAAACATTGGATAGCAGATTTAACAGCCTCAATTGTGTCTCTACTAATTAAAGCGAAAAAGTCCGTCGCACAGCAAGATGGCGCAGCGTTGTCTTCCATGGGAGAAAAATGTAACGTAATATATCTCCGCCTGTAACTCCACTAAGTCATAAATACTACGTGGGTGTTACGCAGCAGAGTTTTGTATAGTGCACTCACAGCCTAAGCGGCTTTCGGTACGCTTCGTCTCATGCAACAAAGAGAAAGTGGGAAGCATAGCAGAGTCAGGAGAGCAGTTGAGGTAGTGAGTAGCATGGGAGTAGCAGCTCAGGACCGCTAGAAAGTATGAGCCATAGTCGGCAGCAGGAGAGTAGCTGTCGTTGCGCAATAATTGTGGAGGCGAGTTCCACAATCTAGGACCCGCAGAGCTAAATTTGGTTTTGTTTATGCTTACCCCAGCCTGTGACAGTACCACGCCTAAATGTTATCTGCCAGTACTAGGCCGGGTGGCCCTCCCGACCACCGGCTAGCCAATCGGAGCCAGCTAGACGTAAGCAACAACGCTAACGAATCAGAGCGAAGCGTTGCGGTACCGCAGACGACAGAAGCGGACGAATGTCTGCGGGAGGGCAGTGGCGCTTCCGCCGGCGGTGCGTAGTGGAATAAACTGGTGCTGTTGATCGTCGGCTGGTGTTTTGTGCAGTGCGCGACGGCAAACTACTCTAAAGCTTCTGTCGCCAACGGTCTTTAAGTGGAGGAATGGAACAGCTAATTTTTGTCCACACATGACCTGAAGGCGCGAAGAGGCTGAAACTGGTGCAGCGATTCAGCTAGGTACAAAGGAGCCAAGCCGTCACGGGCCTTTTAGGTCAGCTTAAGAACTTTTCTCTGTATCCGTTGCTCAACCGGCAGCCATCCTAGCTCCTTTAGCAAAGGAGACACGTGCTCAAACCTCTGGGACTTGAAGACTAGCCTTGCAGCCATATTCATAGTCAGCTGCAATGGCCTAGTTGCTTTCTTTGGTAGCCCAGCCAAACGGGAATTACAATAATCAAGCCGAGGCAGAACCAAGGAGCTAGTTAAATTTTTGCAAGCCACTATGGAAGACGGCTCCTAACCTTGGATAGGGATCGGACGTGATGGCTAGCTGTAGAAGCAGTCTTCTGAATGAAGCTTTTAAAAGTGAGGCAGCTGTCGAAAACGACGCCTAAATTTCGAGCACGTGGTGATGATCGCACAACAGCATCACCTATTAGAAGAGCAAAGCCTTTTAATCCAGCCACACGCTTACGGTGTCCCATAAGCAGCAGTTCGGTTTTATCGTCATTTAGTTTCAAGAAGTTTTCGACATCCAGGATCCAATGTCGGCAAGGCAAGCATCCAGTTTCTTAGTTGCTGCAGCAGATTCCGAAGGTTTGAATGACAAATACAGCTGAGTATCGTCAGCATAAAAGTGATATCCTATTCCATGGGCCTTAATCACTTTTCCCAGTGGTTGAGTATAAATGGAGAACAGCAAGGGACCGGTTACAGACTCACGAGGGACTCTACAGGTGACCTGTCTCGTGTGTGAGACCTGACCCCAACACGACACGGATTGAACGCGATCAGACAAGCACGATTTGAACCACGCCAGTGCCTCATCTGCCAGACTGATCGTTGCTCTCAATCGTTCAAGTAGAACCTCGTGATCAGCTACTATGACGCAGCGAAGCGAGTCCTCAGGCAGGGAGCTGCTCGTAGAAGCAGAAGAGCTTTAGCACCTATCACCGCCGCTTGCAGTAGACAAGAGAGGATTGCCTGCTACATGACTCGAACCCGCGACCCGGGTCGTGAAGAGCGTGCACCTAATCTCCTTGGCTACGACCCAGGGACAAGCGGAAGTGACAGCCGCTAAGGATTCGGCGTAGCCATACAAAGGAGACGGCTTAATCGGCGGACCGTTACTTTTATTTTAAATCAGCTGCAAACGATCTGGGCCGGTGCGCGTAGTCGTAATCGTCGTACTTGCCATCTTGTCTTTTAGGCGAGATCCCTTTTCTTATTTTGCTTCAACTTAATCCGACACTTCGGGGGCTTTCGCTTCGAGCCTTCCTCTGCACCCGATTCTCTTCGCTGGTTCGCTGTCGCAGCAACTGCTACGCGTGCATCGCACAGCGAGCAGGATTTCCGCTCCGAGCCTAGGCGATAGCGATTTATGAGTCGCCGCCGCCGTCGGCTGAAAGGGGATGGCGCGAATGATCGATCGATGCCGAAAGATAATGCTTCTGCCCCGCCAAGTGTGTCGCCGTTAGTTGGTAGGTAGACCCGGCCTGACCGCTATCGCCACATCGACCTCGCGCTTTTCGGATGCAATTCGATTGGACGTTTACGGCAGTCAGTCTTGCGGCGCGTGCATCCGGCTATCCGCATTATCGGCTTGCCGGCGTGCCGCCACCTGTAGGGCGCCAGCAGATAGCCCCACGGCACGCCTACATCCGTGACGCGCCCACATCCGCGACACGCCTACATCGCCCTACCTCGAGCGCTCAGCACTGCGAGGACGCCTGCCCCGGAGACCGCTCGCCGGCGGCTGCAGCGACGACCAAAACTAGACCGCGCTACTAATCTACTCAATTCTGGCTTGGTCCAGTGGTTAAGGTGCTCGCCCCGATCAAGGTCTGGCTGAGGTCATGGGCTCGAGCCCCAAGGCATATGTGAAGCGCCTGAATAGAGATTAAGTTCTCTTGGGGCACTATATAAATTAATTAATCATTTATTTAAAATTCATTGAATGAAGGTTGAATAGAATAGACTAGAATAGCCTTGAAAAGAGCAGAATAGGATAACATCGAGTAGAATAGATGACAGAGCGTGTCTCTGTAGTCCTGACTGCCGAAAGGTCCTATAACGCTTTAAATAAATAAATAGTTCATTTATATAGCGCCCCAAGAGAACTTAGTCTATTCAGGCGCTTCACATATGCCTCGGGGCTCGAGCCCACGACCTCAGCCAGACCTTGGTCGGGGCGAGCACCTTAACCGCTGGACCAAACCAGCTCGGCGCTTGAACTCTGAGGCGGTATATACAAAACACCTAGATGGAGATTCACGTTCTCTTAGAGCGCGCTAAACTCATTAATCTCATCTTCTTCAAGTCTCGGCACTATCGCAGGTCATGCAATACGACGGCCGCTCGGACCAACGGAATCGGTGAGTCGATAGGAAGCTATAGCGGAGCTACGAAAAGGAATGAAAGATAGAGATCTCGCTCGCCCGATACCCATGCTTTAGACCGGGCGATCTTTCACCGCCGCGTGCGCCGAGTGCAAAATGAAGCAAAGGTGAGTGACTAAAAAAAAAGGTTACGCTGAGTGCTGTATTTTTACTCGACTGCTCCACCGCGAGCACAAAGAACTTGCCGTTTGAGGAGTCTTCTCGAGGCTGTAAATCACCGGACGTCCAGCTTGCTTGACTCGTTCACCTGGCGATCGTCTTTCTTGCTGACCGTTCACCAGAGGGCGTACCTGCTGGTCTTCTGAAATCGCTGTGCATGGACATGTGTGCGCGTCGTTGCAGGCCTGCCTGACAGGGCGAAGCCGCAGTCCGCGAACAGCGAGCTAGGCTCGCAGCGAGCAAAAGCTCACTCGCTCAAGCGCGGGCTGCCCGCTTTGGTAGAAATAGCAAGAAATTTAATTGCACCGCGCGAGACATGTTTAGTTGGATGCGTTAAACCATGGATGCGTTAAACCATGGATGCGCGAGTCATGTTTAGTTGGATGCGTTAAACCATGGATGCGTTAAACCATGGATGCGTGAGTCATGTTTAGTTGGATGCGTTAAACCATGGATGCGTTAAACCATGGATGCGCGAGTCATGTTTAGTTGGATGCGTTTCAGCCCATCCCAACTAAAGACCAAGCTTCGCGCGCATAGCCGGAAGTGAAGCGAAGTGAAGGTATGCTAACCGACCTCTCCCCCCCACGCGAAGGATCCACCTGCAAGAGGCCTTGCTGGGTCTGCGGTGAGGCGACCCGAATCGCTTGGCGACAGCGTGCGCCCGCGCGTTAAACCTACACCACCAACTGGCATAAACTAGTATGGGGAGTCGCTTGCAGCAGCTCCTGCGCGTACCCCTTAACGTCGGCGCAGCTGTCTTCGCTTGTAAATGAACGATGGTCAAGCGACCGCTTTGCTCTCATCGACGCCGGGTGCTCCGAGTTCAATCATTGCGTTGGCACTTGCATCGTCGAGCAAATTGCAATCCATTGGTGGAAGCATTTCGACGGCGAACGGTGTACGGTTGAGTGGCCCAGGCAGGGGCACCGTAACCGCGAAGCTCCGCGGTGCGGGCGTCGAGGTCAACGGAATTAGGCGGCATGTGGGGGATCTCATGCCTGCCAGTATAGGATGAAAGATGTGCGTCGATAAATAAACACTCGTAGCTAGCGCCAATTCAAGGCAAGGATAAGATTTCCCGTCGCCGTGATAAAATTTTCCGTTCATATGTTCCGGCGCACTTTGAGTACGCACCTGTGTATGGTTCAGCGCAGGCTACTCGCCAGAGGTCTTACTAACCGGTAGCAGCGAGTGTCTTCACGTTTGCTTTAGTATGCTGGGCTATGCGTCGTATTTGTTTGCGACTGCTTGCTTGGTACCGTGCATGAATGAATAGAGATTAAGTTCTCTTAAAGCGCTATGAAAACGACCAATTATTATTCTTATTATTATAATGATGAAAATCCGCCGAGAATGCGCATCGGCCACAGCCCGACAAAGGACGAAGACTCGAGAATCCAGCAGCGCCGGCGATCGCTTCTCCGATGCTGTTACGGACTGGGGGCTCTGATGGTGTTAGTTTTGGGGGTGGGGATGTTTTCTCGGTCGTCAGCGAGACTGGCGATAGTGCGATCTGTGGTCGCGTCAGAAATACACGTGGCGCTACCAGTCAAAGAGGAGTCTGATCCTGTCCGCAGGAGGGCGGCTCTGGAAATGGTGCGTATACATCTGTGGGCGCCGCCCGTGGAGACATGGGGGAGAGAGATGGAGGGCACGACCTAAAGAGGCTGCGTTTGATGGCGCCCGTGCAGTACTGACTGCACGGCTGCCAACCTTGATTTACGTGCGGCTTATCGTACCGAGTTGAATCGAGCTTTTACCTTGCTCTTGCAGAAGTGCTTAATAAATATTTAGCTGAAGCGTCTGGCAGAATAAAAAAAAAGGGGCCAAGCGCTCCACAGGTACAACGTTGGGCTAAAAAGAAACGTTATTATCCCCACCAACAGTTGAACAAACGACTTGAAATCACTCACGATCAAAAGAAGAAAAGGTGATATTAACTCTTCAGTCTCGAACGGCGCCATCCAAAGAAGTGCCCTCGCACGCTGAAGGTGACTGGCGTGCAGAGGCAGTGTGTCTGGCCCAGCTGAGGCTCTGAGCAAAGTATTCTCTGATACGCGGCCAGGGAAGAGGTGACTAGAACGCGATACCGTTTTAGAAAGGTATAACGAGTTCGCCGCTGTCAACACATGACGCCGGAAATTCCTCAGGAAATATTATTAATCGCTATGAATACCGTAGTGGAATATTATTGCTCCAGGCTTTCTTTTGCAAGCCGCCGAAAGGCGATAACTCGATTTCGCGAGACGCTAAATCTTTGATCCCGAACGTATAGCTACAAAATGTAAGCTGGTTAAAATCAATTTTTGACACAAAGTTCGAGAGAGTGTAAGAGTTCATGGGCGTTTTTTCAAGCCGTTTTAATCGTAATTATGGAGGTAGCGAGTGGTTATCTCTCTAGGACACCCAATGTACTAACTAACGTTCAAAGTCCATTTTATGTGATGACAGCACTGCTCCGGCTCCCGTAGTAACCTTTCACGTTCTCCTTTCATTTCTAAAGATGAGCATCAAGGGTATGGACTTTGAAGGATATTAGGCATCTCTTTCCGGCGCATCTCTTCATGAGAGTCCGAACCGGTTGTTCATAGTTTTCAGCCTAGCGATTGCACTTAAAGCGGCAAACCACTGCAGTAAAACTGTTTCCGAACCACGTGTCTCCGGGCCACGCACCAATGCTTCAGCTTCTTGATGAATTGATAAAACTCATCTACGATCTGCTTTGTATGTGGTCCGACGAAGATACCAGCTTTGACCTGTGCCTTCGGCAGCTGTGGAAAAACCCGTTGGTGGTACTCGGTAGCTGCTGGCACGTAGCCTGGAGGAACGACACGCCGTTGCTTGATGAGGCCTAGCCTGATGTGCAGCGGTCGCATTAGCACAGTCCGTTGTAGCATCAGCTGTTATTCCGACCGGATAGAGAACTTGGTCCGCTATGGTCGGTCCCTAAGGTCAATTTTTGTTTACGTTGGTGATGTGCGCAATGCCGACAGCTCGGCGGAAGAGGCGTGGCTGCGCCGCTTGACAAGCGGCGCAGCCAACCGCCGAGCTGTCGGGCTCGGGGCTAGCATAACGATACGCCGAACGATAAGGGGTCGTGAGTTCGCTGGGCTGTAGCTGGATCCAGGTACCAAGCACTAAAAGGGATTTCACTGAACTTAACTAGCAAGCGCACAATGTCTCACAGTTCGCGTCTAGTTGCTGCTGTTGCAGGAGAAATAACCAGCAGCTTTGCCTCTGAGGCTCCTAGTGGCTCATCAGAAACGCCGAGCACACCGCGAACGCCGCCCGAACGAGGAACCGCAAACTACCCGGGCACGTTCCTCGTGGATTTCACTATGATATCGGACGGCGACAAACAACCGCGTGCCCGTACACGAACGTGGCAGACGTCTGGCCTCCGCGTCTTGAGCCTGCCCGCTGAGCACCTGACTCCGGAACTCCTGACGTCGTTGATAGGTGGTGTGAGCACTTGCCCGCTGTTGCGTCCGCCTGCTGCTGTTGTTATTAGAATAATAATAATAATAATAATAATAATGCACTAGATAAAGCACCCTCAGAGAACTCAATCTCTTTCTAGGCGCTTTAAATTTGCTGCAAATGGAAACGCGATTGAACAGTGAGTAATATCAAGCTAGATAAACAACATGAATAACATGGTTAAGAGTGACATGCACAGGGTCAATGCCTCACCTGCGGCCAACGGTTAAGCAATTGACACACGCAGCCTACCGTCTGGCCACTGATGTACGGTATATTTGCCATGCAGCTGCTGAGATTCGTTGAGCTCTCATAAATGTAGGCTTTTAAAGGAATAAACATCGGGTCTCTTTTATCACTCACGTCCGCACTGGTGCCTCCGCGAGACTCCCACTAAATCTGCCTTCGCCGGAGTCACAGTAACATAGCAACTTGCAGCAGGGAATGGTTTGGTTAATTCGTGCTGAAAAGAGCACCAGACCTTCTACTGGCGTAGACGGGATTACAATAATAAGGTACGAAATCTTTGACGGCGGAAAGCACTTCGAGCCTTCGCTTCCGACGCTAGAGAAGACAGTGGCAAGGTTACAGATTGCGATGCCATCAAAGCATGTTGCGCCAGTATGTCCAATATGAGTGATAATGCGATACACTGTTGGGGTGTGCCCAACCGGCCGACATAAAACTATACTACCACAACCTGCACAGTGAATTAATTCTGCTGCTCTCGTGGTTGAAGGATGACGACGCCGAGCACGAGGCCGAGAGGTTTCAGCTGGAGTAGGAGCAGCTCGCCGGAGCTAAGACCGGGAAAAAAGATAGGTGACGAGCCGGTTTCGCCACCGGTCGATCCCGCCGTCAACTGCTCACAAGAGCCGGGCAGACGAGCTGAACTTATCCTGCTGCCGCAGATATCGAGCTGCGATACTGGTGGACCGGAAGCGGATATGGGACCGCTTCCGACTCAGTAGCCGCAGCAGCCGAATAGCGCCAGAACGAAGTAACTTCGCAGCGGCAGCAGCCAGAGGAAAAGGAGGGAAGCAGGTGGCGGCGCCCAGCGGCGAGGCGTAGTGGTCAGCGGCGAGGCGATAGTAGCCAGCGGCGAGGCGATAGTGGCCAGCGGCGAGGCGATAGTGGCCAGCGACCAAGCGACAGTGGTCTGCGAGAGAGAGAGAGAGAGAGAGAGAGAGAGAGAGAGAGAGAGAGAGAGAGAGAGAGAGAGAGAGAGAGAGAGAGAGAGAGAGAGAGAGAGAGAGAGAGAGAGAGGGAGAGAGAGAGAGTGTCGCGGCGGAGCGCAGCAGTGAGCGAGTTTCTCGGCAGCGGGGAGCACCCGGAACAGCGTTCCGGCGGATAGAACGGAGGAGTACAGCCGCGAGATCGATTCACCGGAGTGGATTGTGTTTGTATAGATTGCATGTTAAGTGTTATATCTGTTGAACTTACCTTTATGTAGCATCAGTGCTTGTCTTCAGATTACACCGCTGGGAGTTCCTGCGCCCGGACCGGGAAATACACGTGTTGCAGGCTAGCGCCAGTCCTGAGTCATTTCGGAGGCACATTCACAGACTGCTGGTGCTCTCCGTCCGCAAACACAACAGAGTGGAACCGCGAGAATGAAGCGGCCGTATTGTCGAGCAGGAGTGGTTTTCGCAGGCCGCCACTTGTAATTGCCGCCTGATAGAGGCGGCAATTGCAAGTGGCGCCGTGCGAAACCCAGTCCCAGACCCATGTCCCAGCTTTGCTGAAGGATGGGTGGCATCTACGGTCGGTTGCTCGCTATGTGCAGTGCTGACAGGTGCGAGTGGCTGTCACAAAGCCTGCACCCCCGGTTAAACCTGTCGGAGCCGTTCAACGTCGACATTACCCAACTGATAGAGCTGCCCGAACAACACATCACAGGACAGGCAACGGCTGATGCTTCGGGGCCACCGCCTGAGGAGACTGTAGAGGAGATCGCATGGCAGCCGCCGGCCACACGACTTCCATGTCTCGCCTCACCCTACCCAATAATGCTGGCAGACTGTGTGATTTGTTGACCGTTTTATGGGAGGGGAAGGAATGTTGTGTGAGCCTGCTGCTGCTGTAATTAGCTTGAACGCCTCACCTGCGGCCAATGGTTATGCAATTGACACCGTCCAGCATCCGGCCACTAATGTACGGTATATTTCCGGCGCAGCTGCAGTTGATTCATCGAGCTCTCATATATGTGGGCTTTGATAGGAATATGTTTCCTTTGCAGCATATTTAAAGTGCCTAGAAAGAAATTAAGTTCTCTGAGGGTGCAAGGCAAATGTATTATTATTAATACATTCTAATAATAATAATAATTATAATAATAATGCACTTGATAAAGCTCCCTCAGAGAACTTAATCTCTCTCTAGGCGCTTTACATTTGCTGCAAAGGGAGATGCAATTGAATGGTGAGTAAAATCATGCTTGATAAACAAACAGAATGAATAACTTGGTTAGGGGTGACATACACAGGGTAATAATAATAAATTTGTACAGCCGCCTCATACAGCCATCTCAATGTATTATTATTATTATTATTATTTTCACCCCTCACGTCCAGTGGTGCGTCTGTGAGACTCGACTAAATCTGCTGCCTCTGGAGCCACCATGACACAACTATGCCCACTGCTCGGCGAAACTTAGCTGATTAACCAGCCTCATTTATATGGTGTCAAAAGAGCCTAACGGGCTGTCACCACCACTTGCAGCGGGCGATACAAGGATCGCCCACCGTATGACTCGAACCAGCGACCTGTGTCGTGAAGAGGAGGAACATTACCTCCTGGGCTACAACCCAGAGCAAAGGCCCAAACACAGCGAGTCTCTGGCTGGCCGACTCGCTGTGTGGCTCTGCTGGCTAGCTCTCGTGAATCCTGCTGGCTGGCTCTCGGCTGCTCGCATGCTTCGGCCCCTGCGATAATAATGATAATAATACACTTGATAAAGCACCACCAGAGAAGTCTTTCTCTAGGCACTTTACGTTTGCTGCAAAGGAAACACGATCGAATGGTGAGTGGTATCATGCTTGATCAACACCATGAATAACATGGCTAGGGGTGACATGCACAGGGTCAGCATGCAAGCGTGATTAGTGGCAGCATGCGACGGTATCAGCACTCATAAGCACATCAAGGACGAATCACATGGACCCACTAAATGCTGTCATTAATAGGTGCGTTTTTAATTTCTTTTTAAATGTGGTCAAGTTAGGGGATGTTGTGACGGAAGTCGGAAGTGAGTTCCAGGCTCTAATAATAATAATATTGCACTTGATAAAGCGCCCTCAGATAACTTAATCTCTTTCTAGGCACTTTACATTTGCTGCAAAGTTATATGCAATTGAATGGTAAGTAAAATCATGCTTGAAAAACAAACAAAATGAATAACATGGTTAGGGGTTACATGCACTGGGTCAGCATGCAGATGTGGTTAGTGGCAGCATGCACAGTGTCAGCACGCATAAGCACATCAAGGACGAATCACAGGGACCCACTAAATGCTGTCCTAAATAGGTGTGCTTTTTAGGTTCCTTTTAAATGAGGTCAGGTCAGGGGATGTTCTGACGCAGGTCGGGAGGGAGTTCCAGGCATTGGGCACATACGAACTAAATGCACGGTCTCCAAAGGATTTGAGGTTTGTACGAGGTATTGGTAAACTATCGGATTCCGAAAAGCGGGTGGTATGATGCTTGGCCTGATGGGGAGTAGATCTGAGAGATAGGCTGGAGCCAAAGAATGAAGGGATCTAAAAGTGAGTGACAAAACCTTGAAGTCGATCCGTTGCTTGACTGGTAGTCAGTGTAGGTCCGCGAGAACTAGTGTGATATGGCAACTGCGACGCCCACGACAGACAAGCCTAGCTGCAGAGTTTTGCACCAGCTGCAATCGCCTTATCGCACATGCTGGTAGGCCCGTAAGCAGTGAGTTGCAGAAGTCGAGACGAGATGTCACAAATGCATTGACTAACTTGGACACGGTATCCTCATCTAAACAAGCCCTAATTTTAGCAATGTTATGAAGCTGAAAATAGGCAGATTTGACTGTGGAGCTGATGTGGTCGTCTAACGAGAGGTCGCTTTGGAATATGACACCTAGATTTCGAGCTGATTCAGCTGGAGATATGCTGGCAGAGCCAATTTTGAAAGTCAGCCTTTCCAATCTCTGAATCACACTGGGTTTGCCCATAACTAGTGAGTTCGTTTTATCGTCATTTAGTTTTAGAAAATTTGCTGCCATCCATGTGCGGATGTCATCAATACATACAGCAAGTGAGTTGAGAGATTTTGAGGTGCTCGAAGGCTGGGAGGGATCAAAGCAAAGGTACAACTGAGTGTCATCCGCATAGAAGTGAAAGCCTCGATTGTGCTTGGCAATCACATCAGCAAGAGGCAGAGTATAAACCGTGACAAGAACCGGACCTAGCACTGAGCCCTGAGGTACTCCATATTTTAGAGGTACTTCAGATGATCTTTGTCCATTCACGTCAATACTCTGGAGTCTTCCACTGAGATAGGACCTGAACCACTGCAGAGCAGTGCCAGTGATGCCCAGGCGAGATGAGAGGCGCTCTAGAAGTACTTTGTGATCGATGGTATCAAAAGCTGCCGAAAGATCGAGCAAAACAAGAAGAGACACTCTACCCATGTCTGCATTCCTAAGTAGGCCGTTGTATACCCGAAGCAATGCTGACTCTGTGGAGTGATTAGCTCTAAAGCCAGACTGGAACTTACTAGCAAGGTGTGAGGTTTCGATATAGGAGTTCAGGTGGTCTGCCACGACCCGTTCCAGTGTCTTTGATAGGAATGGTAAGGCTCTGGGAGCACACCAACTAAATGTGCGGTCTTCAAAGGATTTGAGTTTCGTACGAAGTATAGGTAAACAGTTAAGTTTCCGAAAAGCAGGTTGCATGATACTTGGCATGGTGGAGGAGTAGATCTGATAGGTAGCCTCGAGTCAAAGAATGAAGGGACCCAAAAGAGAGCGACAAAACCTTGAAGTCGATGCGCTACTTGACCGGGAGCCAGTGCAGGTCGGTGAGAAGTGGTATGATGTGGCAACTGCGATGCTCACGACAGACAAGCCTAGCTGCAGAGTTTTGCACCAGCTGTAAGCACCTGATCGCACATGCCGGTAGGCCAGCAAGCAGTGAGTTACAGAAGTCAAAACGGGATGTCACAAATGCACGGACCAACTTAAATGCGGCACATCGACTTCTGCTGGCAATGATCTGCCAAACGCTCTACACCTCTATGCCGAACCTCAAACCCTTTGGAGACCGCGCATTTAGCTCGTATGACTCGACATCGAGCGACACTGACGTGCTTGCATCGATAGGCATCGCCGGCTGACTGCAGAGCTAGTGCGCTGCCAAACTGCAGGTGCTACTAGGTGGCCACAGAGCAGACTGCAACAAAGCAGCAAGGCAGTTATCAAGAAATCTCAGCTGATTGGACGCCTTCTGGCAAGCAAGGCTTATCTCTTGGCCTATCCCAAAAAGACGTCTAGACGGCAGCAGTATGGAATGCAGTGTTGAATGCAGCAGTATGGAATGCTGTATGATATCGTGCTCTTCGTGTGATGCACGTTGCAGCCCAGCTATGAGACCGTTGCTATGAGACATATTTTTGTGTATATCTCTGCAAGCTCGACTCATTAATGCCATACAAGGTCTCGCAGAGCGTGAGCACACCATTGACATGCACACCTTTGCTAAGCTGCTAATGCCAACCCTGTGCAGATTGCAGCAATAAACAGCCTCGACCGCCACTTACGAAAACAGAAAGAACGTAACGAATGTCCATACCAGTTTTATTGCATTACACCAAATTCAAGCAGCAGGTGGTTATAAAGTGGATTTATGTCGATTGCACATTCTGGGCAGGGAAACTCCTTCGTAAAGAAAGGCTCATACCAGTAATTAACGGCAAGGTTTCGAGCAGTGGCAGGGCTTGGGAATGACTGAACCTCGTGCCACCAGAATGCTGGAAGGTACAAGACGTCACCTTCATTGAGTACGCATTTCATAGGCCGTGCATGGGCAAACTCTGGAAATTCCTGCAAAGATAAGAAGAGCGCCTTGCATTTAAGGACTGCTGCACTAACCTCCTCTTTCCACAACAAAAGCTGCTCGGCAGGATGGAAGGAATATGGGGGATATCACCAAAGACGATTAGTTGTCGGTGTCACCTGTGACGATCACAAAGCATTGACACAGCAAACCGGCCAGATTCTTGCAAGCTGTTTACACATGCCGGCCAAGGTATGGCATATGCAGCAAGTCTTGGTAGGACGAAAATGAAGCTCAGACTGAAGTGGTATGATGTGGCAGCTACGCGACTGACGACTGACCAGACAAGTGGTCACAGGCACTCGTGTTAATCGAAAACTTAGAAAAGCTCAAGCAGTAGGAGTCACAATTCCCAGAGGCCTCACTACTAAGTCACCGTCACTACTTTCGATGCAAATTAAATCATAGGAAATGGGTCACGTCAGTGAGAGAGGCATTCGTCACGCTCTGACCTATTGATTGGATCTCGGGAAAAGTTTTTTCAAGCGTCATATGCTTGATGT
This sequence comes from Cristatella mucedo, assembly GCA_009760855.2. Taxonomy (NCBI): domain Eukaryota; kingdom Metazoa; phylum Bryozoa; class Phylactolaemata; family Cristatellidae; genus Cristatella; species Cristatella mucedo. The sequence goes on from WPIO01000025.1 coordinate 3,545,079, forward strand.
TGTAATGCAAGTCAAGATAAAGAAAGCGTGGCCGTTACCCAATAGAATTTTCCCTAAGAGACGGACATGGCAAAAAGTTTTTTCACTATTGGACATGTCACATACATCAACATGCAAAGCCTGCTACTGCATCGTTCTCCCCATTTTCGAAGCCAGTTGGCAGGCCCCTCGAAACGGCAACGAATCACATTCTTTGGCTGCCCGCCTTCGTCAAATGATATAAAAATGTGCAGTTAAGGTAAGATTGTTTTACATAGTGAGCTGTGGTAGTGCCTCTACACACACAGTCAGCCTAATCAAGGTATAGTTAACCAGCTTTCTAATTTTCACAAATTAAATTACATCAAGGCTTACCATGCTGTCTTGAAATCAAGATACATGCCTTGAAAGGTATGCCACATAAAACAAAACGTGTCTTATTCGTCATTACCAATCGTACAATCATTCTCAGAGAGATGTAGTTTCTGTGCAAGAATTTTACTGGTATTGACGATGCACCATGCCACGGCATAATGAGAGGGCCCATACTTTTGGGTTACAGCACCAACAGCACCAGATATGTGCCGCAGGCAGCAGGATATGCAGTGAGTGTATCAGTCAGAGTGCTGCAATCTCTGCACCTTGAACATGCACATGTGCTCACGAAGGTTGATATTTAGCATGCACTTGTGAGACTTTTGAAACAGCGAATATCGAAACAGCACTCGATTGAGTAATACTCCCGTCATAGCCAGATATCCACCCATTAGATCGAGCACCAACGGCATTTCTGTAGTACACCGACCCTAGCAGACCCATTTCTGCAGTACACCGACCCAGAGTTGGCATCAGGTTCAGCTAGCAGGACATTTTTACCTTCAATCGGCACCATGTACGCGCCTGGTTACACTTGCCTTCAGATTCGGACGTTTAGGGTCCACTGGTGACATAACCATGCTCGTGCTGTCCATCAGTTGCTGGCGAGTGAAGCGTCCGGCAGTAGCGTCGAAGCCGAGCTGTGCCTCGACAATGTGAGCTTCATACAGCTGTGTATTGTTGTGCGGCTCGTACAACAGCACCTCCTTCTTTCCACTGATCTGCAGGCATGCACGGCGCCACCATACAGCTGCGTGTGCTTAGAAATTGCAACTCTGAGCTAGAGCACAGAATAAATGGCTAGGCAGCTAGTTGACAGCAGACGCGATGTCAGGTGACCTAACCTACCTGACATAGCAGATTATCAAAGGGGTCAAAGTGCAGCTTTCCCAGTGTATTACCATCACTCAGCCAGATGTTCGTCTGCGACTTTTTGAGCATGCCCCTCATAAAGTCCAGTTCTTCGATGTCTTCCTCCAGTTTCGGGAACTCGCTCAAAGAAGAGTACTCCAAGTACGCGGACGCATTTGCTTTGACGAAGACATTGTCCGGTAAGCGACCGACAATGTCCAGGAACTCGGAAAACTTCATCTCAGCCGGAGCAGGTCGCACAACGACCAGTTCGGGATAGGGCAGCTTCTTAAGCACCTCTGGCGGTATCTGGAATTTGGGTCGCTTATGCCAGCGTTCGACTCTCTCGACACCTTCGTATTCTCCGTCGGGGGAAAGCTTCACGTGCACAATTTTATCGCCATACGTGCGAAGCAAGTGCTCACGAGTCCATCGCGAAAATGCTCTCCAGTGCTTCACCCCGCCAGCGATGATTACAGGCCTTGAAGTGAGCAGGTAGTCGGTTACGAAAGTCAATTTGTTCGGGGCTGCGACCCTCTCGCACTCGGAACTGAACTCACCGAGCAACCCTGCCTCCATGCCCTCTGGCCTCGGCCGGGGCTTAGAAACGGCAGCCGGATTACATTTTTGATCGGATTTGCTTCGGAGGTAGCAAGACTGTGGCGACACAAAATCCCTGCTTAGAGTTGCGTTTGGATAGGATACTACGCGAAACACTCTGTTTAATGTCTCTTTTCTTAAATACCCAAGCCGACTAAGCGTTCCGTCTGCAGTTCTGTATGTGCCACACTGCTCGTTCACCACGTTAATCACCTCGGCGATAGCCGGATTTAGCTTCTCCGCTTCACCTCCGTTATCTAGTAGAACCTTCACTATCGGTGGCTTTGGCTGCGACAGGAGGCACTGCCGATCGGGTTTATAGCGATACACTAATAGCACGTTACCTGAAACGTTTCTGCTGCCAACTGCAGAAGAAGGCAGATACGCCGATTCCAAGTCACCAAAAACCGACACGTCCACGGCCATCTCGTCAGCGAAAGCTCCCGATAACTGAGACGTCAGCTCCAATGCGCTTCGCTTAAGAGGCAAGAAGCCGACAACCGAGCAGCTGGTCTTAGAAGCATCGCTTGACGCTGTCGGACGCTCGACACCAGAAGCGCAAGAAACTACTCCCACAACAACAAGCATAAACTCGTAGATACGCCGCTGGGTAGGTATACAGTTGTACAGCCAGCTCATTTCAGCCAGTCCAGCGCGGCAGGTCGACTGCCAAATCCGCTGTGCACACGGATCGTCGATAAGCCGATTACAATTAGGGACCGGATTCTGGCAGTGAAGCTTTTAGCGTATGAAGAAAACAACATGCAAAAGCCGCGGAGTCGGAAATCTCTTTAAAAGCGAAGCTAGCCGACACAGACCACTGCCACTCGCACCCGCCCGCCGGAAGGGAAGGGGGAACGAGAGACACGCCGAAGCGCGTGCGCAGTATCCATTGGTTGGAAATGCATCAGCGAGTCCATTCGGAGTCGGCCGCCATGGCGATCGCGTCCAAAGGTGAAGGTTGCATGTGCTAGGCCTCATTGGCGCCCTTACCGGCTGCTAATAACCCCGGGCTCCATCGTTTGCCCGTGAAGCGGTCGAACACTTTAATATTTTAAAAAGATTCAGGTAGCTGTATACGCTGTATTTTCTGGTTTTTGATCGGATCTTGAGCCACTCATAAGAATTTGTTGCTGGCCGCAAGAGTAAGCTGCAAAGCGCTTTGGCATCGGCGCAGCTTTCTTTAATTCGTGCATCCCTAGCGCTAGAATTTTTGCCAGGCGCGCTATGGTCGAGATGGCTTTACGCGTGAATTTCGTAGTAACTCAGCGTCGAATAGGAGCCAGGGGTCAATTATTGTGGTAGCCGTCTCGCTCGCTTTTCGTGCGACGTTTCTTAAACGTGTGTGTTTCGTGTGTTTTCTCATTGGCCGCTTGTTGCTCGGACCACCGGAAGGCAATTGGCGTTCGATATTAAGCTGATTTAGAGACTTCACGTAGTATGAGTTCACAGTTAGCTGAAATGGCGTGCGACTGAAATCTTCACTTTCGCTGGAGTAGAAGCTCTCGGTCGGAGGCCAGCTGAGATTAGTGCGCGAGCCCAGCTACTTAACGTGTTTCACAAATAGGAATAAAGTTGTTTCACTTCCCTTTATTCGGTATCCCGATGTGTGTTCTCAGGCACATGCAGCTGGTGCAAGACTCCGCGGCTAGTCTGGTCTGTCGTCAACAGCTTAGCTGCCACATCCTAATAATGCCGTCTCAGTTGTACTGGATCCCTATCAAGCATCGAATCGATTTCAAGACCTCCCCAGTCAGGCTTACAGGTCACTTTAGTGTCACTTGACCTATCCGACCTCCTCGCTTCTCTAGTGCGATCTCGCACCGCCCGCTACTCAGCATCTAGTCGTCTCGCCTTCCCTGGCACTAAAGTGAAATCGTTTGGTGATCGAGCTTTCGTGCACAGAAAATCTGAAACTCGCTTCTGGCCAAGGTCGCTAGCTATAATGGTCTTGCATCTTTAAACTTGCAGCGAAAAACGCATCTGTTCCGGGCGGCTTTCCCTTCGTCTCAGTGAGCTTGTCTACTCTTTTTTTGTTCGTGTGTGTGCTTTGCGTGTGCGCTTTAGCTGCACACGATTAAGCGCGTGTTTTTATCCACATGGAGAGCAAACTGTTAGCCGTGAGTGTCGTCTTGTTGGCTTAAGCATGGAGGCCTAAGCATGATAACGGTTACTCCCCCCCCCCTCCACACCACCTGCCTCCACTTCGGCCGGGCTTATTAGCAGCTCAAGCGCAGCCGCTGTTGGTCCACTAACTCTCTGAAGTGGAGCAGCTCTCAGCCATGCTGCATCTTTTGTTTTGCTTCGAGCTGCTGTAGTGCTTTCATAGGAGCGTAGTCAGACTCCCAAAAACAAACAATGCCGTGGCTGCTGAATAGGCAGTGTAGCTGTAAGGTCTTGCATTGGTTCTGCTGCTGCTGCTGCATGTTTGTCCTATGCCTGGTGCAGACCGCACTGTAGAGTGTGGCAGAACAAAATGCTTTCTGTGTCTGCATTCGTTTCACATCGTACTAGCATGACAGCAATCCTGATCAACTTACCCGAGTGACCCACTCGTGCAGTGGCTTTGCTAGTCAGTTGCTGGGACGATATGTATTGAACAGTGGTAGCAGCAGGGAATTTTCGGGGGACAATTCCTACAGCTTTTCGATTTGTAAGTTTGCCTTGGCTGTGTGCATTCTGTTCGCCGGGATATGGTCGTCCTGTCGATAGTGTGAAGTGTCACGTGACCATCATCTTGCTAGAGACTGTCACATACACTGGGCAACTGCTAGCTTTCGCCCCTCAATTTGAGATCTTCTTAGCATGGAGACAGGAATTTAGTGACTTTTTTACACACATAGATTATTGTATTTGATTTTTTGTAATTTGCTCGGTGTGTCTTGAGCACATCAGTGCTGCTCTTGAAATGCATCTGTCGGATAAATTTACTATGATCTTTGTGACCGTCTCAATTGTTTAGTATTATCCGATATGTAATATCAGTGGTGCAGTTGAACACTATGTCTGCATGCTGGCTGCAGTTCTACGATGAGTTCTGATGTGCACTTATGGTCTAGATACAGGCTAATGCTGTGCCTTAATTGGTAGGATGCTTGTTAGCCTTTTAATTTGTATTCTAAGTATCTAAACTCATTAACTGTTAGCTTGGCCATCCTAGCGTCCAGTGTCTGCCGATGCTGGTCGATGCACTTGAGTTGATAGGTCACATTGTCTCAAAACGATACCTGTGTGTGAGGACGACACCGCTGCCCGAATACGACACCGGTGCATTTCGATAGAGATTGCTTGGTAAAGGATATTGGTCATGTTGGGAAATTTAGAACTACTTCTTAAGACGGGCTGGCCGTTTGGCTGCCTATTTTACAGTTATTGCTGTAACTTCTGCCATATGTTGGGGCATTTCAAGAACTTTAAAATGCATGATCGTTGCCTGCCCAGCAGAAATGCAGTAGTGACTCACCGGCCATGTTATCCGGCCATGTTATCCTGCCGTGCAACTGTTGCCCAGCGAATGTTGGAAAGAAGAAAATAATAAACTTTAAATTTCTTTACTTATTCATGTAACAAGCTTTATAAAATAGTGCTGTATTTAGCAATGTCCTGTGTAAGAGTGATCCCAACATATCCTTTGCATTCTGTATGCGTGGATTCCAGCAGCAGCGTGAGCCACTACTGGTAATCCATACTAGTGATAATAATAAAAAACCACTTATACAGCACTCAAAGAGAACCAAATCTCTTTCTAGGCACTTAAATATGCTGGAAAGGAAGCATGTATCCAATGTGTTGATTAGTGATCGTCTGCACAATTGCAGTTCACGTAAGCCCACAAAGCCCCATGGATCACACGAACAGGGCTAATGCAATGAGGAACTGGTGGGATTTTTAGCTTCCTTTTAAATGCCTTCGTGTCATGGGATGTAATGATATCAGTCAGTAGCAAAGAGGTCTAGGCTTTTGGAGGATACAAACTTGAGGCACACTGTTCGAAGGCTTTGAGCTTTATTCCAAGCCCAGCTAGACGACTTGTGTCCTAATAGTGGCTGATAACTGCAAAGCCTAGCTAAAGAGTGTTCCTGATCGGTAAGGCCGAAACGAAAGAATGAAGGTGCCGAAAGTGCGTGACAGAACGTTGAAGTCGATACGCCGCCTGATGGGCAGCCAGTGCAGGCCTTCGAGAAGTGATGTTGTGCAACACTGCAACCTACACGCCTAGCTGTAGAGTTTTTCACCGACTGTAAGCATCTTGTCGCAGCACATAGGTAGAAACACCCGCAGCAAGTAGGCAGTACTTTTTTTCGTTTTTTCATTAACGAGCAATCGCTACGTCAGAGCAGGCGATTTTCGGTGTGACTCGCCACTCCTATTTGGCAGCTGCCTGCTTGTTTGCAGGGTCCTTGCCGCCGCTGTATGTTCCACACTCGATGCCTACGATGTCTGTGCACGAGCGCCGAACGACATGGTGCAGCCATTAGATGGAGACTCTGCTGAAGTCAGGCCTAGCCTATTACACGGGTGCGTGGCAACTGCGACCCGGGACGTCGATGCATCTTTGCAGCAGCAGCAGCAGCCGCTCTCGGCTGCAGCGATTGCTGTTCTGGCCAAAATCCGGCCTTTTCCCTGGCCCACCGACTTCCCCCCTCATCCCACCATCGCTTGCCTACGCTTCGTCCTGCGCAAGCAGCGCTGCCTAGTGAAGTCTCTCCATCCTTCAGGCACCTGCGACCGCACGGGCCATCCCATCATTGCCGTGCCGTACTCGGGTCAGCAAGCGCTGCTGTCTGCGCCTGCCGACGACTTCGCGCTGCTGCTTCGTCGCTTCATCGATGTTGCACCCGTGCAGCAGAAGCTCAATGGCTTCAGCGTCGTCGCCGACCTCAGCCGCTCGGCGACGGCTGCGGTCGCCGAGCGGCTGGTCGCCGTGCTCGCCCGACTGCAGGTAGGTGGAGCGAGCCTGCGGCGCGTGCCGCCATCTGTTCTCGGTGCTCGACGCTCGGCTCGCTTCTACCGAACCCTGACGTCGGCAAGAGAGCGCGCTCCGGCTGCTGCCTGCAAGCCATGCCCATGCTCGCTTCTAGTCGGAGAACAGGAAAGCCATCTCCTCGCTGCTGCTGATCAAGCCCAGCTCGTGGAAGCGTCGGCGCCAGCTTGCCAAGCTGACCGGCTACAGGGACGTGAAGAAAGGTCGCCCTCCGAAGACTCCGTTTCAGGTGCTGCCCTTGCGGCGATCGCGAGCGATGGCCACAGCAGCTGCCTGCCTGCGCGAGCCTGCTCGCTGCCGTCGCTGGTGGGTGTAGGCATTAGCTAGATGGGCAGGATTAGCAGTGCAGGCCGACTGGCTGGCGATGGCGAGGTCATTGTTAGCAGTGGGCCTATTTCGTGGTTCGTCAGCTACAGCCGATCTCAGACGGGGGGGGGGGGGGGGGGGGGGGGGGGGGCGGCGATCTCTTGTGCTGCTCAATGCTGGCTGGCTGCTGATCTGCCAAAGAGTAGCTCAGCTAAATAATAATCATAATAATGACAATAATACATTCCCCCAGAGAACTGGATATATATATATCTCTCTCTCTCTTTCTCTCTCTCTCTCTCTCTCTCACTCTCTCTCTCTCTCTCTCTCTCTCTCTCTCTCTCTCTCTCTCTCTATGTACTTTACACTGTATAGAAAGCATTACCAAATGATTGGTGGTAACATCCACAAGCAGCAGGCATAGTGTAAGCAGTGCACGAAGAACGAATCGCGAAGACCCACCAATGCTGAAATGAAGGCACCATCGATTGATGAGCACACAGCCAGAACAATGTCGCACCGGCAGAGTGCCATGGTCTTGCCTAGCCCAAGCAACAGGAACACGACTGAGAAAAATATTGTCTTACCCTGCCACGAGCACTTCTATGCTTAGTGTGACGTGACCTCGAGTTGACACCGGTAAAACAATAGCCAACAAGGTGTTGTCTTAGATTGTCGTCTTAGTCATGCAGCCGGTTCAGATCGATTGGGCTCAGCTGCTATTGACTCTAGCTTCGTGTTTCGGCCAGATGTCATTTCGCTTGATGCTTGCCTCAGAGGAGCAGTTGCACCAGCCAGACTCGTTGCACATTTAGCTGGATCATATGTACTAAATCAGATCATTTGACAGCCGAGCCAAATGCTTGCTAGTTGGCCTCACGTGGTTCCACTGTCCCCAGCATCAGGGCCCGGCACCGGTGGTGCTCGGCAGCTGACCGCTGCGATGCAGTATTATATTCTCTATGAATCCTCATCCTGGGACCCAAGCAAGCCTCTAAGGTAGACTCTCACGAAATCAGATGCTGAGCTTATGCCGGGGAAGTAAGCTTCTACTTTACAGGGTTACCAGGAAATGGCTTACTACAATGTATTTAGCCCTGATATTAAAAAGTCAATGAGTTTACCTGTCAGACTCACATTTCGGCTGCCGCCAGCCACATTGAAGCGCTGGCTAGCAGCGTCTCGGCTACCTGTGCATTCTGGTTCCGGTCGGTTTGCTTTGAGCTCAGAGGTTAGTGAAGGCTAATCAGTAGGGGTGCATGAAATAGGAGTGCCGCTCGACGACAACCAACTCTGATATCTGTTACGGCTCTTGGGAAGTTGATAGAGGTATGCAAGGGTTCCATATTTCTGCTGGAGAGGCTGGGTTGGGGGGGCTACCGTTGCCCCTCAGGAGGCATCCGTATGACTGGCCAAAACCAAACCAGACGGACCAGTATCTCCACTTTTTGCCTTCGAAAAAGTTGGGGATGAAGTGGTGGAGATGGATTCAATCTGTTCGCTAACTAGCCGAACGCTGGGAAGATTAGCTCCTCTGTAAGTCAACCTCGTTTGTAAGCAACCCGAAAATCCAGTGTGAAAAGTTGCTTATAACCGAGGTTGCTTTTAGGAGGGGTTGCTTAAAGGCGATGTTCAAGCGTTATTTTCTTTAAAAAAAAAATTGTATAACTGAAGTTTATCATAAAATTAACCCAAAGGAGCCAAAAAAATCTGGAATTTTAACCTGTCTACGGTTCTTCAAAGCGTTTTTCTCAATCATATCATCAATAAAATTAAATCGCCGTATTCAGTGAAACTATCTTTCAAATATCGACGAACTGTGGCCAGCGATTTCACGGCGTCCGAATGAGAAATCTTATTGGAAATATTTTGATCGATTGCAATATCGTCATGACCTTCGTCTTCAATGTCCTCTGAGGTATTTATGCGCTTTCGTCTCACCTCGTTGAAGATCTCCCCGTCGGTCAATGGGCCAAAGCACTCGATCTCGTTATCAGTGTTTAAGTATGCATCGAAGTGGTTCAATGTTAAACCACTGTCTTGTAACCCTTGGGCCTGGATTTTTTGAGCATCAATTTCGTCTTGATCATTCGTTTCGTTTTGATCGACATCTTCGCCGGCTTTAAAATATCTCGCTTTTCGAAAGTAGCTGTGATTGTGGTTGGGGCGACACGAAACCACGGGAGTTTTAACATGTGCATAGCCTTCAAAACGTCCACCGAGTTGGAAAAATCGATCTCTGACGTCCCGTTATCGATTGCTTGCAATATTTTTTTCCGCATGATTTGCGTTCGATAATGAGCCTTCGCAGAATCCCTTGATCCTATGGTTGAATTGGAGGTGGTGTCTTCTGAGGCATAAACCGTCACTCGTCCCGAACAGTCGAGTCGCGTGACGTCACCATCGCAAGCACATTAACAAGACTCAAACACAAGCAAGAAAAACCTAAACAGTAATTACTTAAACCACAAAACCACAATTTTTTAATAATATTGTATGCAGGCAGGTGCTTTAATCAGACGAAATCGATTCATTTTGTTATGAGTTTCGTATAAGTGAGGGAAAAATGGTGCTGGAAACAGAAAATGGCTTGCTTATAAGCAAGGTTTGGGTATAACCGAGCTGCTTATAACCAAGGCTCTCCATGTGTTAAAGATGGGACAAGAAATCGGGACATAGCCATAGGTTGCTTATATCCGAGATTTGCTTATAAGCGAGTTGCTTTTAACCGAGGTTGACTGCACCTAGGTCCTTCTTCATTTGATCTTTCCATTTGTCTTCGCTGCCAGTACTGGCTCTTCTTAGATGTCAAATCTGTCGTGCCTTTGCTGCGCCTGCTCAAACACAGAGCACTCTTTACACTCGTATTTTCTGCACCGATATCCATCTAACTTCGTCGCAAGCGTTTGGCCGGGCAACGAAGGGCTGTGGGCAGTGGCATGCTTCGCTTTGTCAAGATAGCCATCCCTAAAAGGAGGAAGACTGTCAACGTCCTACGTGAGTGTCCGCCTTTGCAAATCTGGAGGGCGCTGCCGACGAGCTGTAGTGCAGCAGCAGCTGACGTTCTGCTCTACCTTAACCAAAGTTCTTTTGAATGCGTTTTATCTCGTACATGTTAGGACTTGCCACGGTAGTGTATTCTTGCCTCCTAATTTTCAGGTACTTGCTGTGAGAGATGCGAAGGGCCTTCAACAGCATGCAGATAGATCCTCTCTTTTAGAAGAGCTTGGTGGAACAGTACACATTAAAAAAGACCTTTGGGTGCAATTCTACACGGTAAGAATACTGTATCAGCTCTAGAGTGTCCTTGTCAACCGATCACTTCTACTCCATTGTTTCACTTTTGACATCTAGTATGTGGCTCTCTTGGAAACAGAGGATTGCTCAACATAGTGGAATGAAATGTATCTCTTTCTGTAGCTCCATAAAGCCAAAAGGACCGAGTGGGTGTTATGCTGCAGGAGAGTTTTCAATAGCACACTCAAAGCCTAAGCAGCTTTCAGTGTGCATATGGTAGCCAAAATTATTAATGTCATGCAACAAAGAGAAAGTGATAAGTATTGCTAGGCAAGAGTGCAGGTGAGGACGTGAGTAGTATGAAAGTATATATTCAACCCATTTATATCGCACCATAAGAGACCTTATTCTGTAAACCCATGACTCTGGTTGTTAAAGGCAAGCACCTTACCCCTGGGCCAAACCAGGACGGTCTGTAGTAGCCCAGTGCAGCTGGAAAGGATGTGCCACAATCTGCAGCCGGAGTGAAGATGCCATTGTGTAAGAATTTTGAAATTGAGTTCCTCTGTCTAGGACCTGCAGAGCTAAAGCTTGTGTCACCAACAGTCTTTAAGTGGAGGAATGGAACAGCTTATTTGTTGTCCTAAGAGGACCTTTTGGCACGAGGAGGCTCTAACTGGTTCAGTAGTGCAGCTAGATATGAACGAACCAATGTGGTTGGCCTTGCGGGTCAGAATAGGAATTGTGCTCTGTATCTGTTGATCAACCGGGAGCCACCGTAGCTCTTTCGACAAAGTATATACATGGCTGAACCTCCGGGATTTTTAGGCTAACAATGCAGCCATATTCACCAGCAGCTGCAGAGGCAGAGTTTTTTTGGGTAGCCCAGCCAAAACTGATTAACACCAATCCAGCCTAGACCGAGCCAGGGAGCTAGTAAGATTTTTACCCTGCCACTATGGTAGACAGTCCGTAGTCTTCAATTGAAATTGAATGTGATGGCTAGCTGTGCAAGGGGTACTCTTAATTAAGCATCCCTTGTATGGACCGGCAGACTTTCAGACGTCGGCGACTCTACGTGCCGCCTCAGTTGTCACAGCCCTAAGTTATCATTCGATAGACAGCCTACGCCTTGCTTAGTCCTGTATTCGTCGCGTGGTTGGATGTCCGAGTGTTGTTGGGTTTGTCCCCGATTTCTGAAAGGCATTCATCCGTAGCCTCCGATCGGTTGCTTATCGGTTGCTGCAGATTACAGTCCTCGGTAGCGCAGCTGCCGCTGGCTCTCTGTTGCCTTCGGTGGAAGGTGTCTACTACGAACAAGAAGCTACACCGAGAAGCCTGTTTTGGCTATGTGCAAATATGTGCAAATATATCTATGTGCAAATAGCTGCTGTGTCGGGCTGCACTTGTTCAGCCCTTCCAGCCCTCCATTTTCTCATCAATCCGTAAGATGAGTCGGCAGCTGTAGAAGCTGGGGCAGTACTAGCTTAAGCGGTGGGTTCCACCGAAGCCTTTGCCAACCATTCACGAAAGACTTTTTTCCGCTGCGGTTTATATTATTTTTGACCCGCATTGATGGTGATCTGCACTGCAGCCTTTATTAAGTCTACCTGCAGAGCGGTGCGTACATTTTATTAGCTGCCGTGCCCAGGGGCGACAATACGCCTGTGGTCGAAAATGTTGTAAGCTGTAGGTTGCTGTTCTTTTGACCGATTTTCTTCGGTACACGAAAATGAGGTGATTGCATGCATCCATGTAGGCGGTCGTGTTGTCACGCTCATATTTCGCTGCATCGGGCTTACTTTGCAAGCCTCTCTTATTCGTCGTATCATTCGTAATCATTCGTCAGTCCGAATGATTAAATGGCCGATGAGCTTGCAGCCATTGTTGCTCCGCCTTCCACCCCCTCCCGACGCATCACATTACACCCAAGCAATCATGCCGAGCTCGAGCAAACGCTCGCTCTAACTCTCCCTCGTGCGTCGTCTGCAGCTTCTTGACTCGACTCTGGATGCGTGTGAGAAATGTCTGGCCGCCGCAGACGGGGCGAAGAGACAGGAGCAGGAAATAAGCCAGCTCAGCGTACCCACCACAGCTGCCGACATTGCCGAGCTTATAGCCACGGTCGACCACACATACAAGGCACTTTTTGAGTAAGCATCAATCGTACGATATTTGTGCTTGCTATGTCGTGCCTCCAAGACAGCCATTAGTTTTTTTATTGCTCAAGCTGAAGTTGCAGGATCTCTGTGACTGCCACACTGCAAAAGCTGACTGTCGTTGCTCTTATTGGCTCCACAGCATCTGTCAGCTGCGTTCAATTGGTCTCTTGATCTCGTGACCGACTGTGCCATTCGTCCCGCCCCAGTGCACGTCCGACCAGTGCCAGGTGCAGTTGACACTTGCTTTATTTAGCACACTTAGGATGGGGTACTTAGCGATCGGTGCTTGAAGCATTGTGCTATTGCATAGAGGTACAAAACCATTACCTGCACCTTTATTTTGACGTTAACTTATTTCATAATTCCAGTAGTTTGTTTGCTTGTCCCTAATCGATTCAATCTCTCCGAGTGGACCACTATGTATGAGCTGGTTATGTGGTGCAGCAGCTGCTCAGTGACTGGCTGCCTTTGTCCCAGCAGAGCGAGCAAGCAAAGCAGCCGATGAGCAGCCTTGGCTGTCTGTCTGGCACGGTACTCGCACGATGCTGCTTGCCAAGGAGGCTCCCATCTCTTGGTACATGGCCAAACTATTAAGTTTAATGCCATCGGGTTTATTTCCAGTACTACAGCCTCCCCAGTCATAATGTCGGGCAAGAGATGGCTTCCAGTATATGTAGGTCAGTGTGATGGCCTCACTAGAGAGAGTGCTCCATTCTTCTACCCGGATTTTCGTTGCTTGCGCCTTAGGATGAGCACAGCTGTGCCCGCAAAGCTGGAGCACACATCTGCATGTATGCTGGCAAAGCTCAGGCATAGCACTCAATAAACCATGGAGTTGATGCATGACGTAAGTATAAGGTTTCTCGAGAACTTTTTCTGTGCTCCAGCGTCCACCGGTTGTGATGCTGGCTAAATTAAATCTGCCAGCTCCAAAATGGTAAAATTATGTTGCTAAAACCACTAAACTTAGCAGCCGAATGTTGGTATTCATCAGAGGTTAGACTAACCGTGGCGTTTTCATTACCTTTATTGGGCTTCTCAAATACTTTTCTGTGTGAATTGCTGAGCAGGTACGCCGAGTACTTGTGGCAGACCGTTTAATCGAACGGTTGCCGAAAATTCGGTTCATACGAATGTCTTTTGCGGACATCCAGTATGAAACCATATATAGGTCACTCAAAATTGAAATTATTTATTATTCAGACCATTACCAAAATACTGTTGAATAAAACTTGCCAGCAGTAAGCAGTAAATTCAAAATTTCCTCCGTGATGCTTCTTGGCTCTGCGGGAGATCATTTAATTTGTCGCAGATGGCAAGCATACTGCAAAAAATAAGGCACTGAAAAATACCACGATCTGCAAAAATCCTCAATGCATGACATGGATATGCAGTCACCCTAAACCCTCTGTGGTTACGACTTGTGCATATGCAGGTGTCTTTCAATCTTAGCATTCATTTTTGTCGGGCATGCCCTCATACTTAACCGATCAGAGGTGTAACATTCTCACCGAATATTGACGTGTGACTACACACAATGTGGCTCTTTTGCCTGGTGCTCGGGGCTGGGTACCGCGAGTGATGCAGCTTAAAACACCACCCAATTGTTCAGCCCCTACCCCAGGGGAGAACTGCTCATGACCCACTTAGCTCGGTGGGCGGTCGATTGGCCCGGGCTCTTTGCTTCTTGTTAATGAAATGCTAGCTGCTTAAACAGCCTCTTTTTGTATAGCGACAGAAGAGCCTTGACGGCTATCACCACCGCTTGCAGTGGCGATAAAGGATCGCCCACCACAGGAATCGAACCCACGACCTCGGGACCGAGGTCATGAAAGCAACCGCCTTACCTAGTGTGCCATCACGGCTGGAACTTAGCAAAAAGCTTGAGATTCTGCTTTTCTTACCAGTTTTGTCTTAACTTGTAACTGCATTAGTGTCTCTCAACATATAAGCCTTAATCCTTAGTCAGTTCTTGGTATGTCATATTGGCTTTTTTCTCTCGGTCCGTAGTGGAAACTTATGTTTGTACTGCTTGTTTGGATGTCTCCAGCTGGAAGGGGGCTGGTCAGGCAAGTTCCGGCTCCCGCTGCTTTTTCGTCGAGGGTGCACCAGCTCGGCACAGCCAAGCTTAAAAGGAACCTAAAAACACACCTATTTAGGACAGCATTTAGTGGGTCCCTGTGATTTGTCCTTGATGTGCTTATGCGTGCTGACTGTGCATGCTGCCACTAACCACATTTGCATGCTGACCCTGTGCATGTCACCCCTAACCATATTATTCATTTCGTTTGTTTTTTCAAGCATGATTTTACTTACCATTCAATCGCATTTCACTTTACAGCAAATGTAAAGCGCCTAGAGAGAGATTAAGTTCTCTGAGGGCGCTTTATCAAGTGAATTATTATTATTATTATTATTAAGCTGCAGCTCATGCCTGTCTGTGTGTTTCCATTGCTGTTCGATGGCTGTGAACCTCCTGCCAGCTACCATCATTCAGGCACAGATATCGGACCAAGCACGTTTAGGCTGCCATGGCCAGCCGCCTGCAGTCAAGATAAATAATGTGATCAATCGGCGATGGAAAGCTCCCTGAGAATCACGCTGCATTACCAATGCAGCGTGATTCTCTTCCTTTCTGGGGAAAACATGTCTGTGTGTATGTGCGTGCGCGAACGGGTGCATGTGTGTGAGCGCCCATGTGAGTGCATACATGGTTTTGTCGGTCTGGGAATTGAGCCGAGGTCGAGCGAATTATCAAACTTCCAAAGAGTTTGGGTTTCAGCTTGTATACTGAGATGCCGGCCAGGTTTGGTTGGTCTGCTAGGGTCATCATGCCCGAGTCATGCAGGAGGTAACTGTTTCTCACGGGACTGCTAAATACTGTTAGGGTCATCACCAACTCTCTCTCTCTCTCTCTCTCTCTCTCTCTCTCTCTCTCTCTCTCTCTCTCTCTCTCTCTCTCTCTCTCTCTCTCTCTCTCTCTCTCTCTCTCTCTCTCTCTCTCTGTGAATGCGCTGTATATGTGCACACCATATGGATAGTATGAACTAAGACCTACGTCGACCTGGCACAGGGCACTGGCAGATCTTCGAAATGGGGCAGCCTCTTCCTGCAGTGTCTCAAACTTGCATGGCAAACAAGTGATTTGCTGCCATTGCCTTTAGGCAGGCGTAGAATGTATTTTTGATAATATTAGAATGCAACTGTACAAGGAAAATAAGGCTGAATCAATGCTGTGCTTGTGTAGTACAAAAAATTTGCCCTTGAGGTTTTAACTGTTCTGTGCTTCAACGAAGTTTTGAGGTTTTGGTCGAGGACAGGGGTAGGGAATTGGGGTACTTACCCTAATGTTTATAATGGGTTCAAATGCTAGAGGTAGTAAAGGCTACGAGAAATGAATCTAGTATTGTAATGCAACCAATTGCATTGGCTTAGTAATTGTTTCTACGTCCTCGATTGTAGTAGATCAGCTCTGAGAATTCGTAGTTTATACAATTAACTCTCCTGATAATTGAATGCAATGACTTTATCGAAGACACAACTTCGGCTAGCCCAGAGGTTGGCAAACTCCGGCCTTTAGGCCTTATACGGCCGGCCTATCTCACGGTACTTCAATCCAGCCTAACGACCTCCCTAGTTATTTATGGTTGGACCCGGTGGCCTAATTGTGTTGTCTCGGTTTCGTTCCTCTTCATTACTGCTGGTTGCAGCTCAAGCTTTGGACCACCACCTCTATGTCTATTATTAAAGCTGATGTCTGGCACTTGTATGAAACGTAAGCTCCTGACTGGGTAGGGATGATAAATGGCTACCCCTGTAATTTCGTGTGTTCCGATCTCTTGCAGCTGCTTGTTCGTTCGTCTGGCCACGCCCACTCCGTTGGCCCTGCAGAGTGGATGTGGTTTCTTCTGGCTCAGTGTGCCTTCTTGACCTGCTGAAATAACCTAGCAGTCCGAAAAGTTTGCCGACCCTTATGCTAGTCCTTTGAAGTCTGTATTAATTTCATGCAGCGCAAACCGATTTTGGGTAGCATCTAACATTTCCTGACCCCTGGTATGGGGAGTATGGAGCCCTGGCGGCCTTGGTGTCCACCGGAGGCAACTACAACTGCACCCAGTTCCAAACAGAGCTCCAATAACCTCAAGATCCTTTGTCATGCAGACTCTTTGTCACCCTGCTCGTTATTGAGCAAGTGAAATCCTGAATGCCTAGTTTTAGAATTCGGGCCAGCAGGGCAGTCGCCTGCTCACGTGGTTGGCCGACGTTGGGACTCGCGCGCCCCCCCCCCCCCCCCCCCCCCCGCTGCTGTAGTTGAGTGCCCTTGCTGGCCTGCCAGACACAGCCCGAGCAAGCGCTCGAAGCCAAACTGTCTACCTATGGTTGCTTTCCTGCGAGGCACCGGCTCAACGATCGCTTGCCAGCTGTCGATCGCTTGCCAGCCGCCATGCAGAGCTAAGCCAATGAGACCCCGGCCCGGGACTTGACGCATGCGCCTTGGGCCTGTGGCGCTGCTCTCGAGTCTCAGCTCTCGCTGCAGCAGCAACTCGTCTGTGCTCTCCTCCCACCCCTGACTGTCAGGCAGCTCAAGCTGGACGCCGCCATCGACGGCTGCGCAGCCGTACTTTCGAAGCTTCAGCAGCCGGACGAAGCCGCCGGCAGCGGCAATCCCGGAAGCCCGCGCACCACGGCCGCCGTTGCCGCGTCGTCGGCACTTACTCGCCTGCTGCACGCCGACCTGCTGCGCGAGGTGGCACGGCGCACCAGGCTGCAGCAAAACGCCGTCGTGGAGCTGCGAGACAGGCTGCAAATGGCCGAGCACCGGGCACGCGCCCGCCTCGTGCAGGCTGCACAACTGTGCGAACACCGCAAGCTGTCTCGAAAGGTATGCAGCAGCAGCAGCCTCTGCACCACCGCCCCGAAGCCTGGGCACTGCTGCAGTCTGTGCGCTGCCGCTGCAGCCTCTGCTTCGAAGCGTGTGCAATCGATTGGCCGACAAATCAGCGAGGGCAGGGCATAGGTTTCTAGCAGCTGCTTAATTTATTCACCTATCTTTGTCTATTGCTTAATTCGGTGCTGAGCGAGTGAAGGAATGCTTTGCAGTCGTGCGAGTGCATTTCAAAGTAGTTCACCGATGATGGCCTATATGAAAGGAAACCAGCGAGGCCAGCAGCCCGTGGCCCAAGTGGCACCTGCGATGATCAAAAGCCCAAGACATGTGTGTAAGGCATCTGCTGCGGTGCTAAACTGGTCGAGACTGGCCTGCAGCTGTTCGGTTGCTGCTCCGTGGAGGGGGTGGTTGCTGTTTACCTAATAGCAAGACGAATCGATTGCCCCTGATTTCATTGGAGTGTGTTTGGTGCGAGAATTCTTGCGTGCAAGCGAAGAAGCTTCCCTTATTCGACCATTTAGCGACACGATTGCCCCATTGAAAGAAGCTGCTTTCTGGTAACCAATAGATTGGCAGTCTTATTGTTTCTGTTTGTTGGCATAGTAATGGTAATTCATCTAGAAGCCTTTGTCTTGCGCATAGTTAGGAAACATAGCACTCGATGCCTAACACACTATACATTTACAGTAAATATGTATACTCTCGGTATTTTATATAAGTGCCTCTAGGTCTTTGGCCAGGGTTAAATTGCTTGTTCTAAACTACCCTCGTCATAGTTTACAGCAGTCCTGCAGCAGGCGATCCACAACCACTGCAGGCAGGATGTTTGCCACAAAGGTTATTCTACCCCTAGGCTAGTGGATCAGCCAACCTTGAATATTTGTCACACGTACATACATACATACATACATACATGCATGCATGCATACATGCACACATACATACATACATACATACATACATATGCATACACTCATATGCGCACATGCACGAGCACACACATACTGTGTTCTAGTCTTCAAGCTATTAATTTCTTATTGTCCACTGGAAGTGAGAATTGTAGTCGCCCAGGCTTTTCCTTTGATATGTACCCAAGGGAAGCTGTTGAATCAGCCGAACATGCATTGATTTGGTCACATTGTTCAGTCTCAAGACGCTATGACCAGGTGACTAACAAAGTTGGAGTACGGTAGTGGACATTATGAATGCAAACAAGCAAGTTGATCTTTGCACAATCAGCTGAGTCAGCTCAAGAGCCTTGGCAGCTTTCAGCCTGCTTTTAGAGGGCGTCAGAGAAGTTGCCTGCTGCCGGACTCGAACCCATCGGGAGCCGTGTAGTGAACTCCTAGCACCGCGACATTGAGCTCAGTGACCCTGTGACCGAGCAGCAGCAAGGGCTAGAATTTTCGAAGGAAAAGTTATATTGTCTCTTTGCTTTACTAGATCTGCAAGTGGATCAGCAGCACTGCCCTGCCTCGCCTTGATCAACTAGCCGGCGTTCCGGACAGCACTGGTGCAATGAAAGCCGCGTCCTCGCTTCTCGACGACGATTTCAGGGAACTCGTGAAGGTTGGAAGCCTGTCCGGTGCCCGTGGCCGTGACTTGCCAAGTTATCGTGCACCGCCTCATTCCTAGCTGGCGTGCAGTTCGCTCCGGTGTTTGCAGCCCTAGCCCCCTATCCTGCTTTCCTGTCGACGTAGTCGGCGAGATCCTTCCGCCGGTTATGCAGCAGGGCAGCTTTCAGGTTCTCGTAGCTGATTTTCGCGCCACTGGCACGCCGCCAGCGTTTGAGAGCGGCGTAGGCCTGCCCCACCTTGTAGTCTCCGAAGCTGTAGAGGATCTCGGAGCGCAGCCTGGCCACCTCGCCCGCCTCGACGCCCGCGCTGCTCATGAGTTCGGCGAATATCGGAGCCCAGCCGTGCTGCGTCTTTTTGGCGATGTACGTGAGGACTTCCTTCTCCACGCTCTGCTCGCTCGCTGCCGCTGCCGTCGCGGCCGCTTCGGTCGCCGGTCGGTCTGCCTCGGCTCGAGTGCTCCGCGCCACTCGCGCTTCCTCGCTGCTCGCCGCATCGTCGTCGTCGACCGATGCGCGTGGCGCCGTAGTAGCATTCTTGGCGGCAGCCTCCTCGCTCACCACTTTAGATTCGGTGGCAGCGGCTGCGGCGGCGGCGCTGCACCGGCTCTGCTGCTCTAGCTCGAGTGCACGTGCCACTATGAGAGAGGCCATCTCGCCGCAGTCGTGTGCGGCGCCGAAGCCCTTCGGCGGCAGCCGGATGCCGAGCGTGCGCGCGCAAGCGGTCAGCACTGCCGCCGACGCGTCGGCCGCTTCGTCAGCGCAGGCCGCCGCGCGCCGAGCCACGGCCAGCTCGGCGCGCGCCTCGCACAGCTGCTCGGTGAGGCCGGCAGAGCGGGCTCGCTGCTCGTCCAGCGCGCGTTGCCACTTATCCGACGCGCCGGCACGGCTCGCGGCGTCGCCGACGAGCTGCCTCAGAACGTCGCGAACGTTGCCCAGCGTTAGGCGTGTCTCCTGGAGCTCGTGAAGTAGCTTGGTGCGCCACTCGGCTGCCGCGGGTGCCGCAGCCGTCGTCGGCGGTGGCGGCGGAGTGGTGGCCCCCACGGTCTGCTGCTGTAGCTGCAGCTGCTCGGTCTGGGCTAGCGCATGGCTCGCCTGAGCACTCAGCTCGCGGCACTCGGCAGCCAGCATTCGGCACAGGTTGGCCCCTTGCGCCATGTGAAACATCTGCGCCTGCACTTGGTCGTAGCCGGCGCCCGGCCGCGGGCCGAAGTGCTCGTTGAACGTCTCGAAGGCACGGTCGTCTGCCGGCCGCGGGTAGGCGGCCAGCGAGCGAAAGTACTGCACCTGTGTCTCGCGCTTGCGAAGCAGCGTCGCGCTGCGGCTCGCCTCGGCGCGGTACGAGAGCAGCGTCTGCCGGTCGGCGTGGCTGAGTACGACCTTGCCCCTTGCATCCTTCATGGCGTCCCACACCCTGTCGCCGGGGTGCTTCGCGATTGCCTGCTTTGACACGACCGTTGCTGCGCTGTGCTGCTGTGCCGTCTGGCCTGCGCCGTCGGTAGCCTGTTGACGTCTCCCGCGTGCTCCAGTGGTGCAACCTGCAAAAATGGTGCAAACACTTGATGTACAATCAAGACTTCCAAGTAATGGCTATAGCTGGCATTCAGTGGTTCTAGCATAAAGCATCACCATTCTATTTTGTGGCATTGGCATTGTGGATTAAATGAAGTGGCACTTCAGACCAACGTCTTAAAGTGCCTGCAAGCCTGCTAAGTGCCAAAGGGTGTGGTCTTAGTCCAGGGGTAAAGTGCTCACCTTTACTACCGTGTCGTGGGCTCTAGCCGTGCAATGGGCGATCCTTTGTTTCCAACTGCAAGTGGCAGTGATAGGCATTAAGGCTCTTCTGCCCATATATAAATGTGGCTGTTGATTCAGTTAAACTTTAACTTTATATGCATCACACGTGCACACAAGCACACACACACACACACACACACACACACACACACACACACACAAATGCATGTACACACACCGTTCATACATCCACCCGTGTGTATATATTCCGTTATTAAATTATATATATATATATATATATATATATATATGTATATATATATATATACAGTGCCAGTACGAAAAATGTGTGCACCTTGGGAATCAAGACAACTGTCAGACGTTGTAGCGTTCAAATAAATTAAAGCCGAAAAATGCTACCGCGATGTAGTTGTATTTGGCGGAAGCAATATAAATGTTGCAAATTGTTCATCCTGCCACCTTGGTTAGACACCTAGGTGTGAACAACATGCACAATTACCTTATACAGTGTGTTGGGAAACAGCTGCGGTTCTCCAAGGTTAGTTTTAGTTGCATCATCAGAACTCGGTGAGGTACAAATTTGTAGATGTACAAAGTATTTCTATGTCAAAAAGTGCATCTCAGCGTTTATGTCGTGCTCTTCTTGAGGGATGGTCCGGGTTTGAGAATGTGATTTTGCTCGTGCGTCGGCATATGCCAGCCGGACCTCGTTCGAGATTATGCGAGAAGTCGTAGTTCAGTTAGAGCAAGAAACCAACCTAGCTAGGTTTCCCGATGAAAGAAAGAGCCGCCGAGTCGTATTCAACTGCTGCAACACAGTCTAGTCAAACTGCATTGAGATTTTCTGAAGATCTGCCAACTCAGTACGTGTATTAGGCCATCTGAGAAAGTTAAGACCTAGCAAATAATCATTTACTAGGTCTTCACTCACTGAACGACAGCTAGGCTTAGCTGCTGAGTTTCGAACCAACTGTAAGCTCCTTAACAGGCAGGAAGACCCGCAATGAATGAGTTCTAGTGAAGTCCAGCTGCCCGGTCACTCGTACCTAGATACAGTGGAACCATGGAACTCTTTTTAAGCATTCCCGAATGTTTGCATTTTTTTATAACCTACAGTTGACAGATTTGACTTTGGAGCTGACTTGGCTATCTAGCGTAAGGTCGTTTTTTTTAACAGGACACCGATTTCGTGTAGAGGCTACTGACTGGGAGGCGCTGACAGAGCAGCACTTGCAGGGATACAGTTTTCCAGTGATTCTGAGAGTGATCCGGGTTTCAGCCTCTGACTGTTTGGCTGAAATGAAGAGGTTCGATATGGGGAGACATCAAGAGGGGAGAACAAACAGAATGGCCGGAGGCTGGGGCAACGAGTGTCGTGTACGTAGCGTCCCAAACCTAAACTGGTTTAACTCTTTCGAGCTGGCTAGCTCCATCCATAGGTAGGGAAAGCATACAGGTTTGCATATACTTTTTGTAGGGTCTTCTCTTGGAATTTATTATTATTCAATTGTGTAGGAAAGGGTACTAGGGGGGGGGGTTGGTGAGTTGAATGCCTCTCGGGCTCTGATTTGGCCTGAGGGGTAAGGTAATTCTACCTTAACGACCAAAGTCGTGCACTAGAGCCCTGCTGCATATGTTAAGCACCCGGATAGAGATTAGGTTCTCTCAGGCCTCTCTACAAATGAAATTTATTTTATTATTATTTATATATTTATACGATGTTGCATGTCCCCAATCTGTTTGTACTGTCCTCTCGGTATGGAATTCCTTGCTTTTGCCTGCATGCCACTAGTCCCACATTCACCTCACGTCATTATTTCTAGCCCTGCTGCTTCCATTGCTCATTCGCTTCACTTTAGGTCACTCTTTGATCTACATACTGCAACGAAAGCTTAGGGCCTGTACTCTCATGGCGATAGTTGCCCGGAGACGAGGCAGTTGCCTGGTTATAGATGCTAACTATCATCTTTCCATCCCTGCCTTTCTACTGTCAGGCCAGGCAGATCTTTGGGGTATACTGACCTCTACGACAGCGTTTGACATCAGGCATTATTGGCTGGAAGGAGGCAGTTCTTTGCAGCTGCTCGTAGGTGCCAGGTCGTCCAGTACTTCTACGTGGGAGTCCTCGGCACGAGAGTGCTGCAGCAGCGGCGGCGGCTGCAGAGGCCGGATGCTGAAGCCGCCGCTGTTGCAGCCTGGTTCCCGGCTGCTCCATCGATGGCGATTGATCGATCTCTGACACTCATGCAGATCGACGCAGCGCAGTCACACTCGGCATGGGTAGCAACTCCAGTGGCTGCTGCTGCTGCCGCTGTTGCCGCCTGACAGCGTGCAGGTCTGCCTGCCTGCAACTGCTTAGTAGCTCGGCAGTCAATGCTGCTACTGCTGCCGTCGCTGCTGCTGCTGGTATGATGGCGTGATGGCAATGTCGAAAAGCGTGAGCAGGCCCGATCTGCTTGTGTGCGTGCCTCATTATGCACGCACTGCGGTTTCAAAAATACTGCTCCCAAGGGATCATGAATGGGCTTGTTAGCCTTTTGCTGTTTTGTGAAGTTAGGCTACCCTTACTCTGATATAACCCTTTGATGCCCACCACTGTTGCGACTCCGCTTGAGAACACACGGTTGTGTAAGGGCTATTCAGCATGGGGCATGGCAGTGAAAGATCCTATTCGAACATCGAATCAACCCTCAGAAACTGCTGTTGCTGCTACTGCCTCTGCTGCCAGTCCGGCTGGCATCCTGCCACTGGTCCTTGCTAGCTGGAACCCATCAAGAGTTGCCATTTTACTTTCTCAGACCACGAAGCAGGGGCGTGGTTCACTTGTCAGGCTGACTTTTGGGCTGTTGCCATACCTGGTTGCTTGCTCATTGACTTGACTTTATCAAGCTCTGGTAACGACTAAGCCTGTGTGCTTATTCTGTCTGAGTAAACACAGCAGTTTTCTCCAAGTACTTCGGGGTCCTGCAGTAGCAGCTTTTGCCTTGTGCCAAGTCACTATATGTCTGCCTTAGCCTCTGTTTTTCTTGCTGTCTGTCTCTTTATCTGTCTGCGTGTGTCTATTTGCCCCTGTCTTAGCATTTACCTGCTTCTGTCTGTCTCGTGTTTGTGCATATAACGTTTGGGCGCTTAATCGTTAGCGTCTGAAAAGCTAGCAGGGATGACCAGACAGCTTGCCAGGCTGTCTCGGCAGATTCATTCGATGTACACGTTGGTAGTGTTCATCTGGCAGCAACTAGTACTGCTAACGTCTCGGTAGGTTTCTCAAAGAAAGCAGCTGCTGCTGCCAGCGCCTTCACATCACATTTCCTAGCAGGTGCTACTTTAATAATAATAATAATAATTATTATTATAGTAGTAGTAGTAGCAGTAATAATAAAAAAACATCAGTGTTGTGCCATAAGAGAACTAAACCTCTTTCTAAGCATTCTCCGTATACTGGAATTGAAGTATTTCAACTGATTAGTGATAGCGTGCACGATTTCAGCACGCATGAGTGCATGAGAGCAACAAACATCCCCACAAACAGAGCCACTGTTGTGAGTAGCAAATGGATTTTTAGCTTCCTTGTAAATGTCAAGTTGGAGACTGTCGTGAGGCTAATGAGTTCCAGGCTTTGGGAGTATAGGGGCTGAAGGCACTATCTTCGATGGGTTTAAGGTACAAACTGATGACCTGAGTCAGAGCAGCATGTGATGTGATGGGAAGCCTGGGGAATCAGAGTTTCATATAGGTACTTCGGAGCAAACGATTGAAGGAACCTAAAAGTGAGTGACAGGACTTTGGAGTCGAAGTTTAAAGTGATGCTCGATCTTGATAGGGAGTGAGTGCAGATCGGCGAGAAGTGGTGTAAAAATGTGGTATTGCAATGCGCATGTTGCAAATAACCCGGTTCAGCACAATGTGGATGATTTGATGAGGTCGATCGATTTTCAAACGGATGTCGTCATCTCAAGGCTACAATCAAAGCGATGTCATTCTGATTGCATGCCCCTCTCTCCCTTCCATCCTTCGCTGCAGCAAAAGCCAGCAGCGCCGACTGGTTTGTGCGCTTCGCTCTTCTCTGCTCTGCCGTGCCTGCTCAGGCTGCCTAAGGTGACTTTTCTGTTGGCTTGCTTCGGGTGTGAGTGCCACCTGTACCTGCACGGCACATTTTTTAGACCGTCGCGCTCGAGCCGGCAGAACGAGTCTTCACCGATGTGGAGTACATGGCGATGCAAGAGTCGGCCGAGCTGAAGCAATCACAGTCTTTCGTCGGTCAGCTTCGAGACAGCGTGCAGCTGCTGCAGGACGCCCTGTCCACTGCTGAGCAGACGCTGGCCGTGGGCCCTGCCTTACTCATTGCCATCGAGCAGGCAAGCCAGTCGATAGCAAGCGGGCGTGCACCATCGGCACTGCAATGCTGCTCTGCCGCTCCACGCTTGCTTCCGGCCATGCTGCGCGTTCAGCCTCGCTGCCAGCCATCGACTGCACACGTACATTGCATTTTTAGATGCAGCTATTGCTGCCTCTGTGGCCGTGTTTGCCCTGTCGCCATTTCTTGTTACATCTGCTTTGCCATTGTGTGGCTGGCTGTGGCTCGTATGCAGCTGCTTATGTGTCACTGTGAGGCCTCTTTTCTATTTTCTAGCTGAGTTCCAGCTGGCCTAGAGTTATGCAGTTGACCCAGGATAGTACATGCAGCACATCTCCCTCCCACAAATGGTCCTCATTGCCGTATTGTGATCTCAGCATCCTCTTTGTTCTTATGTGTCATGTACCTCTAAATTGCCTAGTCCGCATTGCCCAGTTGCACGAGCCGTCTTAGGTTTTAAATTTGGAGTCTTTAGGAAGCCCTAGCAGCAGGATAATACGATTCTTATCTGATTATGATTTTTGCAGAAATTCCTTATGACAGAATTTGTCTAAATGTTATCTATGTTAAGCAACATGCCTGTTTCAGTGCATAGACCTCCTCAGCTACCAGTCATGCTGCCAATCTAGTAGCAAGCATGTGTCATGCCTCAGCAGGCTACGTCTTCAAATGTACTCTCTGTGTCCGCCGATGAAAATCTGGGCAGTCCCTTGGATGGATCTTCGAGCTGCTTGCTTGTCATCGAACTAGTGGCTACAGCATTTGTAAGTTCCAATTCTTTAAATCTGACTAAACTTTTAGCTGTCATGCTTCGTTATTTCACAGCTCTCTTCCTGGATGTCGACTGTCATCGCCAATCTGCGCCAAACCGTGCCCGTTGGCAGCGGCTCGACGCCCGGGATCACAGCATGGCTGGACATCTGCGCTGCTGCCGTCGTCGATGCTGCCGCTACAGGCCATGAGGCTCCAGCCAAAGCCGTAGTGAACCGTGTGGTGGCCAACTTGCGATATCTCCGCAACGAGTCAACGAAGCAGCAGGTTCAGAAGCTCGTGCATGGGTACGATCTGCTAGGCGCTGCGGCTGTGTGGCACTCAGTTTTAGCAGCCACAGCAGTTGTATCGGCTGCCTGGCATCTGCAGTTAAACTGCTCTCTCTCTCTCTCTCTCTCTCTCTCTCTCTCTCTCTCTCTCTCTCTCTCTCTCTCTCTCTCTCTCTCTCTCTCTCTCTCTCTCTCTCTCTCTCTCTCTCCCTCTCTCTCTCTCTTTTTCTCCCTCTCTCTCTCTCTCTCTCTCTCTCTCTCTCTCTCTCTCTCTCTCTTTCCCTCTCTCTCTTTCTCTCTCTCTCTCTCTCTCTCTCTCTCTCTCTCTCTCTCTCTCTCTCTCTCTCTCTCTCTCTCTCTCTCTCTCTCTCTCTCTTTCTCCCTCTCTCTCTTTCTCTCTCTCTCTCTCTGTCTCTCCTCTCTTCGTCTCTGCCTCTCTTCTCTCTCTCTCTCTCTCTTTCTCTCTCTCTCTCTCTCTCTCTCTCTCTCTCTCTCTCTCTCTCTCTCTCTCTCTCTCTCTCTCTCTCTCTCTCTCTCTCTCTCTCTCTCTTTCTCTCTCTCTCTTTCTCCCTCTCTCTCTTTCTCTCTCTCTCTCTCTGTCTCTCCTCTCTTCGTCTCTGCCTCTCTCTGCCTCTCTGTCTGTCTGCCTGTCTGTGTCTGTCTCTCCCTCTTTCTCTCTCTCTCTCTCTCTCTCTCTCTCTCTCTCTCTCTCTCTCGCACACTCACACACACACACACACACACACACACACACGCACGCACGCACGCACGCACACACACACACACACACACACACACACACTACTGTCCTGCTATTGCAGTAAGTGCCGCTGCTCCAAGAGATCTTTGTGTGAGGCTTATGTTGTGCTGGCAAAGCCTATTGTTTTATGTCTTAGGCACTCGCCAGATGCCGGAAACATGCGATGTAGTTGTATGCCAGGTACCCAAGGCTTGCTGTACCAGAGCGATTTCTCGTCAGCGTTAAAGTACCATAGTTCAGCAGACTTGGTCGTACACAACATTTAGATTAACTCTTGCTAACCTGATAATACCAGCTGTCGATGGGTGTCAGTATACGAAAAGGTGTGACAATGCTCGACTTGGCTGGCTTAAAATTGCGGCGTGATAATTGCTTTTGTTCAAATGTTTTATCGCTCTAACTGAGTAGCCCTCCATCTTATAGACCATGTACACTAGCAGCCTTGTATTTTGTCGCATGCCGGAAAAGATTTCCGATTGGGTTTCAGAAAACCTGAGTTCAATGTGCCATCGAATCTGCAAATAGCACTAGAGAACTACTTCTCAAAATTAAGCCAAGTAGGTCCTACTAACCAGCGGCCCTGATTGCTTTTTGTGGACTGCTTGTGTATCCTCTTCTAATCATGATACCTTGCTTGATATTAATTCTTGACTGTCGCTTCTCTTCCAGCAAGCTGTAAAGTGCCTGGATAGAGATTTGGTTCTCTTAGGGTGTTGTGCAAAAAGTGCAAAAATATTGTTATTCTTTTTAACTGTTGGCAAGGTAGGGTAAAATTACAAACACAAAATGAGAATGCACGTCAGTCTGCTTACTAATGAATTCTGACAGCACTTCTTGAGTTATTATTGTAGTCTGTACGGCGATTGAGACCCCGCTGTGCTTAGATCATGCACACAGAATGGGAAACTGCGACAATGTTTGCATCTGGTGGAGAATGGCATCGACCATACAGCCCTACTAGCAATGAGGAGTTTTCATATTTCTCTCGATACCTATTTGCCTGCACATGGCAATCACTGATCCAGATCAAATCAGCTGCCCACTCTTCCTCAGTGGTGTCTTTCTGAACCCGGGCTTACCCTACTTCGTTTGGAGCAGCACCAAAACACATCGCGATTTACTAGTTTTATCTGGATGGATGTCGCACATTGCATGTTCACTTTGGTTTTCAAGTTGGAGCAGTATCTCTCCGTTGCTAACTGCACGTTTAACTGGCATGTTTACGTTGAGGCTTTGCAAAACTCTTTCGGAATTCGCCAATTCTGAGAAGTGACAAAGCATATGGCCTTTAGGAAAGGCTGTTATTAACGAGCTTAGTAGCATCTACACTCAAGTTCTTAGTCCAAAACCTTTGCATTCGTTACAGGCTAGTTCTTACAGCAGCGTGAAAAGTTTTATTTGATCCAGCTTATTTCTAGTTAAAAAAATTAGATAACGTTGTTTTGTAAAGCGTTGCTTTGACTCGTGTGCCATCGAAACCTTGGGTTGCATTTTAAACCTAACGGTCTTTTAAAAGGCATCCCAAGCGAGCAACCGGCTGACATATTTTTATGGATGCTTTCTGTACTTCGGCCTTAAGGTATGGGCGCTCTTTGAAGCGGCCATTATTTGACAGTGCCTTAATTCCTACGGGCAGCAGAACTGTATGTACGAGTCAATATGCATGATTTTAAGGCTTATGGCTTCAGTTGTATTCGTTTTGCGTCGGCTAAGTCTACCACAGCTTCCAGCTCTCTGATTGTCTAAATATCGGGATGTGGGAACCGCCACGTTCCGACCGTAACCATGGTGTGAAATTGCGAGAGTAAATTCGAAGCACTGTTTTATGTGTTCTGAAATCAAGACCGTCGATTAATAATGCGCTTTTAGAAAGGGCTGATAGACCACAGTTATTTCTTTGCCGGCTGTCGATGGTCATTTGGATGAGTCTCTATACCTGCTTCTGCGAAAATTATGGTTATTTTACCGAAAAATTGGACATTCGTAATTTTCAATTGGTGCAGCAGTTTTGCACCACTTGTTACTGAGAATCGAGGTGCTGCCTAGTTGAGTAGTGTAGCTATATGCCAGCTTTGCTGAAGGAGCGGCAACGGCTTAAGGTTGATTAGCGGATACAAAGTAAAGTCCTTTCGCTGATTTTAACGGGCTGTCAATTTCAGTTGCTTGCACAATTCTGGCCTACCAAGATCCTGTAAGGGTTTTTGAATCCCACTAGGCAAAAGTAACAGTACAAAGTCCTTACGGTGACTTCAAAGTCATTGATTGGCTCCATCGAACTTAGCTGAACTGATGCACCAACTCTAGCCTTCTCGTACCCTCGGGAGCTATAAAGGGAGTAAAAAACATTTCACTTTCATTCGTACCCCTACAGATCGTTAGGTACAGAAGCTAGTGTTCGAAATTGGTTCAGTCAGTGTGTCCAGAGCAGTCTCTCCAAGGTGCCTGGTTATCTTTTTAAACAGTGACCTTTAGCTAACTGGCCAAGCGATTTTCACTGACAAGTCTGCTTACTTTTAATTGCTTCACCTGGCTGGCGCAATTCTGGGGTGCCAAGAATCTTCGTGCATTTTCGAATGCCACTAGGGCTTCGTCGACTCACTAATTTCAGGCCTTTATGCATGTGCCGGATGGTGGTTACCATCATGCTTCTTTTACAGAAAATGTAAAGTGCCTAGAAAGAGATTGATTTCTCTGAAGGTGCTTTATCAAGTGTATTATTGTTATTACTATTATTATTACAAATGCTGGTGAAGCTGGCGCCTCGATGCAAGGCTAGTGGGGCCCAGATCGAAATATGCAGGTTTCCCAACGATAGCAGAGCATGGCAGTGCAGATCAAGAGTGCCCAACCTTAATAACAAGCCCGTATCGTCGTGTAGACTGATTTCATCTCATCAACAAAGACAAAGTCAGAGTCATAGCTCAGTCAGGATGGTCTTCAATGGGTAATCAATGAAGAGCTTGGAAGTAGCCTCGAAGGATCGCTGGGAATGATGTGGCTGAATCAGCGGTAGAAGAGAACTACTCTCCTGACTCAGCTACGCTTCCCACTTCCTCTTTGTTGCGTGAGACAAAGTCTGTTGGCTACCGAATGCGTACCGAAAGCCGCTTAGGCTGTGAGTGTGCTATACAAAACTCTCCTGTGTAACACCCACATAGTCTCTATGGCTTTGTGGAGTTGCAGCCGGAGATGCATTACATTACAAGAGAGGATGTTGCGTAGGGATTGCATTAGAGAAGGGAATTTGCACACTTTATGACATCTGAAGAGCAAAATGAGTAAGAATAGAACAGCTAATCCTTTGTCCTTTGGGGGACCCGAGGACACAAGGAAGCTGACACGGTTGTAGCAGTTCCACTAGACGTGCTGGAGCCAAGCCATGGCAGGCCTTGTGGGTCAGAGTAAGAAGTTTGCTCTCTATCCGTTGTCAGGGTCACGATGCTCGTCGAGATTAATCGCGGTGACACACTCCAAGTGGGTGGCACTGAGCTGGCAGCCTGGTGTGAAGATTTACACAGACAAGGAGGGCCACCAGTCGACCGACAGACAGAGTCCGCAGCAGCGCAGAACTCGGACTCGGGCGGATTCAGCGGAGCGGAGCCTTCCGACAGCTCCGCAGGATTCAGCTTGTCACCTGGTGGTGAGGATGTCGACGAAGGTCGAGCCGCTGCCGCTCGAGCTGACGACGAGCTCGAGAATCGTGCCGGCTCACCGTTGAACAGCGAGTGGTCCGAGCCGCTTGGCACAGACGACGCTGCGAGATCCATCGACGCAGCGAGCGTAGCAGCCGAGTCCTTGGAACGACACGCAGCCCACAGTCCGTGTCCCGATTATGTGCTGCTGCTTCCGGCCGACGGCTACGAGCCGGCAGCTTTCGCGAGCGACTTCGATGTCGCGTCGCCTGCGATGCAGCAGAGCGCCGATATGCTCACAGCCGCCACCGAAGTCCGGACCGGCGATCCCAGCAGTGCGACGACGAGCGATGCCACAGCACAGGGCGACGGTCCGGCGGACCGAAAAGCCAGCAACGCAAGCAGCAGCCGCCGCTCGGGTGCAGTGGCTTCCCTCGGCCGAGGCTTGGCAGCGGCAACAGCCATCGTCTGCGTGGAGGGGGAGGAGTTAGACGGTCCGCAGATGGGCTCGGCACTTGCCGCCAGCAGCCCATGCAATGAAGCCGCGGCAGCGGCGGTGTTACCTCTGGATGCCGTCATCTCGGAGCAGCACCGCCGCTGCCGCCAGGCGTCGGCCATTCCTGCGCCTACGGCAGCCTGCACTGGCTCTGCACCAGCACCACACAGTGAGGTAGAGTGCTCCTTCGCGGCTGCCACCTCGCTCCCGGAGGAGTGTGCCGCCGGCCTGACGACCACTCGGCGCCGGGACGGCGATGCTGCTGATGTCGTCCGAACCGCAGCTCCCAAGCTGTCGGCCAACTTCAAAGAGGCACGTCTTCAGCGTGAGTGGCTTCGCTCGGACGCCTGCACCGGTTCCGACCGGTTCAGCAGCACGGCAGACAGTGACTTCGAGGACCCAGTCGAGGCCAGGGCAGCAGTGCCCACCGCTAGCAGTGCTTCCGGTTCGGCTGCTATTGCAGCAGCTGCTGCTATGGCCAATGCTGCAGCACCATTCGACGGCCGCATTCGCACCGACGGTATACCCGGCGATGGTGTTGTGACGGAAGTGGGGAGCGCCGCCTGGTGGCTGGTGCCCGGCGGCGCTCAGCGGTCGCCGCCGAGGCGCTTCTGGTGGCAGCTAGAGCAGCAGCCGTACACGCAAGCGCTCGACGACATTGAGCGCGACAAATACCTGACGGCGGAGCAGAAGCTGGCCCAGATGGTCGACCTGATTGAGAGCATCGACCTCGGCACCGATGAGCCGCTCTGCTGCCGTTACTCCGGTGCTGGCAGCAGCTGGGCTGCAAAGGTGCTGCTGCTGCCGCCCTTCGGCAACAGTAGCAGCTCGGAGCGTCCGCCGCCGCCGGCTGCAGGTGCTTCCGTCGCTTCTGCCGCACTTCGTCAGGACGGTAAGCCGTGCAATGGGAGAAACGGAACTGAATTCAAATTGAGCTGATACTATGACATACCCTAATTGAGCTGATACTATGACTTCCCTTTTGGGCCCTTGACTTTGTTTTAGATTCTGTCTTGTCGCACTGCCATGTAGATGGAGAGAGAGAGAGAGTGAGAGAAAAAGAGAGAGGAGAGAGAGAGAGACAGAGAGAGAGACAGAGTGAGAAAGAGAGTGAGAGAGAGTGAGAGAGAGAGTGTGTTTGTGTGTGCGTGCGTGCGTGCGTGTGTGTGTGTGTGTGTGTGTGTGTGTGTGTGTGTGTGTGTGTGTGTGTGTGTGTGTGTGTGTGTGTGTGTGTGTGTGTGTGTGTGTGTGTGTGTGTGTGAGAGAGAGAGAGAGAGAGAGAGAGAGAGAGAGAGAGAGAGAGAGAGAGGAGAGAACAGCTCTATCTAAAAGCAGCTCACAGAGTGCATGTTGCAGCGATTGGCTGTGGCCTTTCTTCTCGGCGCATACCATTCAGTTGACAGTTAATGAAAGAGACTATAGCAGTTGCACATCTCGGTAGGCATCTGTTTCCAGTATGCTATCTTGCTTGACCTCCCTGACCCCGGTTTTTAGCTATCTCATGCTAAAAACAACTACTTTTCGAATAGTGTTAGAGTAGAGGAACAGTTTCTAGCCGCTCTAATCTGACCAGCCACTGGCTCCCTTCACAGTTGCTGCCTTCCTGCCAGACAGCAGCAGAACCAGAACGAAAGTGCTGCTTAATTATAGCTGCAGCTAACCGTCAGTGCTGCTGCCTTCACCGATGCTGCAACAGCTGTAGTTTCGGCTGCCACCGTACCGTGGCTCACTCATCTCCGCTGCTCTTGCTTCAGATTAGCCACGTGCTACAGAGCTCGGCTCTCCGGAGCTGAGAATGAGAGGTTTAGAAGGGGATTGGCATGCACTTTGACTGTACTTGCTACGGGTCGAACGTGTTTTTGCTAGATTTATTGCTAGATTGCTAGTTTTATTCATTCATTTATTTTATTATTTATTGCTCTATTTCTAGATTTATTGCTAGATCGAACGTGATGTGCTAGCTTCAAAGAAGAGTGCCTTGGATGCCGTTCTAATTACGTGCCAAAAGGAGAATGTGTGCTGGCACTTGGAAAGACCACGAGGCGCCCCAGGAGTTCTGCCAGTGCCGGTTAGGCTTTGAGAGAGTAGAGCAAGCACCTACCACCAAATTGAGGAACTGCCGTCCTGCCTTCATTCTTGAATGCTCGACTAGCTCGAGGGAGCAATACGTATGCGAATATAAGTGGTTTTTCCAGCAGAATTGTCGTCTGGATGATGATCATTTTTTTTATTGAATGGGGGCTATGCCATTTACGCTACCCGACTGACCGATTGCCTCGCACTGGGTGCCCGTTCAAAAGGCCGGCTGACTGTCTTTAAGTGAATGATAACAGCCACCATGCAAGTACGCCTATCAGCAGAGAGTGGCGGGTAAGTTGATAAAAAATTCTTCCAACCAAAACGTAGAAATAAAAAAATTCATCCAACAAAAACCTAGATGCAACATTTCGAAGGGCTCGGCGAGTCAAAGTAATCCGAGCTGTGCTCATGAAGTGTCACCTGACTTCACACTGTCTTGCAAGCTCCTGTTTAGTTTGGACCTCGTGCACATATAGTAATTAACGACAAGCCGTTTCAGCTCGAGCGGTAGATGAAGGACACGGTGTGTTCTTAAATTTATGCAATAAATGACGGATTTCTTTCCTTTGAGAGTGCGACACGGGTATACATTTTGTTCACCTGCCTTGTATTTAAGTATGTACGCGTGATTTGTTCACTTGCTGATTCATGCTTTAATTTTCTTCGGACTGGCCTTATTGGCACAAGCGATTGGACTGCTATTGACGCATTTGCCGCCTCGTTTTGTGCAGTGGCGGGCGAAGTCAATGCGAGCCTCACCCTCGCGCCTTGTTCATGCCTAGGCGTGCTCGACGTCCACCCTACTTCGGCTCGATTGGGCATCACCAGCAGCTACTATGCACGAGCAAGAAGCGGCGGCAGCGGCAGTCCAAACAGCACAGCGAGCCAGAAGAATGCCTTTCAAGAGTGGTTGCTGTATGCACCTGTCGACCACCTCTGCGAGTAATGACTGCTGCTGTGCAGTGCTTTGCACGAGTTTTTTTTCTCCTTCGTCAGTAAATTGAAAAGTGTTGTCCCTTCTAACTGCAACATGGCTGTAGCTGATTGAAATGTGCGCTCGAAGCTGGCTGCCGCCTCAATGCTACTGATACCCGATTCCGGCTGCTGAGATGCTGAGCACATGGAGCCCCTGGATGGGGCCCAGTTGCGCCGCAGCCGCCTGTGACATTCGAGGCGCGAGGGCACAGGACGACTGAAAGATCTGGACTGCATGACGTTTGCCAGTACTGAAATGTGAATGGTGGCGTTAGAGTTCGGACCAGCAGAGGACAGCGAAAGTAGGGAAGAGGAGTGGAAGGGAAGGAGACGCGCACGAGCTGTCTCGTGAGCGTAAAGCCGGTGCGAACCCTCAGGGTTGTGCTCAGAGCCAGACAATGGCACTGAACCGGGCTGATGACTGAAGGGCCGAGCTGAATCGTTTTCGAAGCAGTCGTGAACAATTTGAGATCGTCTAAGGCTTTGTATGGGACTTCAGCCTTGTGAGAGGAAAGATGCCCAGTCGGCCAGTGGAAGAGCAGTTATCCCCCCAATCGACAGCATCGTGTCCACGGCTGCTCACGGGTTATGGTCAATTAAATTGCACATGTTTGAAGCTGCTTCTCGTGCGATGACATCCCATCCCAATTGCATGCTTACTTATCGTCATTGTCAATACGAAAAGACGGCAGCTTGAAATTCGAGTTGCCTTCTGTCCTTCCTATATTTGTTAGTTCAGTTCCCTTAGGGTGCTATATAAGTATATTATTATAATCGTCATCATCATTATCAAAAACGTTGAGTTGACCGGTGATCCTAGGACGTACATCTACGCTCGAGTGCTGTTGTGGTCAAAGTGACAGCAGCAATTAGAGTAGGGCTATTAGTGTTTTGTCGTCCTACAAGTACATGCTGAATAGATTCGTGCAGCGGAAGTAGCAAGCCCATGACCGACATTTTCTCGCTACCAGCTGTGCAACAAGCGCTCTAATTCTAGACCTGCGTGCATTTGGACCAACGTGTCGGTCCTTGTCGTTGGTGCTGTCGAATGTAGTATCCACCGTGCACTCTTGCACTGACGTTCTTTGCAGCAAGCCATCTTGGCCGAGCAGCGTCGCCACAGGCTCTGCTTCTGTTATGGAGACCATTCGCCAGGCAGATCTTGTCCTGCAGGTGAGCCGACGCATCGCGTATGGCTGCCTTAGCATTAGGCAGCATGTATGGGTGGTAATAGTTTTTCCCTGGGAGAATTGTGCTCAATTTTGTGCGCAATATTTTTCACCAGCCATCTAGCCAATCGCTTCTCTCGATTCTTTGTGCAGAAGGTAGACAAGATCAGTGAATCCATCCCTGTGGTGACAACTTCCCCACTAGAATGCTGTTCCCCGATTCCTGGCTGCACCTCAATGTCTACAGTTAAGCAGGTCACTAGTGATCTAGTCCTGAAGTTCGTATCTTAATCAAAGAAGACAACAAGTGCTCTGGACCCTATTTCCACTGTCCTGCTCCTACGTTGCAATGATCTGCTGCTGCCATGCATAACTAACATCATTAATAAGAGTGTCTCTACTTGTTTTACTCGATTTTTCGGCAGCTTTGATACCATTGATCACAAAGTTCTTCTAGAGCGCCTCTCATCTCGCCTGGGCATCACTGGCACTGCTCTGCAGTGGTTCAGGTCCTATCTCAGTGGGAGACTGCAGAGTATTGACATGAATGGACAAAGATCATCTGAAGTACCTGTAAAATATGGAGTACCTCAGGGCTCTATGCTAGGTCCGGTTCTTTTCGCGGTTTATACTCTGCCTCTTGCTGATGTGATTGCCAAGCACAATCAAGGCTTTCACTTCTATGCGGATGACACTCAGTTGTACCTTTGCTTTGATCCCTCCCAGCCTTCGAGCACCTCAAATTCTCTCAACTCACTTGCTGCATGCATTGATGACATCCACACATGGATGGCAGCAAATTTTCTAAAACTAAACGATGATAAAACTAACTTACTAGTTATGGGCAAACCCAGTGTGATTCAGAAATAGGAAAGGCTGACACTCAAAATTGGCTTAGCCAGCATATCTCCAGTTGAATCAGCTCGAAATCTAGGTGTCATATTCCAAAGCGACCTCTCGTTAGACGACCGTATCGGCTCCACAGTCATATCTGCCTATTTTCAGCTTCATAACATTGCTAAAATTCAGGCTTGTTTAGATAAGGATACCATGTCCAAGTTGGTCCATGCATTCATGACATCCCTTATCGGCTTCTGCAACTGCTTACTGGCCTACCAGCATGTGTGATCAGGCGATTGCAGCTTGTGCAAAACTTTTCTGCTAGGCTTGTCTGTCGTGAGCGTCGCAGTTGCCACATTACACCACTTCTCGCCTACCTGCACTGGCTACCAGTCGAGCAACAGATTGACTTCAAGGTTTTGTCGCTCACTTTCAGGTCACTTCATTCTTTCGCTCCAGCCTATCTCTCAGATCTCCTCCCCCATCAGGCCAAGCATCGTAGCACCCGCTTTTCGGAATCCAACAGTCTAGAAATACCTCGTACAAACCTCAAATCCTTTGGAGACCGTGCATTTAGTTCGTATGCTCCCAAAGCCTGGAACTCCCTCCCGACCTGCGTCAGAACATCCCCTGACCTGACCACATTTAAAAGGAACTTAAAAACACCCCTGTTTAGGACATCATATAGTGGGTCCCAGTGATTCGTCCTTCGTGTGCTTATGCGTGCTGACACTGTTGCTTGCTGCCACTAACCACATTTGCATGCTGACCCTGTGTATGTCACCCCTTACCATGTTATTCAAGTTGTTTATCAAGCATGATATTACTCACCATTCAATCGCATTTCCCTTTGCAGCAAATGTAAAGCGCCTAGAAAGAGATTGAGTTCTCCGAGGGCACTTTATCTAGTGCATTATTATTATTATTCTTATATTAACGCATCTCTTTTTCCACATCATCTGCCTGTCAAACCTGGTGCTCACTTTTTCTGGACATGCAGCTTGTTTTTCCACCGTGGGTGGTAACACGAGCTGCATCAAAACGTGAAGCAAGCGTGTTGCACACACACACACCACGCTTGCTTTGCGTAGATGCTTGGCAGCGGTGATGCAGCCCCTGTCAGAAGTCAAGCGCTGGGAGGCGTGATTCCAGGCGAAAACCGCTGCCACAGTGCATCATTGATTGTACTGTCTTGCAGTCATTTGCTCGCTACTTTGTGTGCCTCTTCTTATAGGATTGAATTGAGTTTGAGCTCCGTCAGTGGTGCATCGGCCATCATCTTTATCGGCCACTAGTTTTGCTTATGCAGTTATGGTGCGTGCTGTGCTGCAAATTCACATTCGGCATAATCAGCATGCACAAATCAGACGTCCACGAGAACATGCTTCCATGATTCCAGTGTTACAGATGAAAAGTGATGCTGTCCGCTTGGCCAGCCTGCGTGCTGGTTGCCATTGTTTTTCTGATCGTTCTGCTGCTCCGAGAGCAGCCTGAGATTCCATCAGTGGCCCAGGTCGCCTTTTCGTGGTCCGTGGCAGCTCATGCCTGTAGAATACCGCAATGACGACCTCCTGCTATTTGGGCTATTTCACTTTCATCGATGCCGACGATCGATCGTGGATGGACATGTTTGCAAACTCAGCCAAGATACTCGTAGATACTCTTTATTTGTCTTCCCCATTTATTAAATTCTAGCTTTACAACAGCTATTATGTTTTGCAGCTGCTATTATGCCAGATGCAAGCTCCGAGTAGTATCGGGTTACATCATTATTGGTATTAGAACAGCTTTGACATTGTGCCATCTCGTTGCAAGTTGATGAGATTACTTGCTTGATTCACCATGTAAGTCAATGCCGAATGAGATGCATACCTATTTACTGCCACCCATCCATCGCTGATGTCGGTGGCACTTATTGAACCGGACCTTCCATCATTTTGATACTCTGTTGTGACCGCAGTAGCTCAAACCAGCTTTCCCATCCTCTTGCAGATGTTTTGCTCCCTTGTTAGCTAGCTGTCTTTACTTTTCTTTCTCTCTCTCTCTCTCACTCTCTCTCTCTCTCTCTCTCTCTGTCTCCCTGTCTCTCTCTCTCTCTCTCTCTCTCTCTCTCTCTCTCTCTCTCTCTCTCCCTCTCTCTCTCTCTCTCTCTCTCTCTCTCTCTCTCTCTCTCTCTCTCTCTCTCTCTCTCTCTCTCTCATCTCTCTCTCCCCCTCTCCCTTTCTCTCTCTCTCCCCCTCACTCTTTCTCTCACTTTCTCTCTCTTTCTTTCTCTGTCTCTATCTGTCTCTGTCTCTCTCTCTCTCGCCTTCTCAGCTTCCTCTAGCTATTGGTACCAACGTCTTTGAGGTTATAGTCAAAGCCCACCACGTTCCCTTATAGAAACGTAAGCAGAATTTCAGCAGCTCTTATTGTCATTCTTGCTGTCAGTTTTCATTATTAACGTTGTGTGTGTTTCTTGATTCTTATTGTTCTATCCGACGAATCTTGATGCAATGAACAGTGTTCGTTGTCACGAAGCATGAGTTATGCATGGTACTCCGTACCCACTTTGGGTGGTTGCAGATAAGAGAAAGGTTAATTAGGAAAGAATTTGAAGTGAATCTCAAAACATGTGCGAGGGCTGATGTGTGCCTGTGTGTCCTCTTCTAAATATAATTCACGAAACCAAAATCTCTAAGCTGGTGTTACTCGCGGAATTTCTTTTTAATCTATCATTTAAGCCTAGGCGCCTTTGTGTGCAATCGATGGCCAAAGCCGTGCATTTAATGCTAAGAGGCACAGTGAAGAAAGCAGCTGGCGGAGTATATTGTGCAGCAGCAGCAGAGAGAAATGGCTGTTTGCCGTAGCAGGATCGGCAAGAGTAAAGCCAGTGTTTGTGAAGGTTTTGGAACTCCCCCGAATCAGCTTTGGCGATTGAAACCCACAGATCTCAGGAAACAACTTTGCGAAACTGGAATTTGACTTCGCGAGTTTAATCGTTGTCGAAGTGAAAGCATTCAGTTATTGTCCCATTCTGGGTGTGCTCTTTGTTGAGTCACTCGCGTGTGACAATATTTGTCGCAGCTGCTGCACACAGTTATCGCATTCGTCCTCTCCCCCCCCCCAGGATTCTAGAGATGCTACAAGGGCAGCGAGTAGACGACGATTTAACTACCTCCCCGATTCACTCAAGAATGTCACTATGCCTCCTCGACCGTTTGTTCTAAAAAAAGATAGCTTGATTGGTCAAGTCCAAGAAATTCGATCACCTTTCCCTTGATCTTCTGCAGCCTCTCCCCCTGATAAAACAGACCCAGCAAAGACAATTGTTCTCCCTCGCCTGCAAAGCACACACAGCTTAGCTCATCAATACCCAACTGTCCTGCCGTAGCAGTCTCAGATTCCTCTCATGACAATAAATCAGTTCTTCCGCTTTCCTTCTCTTGAGGACTTGTCATAGCACATGATTTTGCTTTGCTGATCCTAGTCTGGCGAACCCAATTCCACAATCTTTATGCATTGATTAGAAAGGCGGCAGGCATGCTTGCCTACAATAAGGGAGTGTGTATGTAAGCAAATTTTCTAGCATATCCATTTAAAAACATACTGCTTACTCAAATGCCATGGTTCGCGAGCGTGAGCCATTCCATCACTGTCGTCACGGCTAGAGTGCAACTCCCCTCAGTGTCCTAGACTTATTCTCTCTCCTCCTTTACGCCTGTCTCTATTTGAACTCATCACTTATGCGGTCTCTCAGGCTAAGAAGGCCACACTAGTCCTCTTGACCATGTCCCTACAGTTTTCCTGAGGAAATGCATACACCCGTTGTTTCCCACGATAAATAATATTGTAACTATGCCCCTGGTTGCTGGTGAAGTTCGCGCCCCTCTGAAAACAGCTGCAGTAAGGCCACCCGTTAAGAAGCCGGCACTAGATCGTAGGAACATCAGTACATTTTGTCTATTCGCCCATCTGTCTTTCTCACCCAAGACAATTAAACACGTGGTAGCCCCGCAACTAGACGAATATATCAGTTCATCCGATCTTGCTGGCAATTTTCAACTGGGATTTACAGCTAAAAATTCGTCAAAAACTCCTTTGATGAGGGTTTGTGGTGATCGTCTCATCAATGCTTAACACCGTAGGGCCTCGCTGCTAGTTCTTTTTGCCTCTTGGGCATTATTCGACATTTCGGACCTCCAGATCCTTCTGGGGCGCCTCTTGACATGCCTAGACCTAACTGGCATAGTTTTAACTGAGTTGGGTCCTACCTCAGTGGTGGGAGATGTTGTAGTGGGAGATAAAAATGTCGGTGGCGGAGCCCCTAAATTGTGGAATACCTCAAGGTTTGGTCCCGGACCCTTTTCTTTTCACCATCTGTACTCTCCTTTAGTCGACGTCATAGAGAAATACTTTCTCGACTTTCACTTCAACGCCGATGAGATTCAACTCTGTCTATCCTGTGACCCTTTTCAGCCTTGTTCTGCATTCGGCTCACTAACCTTCCTTGCCGCTTGAGTTGACGACATACGACCTTGGATTGCCACTTACTTCCTTGAGCTTAACGAAGATAAGACCAGCCTATTAGCAATGCCCAAGCCTATTGTCATCATAACGATGAATACTTCGCTCTAAAGATTGTTTCGTCTGGCATCAGTCCCACGGATCTGCCCGACTGGCTGTACGCTGTCAAAAATAGGCAGAAGCCTATTCGTAGCAGCAGACGGCCTTCGGGCAAAAGCCTGCCTGCCGGTCCATCACTTTTACGTCCTGTACTTCGGGGAGTGGCATATATATCTAGAGAAAGTCCACGAAACTTTCAAATGCTCTGTTTCAAAGCCGGACGGTTGGGCTCAGCGATCAAATTATTCTCTACTAGCATTCCCCAACATCTGCAAATGTCTGCATCAGAAATTCTACGTGCGAAAATATTTGACTTCGACTTTTGCTGCGACTCATCGACGCAGCACGTTTTAAGCTAATTGCTCACCAACTTCTTCAAAAGTATGGTGACTTGAAAACCATAACGCCGATTCAAAGGGGTTCGCTGGATCGAAAAGCAGATCAAAATTCTCGGTATTATCTTACTCCCGACACTGAATATTGTGAGTGCACACATTTATTCAGAGACTAGGCAAAAAGCACACAGCGCACTATTTGCATTCAAACCGTTGCTGCAGCGACTAATAAACTGAATGCTTGCCTTACTGACATTCGATCCTGGATGTCGGAAACTTCGTGAAAATAAACGACGATAAAACTGAACTGCTCATAGCACACCCTAAGCATGGCTGAACTAGATGGCTTTGCTCTTCGAATAGTAGGTGATGCTGTTGTACGACCATTGCCCTGTGGTCGGAATTTAGGTATCGTCTTCGACAACCGTCTAAATTTTAAACGCTCGTTAAGAAGACTGCTTCCACAGCTAGCCATCACGTCCGATCTTTATCTAATATTAGGAACTATCTTCCACAGTGGCTTGCAAAAAATTTAACTAGTTCCTTAGTTCTGTCTCGGCTAGATTATCGTTAGTCCCTTTTGACTGAGCTACGAAAGAAGGCACTAGGCCACTGCAGCTAGCTATGAATACGGCTGCAAGGCTAGTTTTCGAATCCAAGACCGTGTGTCTCCTTTGCTAAAAGAGCTAGAATGGCTGCCGGCTGATTGATGGATGCAGAGCAAAGTTCCAACGCTGACCCCCAAGACCCGCCACGGCTTGGCTCCTCCATACATAGCTGAACAGCTGCATCAGTTTCAGCCTCAGCGTCCCCCCAGGTCTTGTGTGAACAATAAATTAGCTGTTCCATTCATCCGCTTAAAGACGGCGACAGAAACTTTTGATCTGTAGGTCCTAGATTGTGGAACTCTCACTTCCATGATTCTTACGAAACGACAACTACTCTCCTGATGCCGACTGCGGCGCATCCTTTCCAGCCATCCTGAGCTACTACTTTTAAGTGAGGCGTCTGAATAGAGATTGGGTACTCTTAGGGTCCTATGCAAATAGATTATATTTATCTTGCTACCGCAACTGCTCTCATGACTCTGCTATGCTTCTCATTTTCTCTTTGTTGCGTCAGATGAAGTCTGTTGGCTACCGAACTCGTAACGAAAATCGCTCAGGCTGTGAGTTCACTAAACAAAATTCTTCTTCGTAATACCCACTTGGCCTTTGTGGATTTGTAGAGTTACAGACGAAGATATATTACACTACATTGCACTCACAGCGGCCGTCAGACCTTACTTGGCGCGAGTGGCCTAGAACTGCATGCACTTGCTCTAGCACCCTTGTAGCACGGAGTGCAAATGTTGAGTCTGTGTCCTGGCTACAGCAGACCCAGAAAGTGATGCGACAGCCCACACCCAGAAACAAGTCTCGCACGCTTAACGTCCGGCTCTTCTTCACAGCTCAAAAAGTTGACAGATATCTGCTTTAAGCGTCAAAAAAAGCTATGCTTCCAGGTTCCGAAACTATGTACCATGCATTAAAATGGCGTTGAGTTAAGCTTTTTATTTCTTGCTCCGATAATTGTGGCTGTTTTTTCCCACTTGTTCATGCTAACATTGTATGTACACGCGACAGTAAAATTTTCGCTGACATAAGTAAGATTAATGAGATGAGCTTTTACATTTGTTTTAGCAGCTGCCACGTCTTCCGCCTGGTGACTTGAGATTAGATTTTTACGCACAGAACTATTCGGCAAGTCCGTGGGATAGAGAATCGATTGATTAAAGTTTTGAAAATTTTGGCCAGCCTAGTGCATACGTAGTATGGCTTCGGAAGTCTGATACTTGGCTGACATTCGTCAACACTAGCAGAATAATCTTAAACACATGACATCTGCTCAAATTTAAATAGCCACCGCTTACTTAGCATGCGATGGAGCCTTCCAGCATTAGTGTGATTGCTACAATTCCCATACTGTTGCTGTGGCCCTGTTGGATGGCTCGGCTTCAAAGCTTCTGAGATGCTCGTCCCAGGTAAATTATTTATTCATCAGACGCGATTATGTACTGTGGTATCCAGTTAAATTAGCCGACTGCCAAAGCATAGGTATCGTCCTGAAAGTAGTACCTATAGATTTGGGTAAAATAAACGATGTGCGATGCTGCGACTTGTGACGAATAATCTTTAAATGCCCAAATACTACTCTCGTTGTTCGTAACTACTACGTTCGACCTTGGTGCGTAAGGTTTGCTCTTTCTTTTAAGCAAATCTATCTGAGTGCCACTGATAATTTTGAGCAACGGTTTTCTTAGACCACTTTTGCAAAATAAAAACATACTCCATATTATGTGCAATTTAGATAAAAGTCCTTTTAATTTAATCAAATTTTTTTAACTGCCTCTTTCTCGACTTTCTGATATGCTCAGCAGCTGGGTTGTAGTGCTCCAAAAGTAATCGGCCGTCATGTTAACATTCCAGCAGCCTTGATACCTACGCTCCACTTCACATAAGTCCCCATGGAACATCTCGCACTGTTCCTCGCTGAAATCTCCTAAATTTGATTGAAAATAGTCGAGTTTAGAGTTTTACCAGCCCGAAACGAGGTATGTAGATGTTCAGAGGCGCGTAATTTATTACGCGCTACAGCCAAACAATAATAATAATAGTAATAATAATGCATTTGATGTAGAACCCTCAGATAACTCAATCTCTTTCTTGGCACTTTACATTTACTCAAACAGTTAAGCTTTAAACAGATCGTAGCTGTATCGGTTTCCGTATACGATGTTCGCAAGAACTTCTATTTTCGGACGAGAATCCTGCAACGGACGAGTAACGTTGAAGATAATTTAACGGACGAGTAACGAGAAGATACTAAAGGCCTGTCTTCGAGTTCAGTTTCAATCGAAGCCGACAGTCGTCGCTCTGAGTCATCACATATGGAGCAAGCCCGCTAGTACTGCTACAGATGACTTTTCTTTTTTTATTCCGGAAGATCGACTTACAAGGCCAGTCAGAGATCCTGAGTCAGCCTAGCTGACCGATCTGCATTGGAAAACGATTGCAATCCGGAATAGCTCGATTCGAAAGCAGCGGCTGTTCTAGGCTCGAGCTACAGACGGAAAGTACTAGACGACGGCCAGTGACAGCCTTCTCTGCTTGAAGTGCATGTCGCTTCAGAGGGCTCCCCATAGCAAAATTCACGGTACCCTCGCGGAAGCATCCATGCAGGAAGAATCAGCTTCAACCGGTTGCTAATTTTAGGGTTTGGTTGAGCGCAGCCTTGATCCACCACCCGACACTTCTACAGACAACTTCTTACGATGTTTTATAGCGTCCTTGCTAGGATACGCATCTCCAGTCAATAGTGCTGCTGCCCGGGAACTGGAACTGAATGATTTATCGAGGTTGCAGTTTTCTTCGTTTAAGGCGAGCTTACACTTTGGTAGGTGACCGGGAACCTTTCGGAGGAATTCTCG
Source organism: Cristatella mucedo (assembly GCA_009760855.2). NCBI lineage: Eukaryota > Metazoa > Bryozoa > Phylactolaemata > Cristatellidae > Cristatella > Cristatella mucedo. The sequence continues at coordinate 3,589,547 of WPIO01000025.1, forward strand.
GTGTGCTTTCTAGTCTTTGCCGTGGACCAAGCTAGCATCCACATGTTATATGAAGACACTGATGCCGTCAAGACTCTTGGTCATGACCCTCTGAAAGATCTCAGGAGCCGAAGAAATTCCAAGAAATACCAGTTCAGTAGGTAGCGGCATTGCTCTACAAATTGTTTTTGTTTCTTCTGACTTCCAAATCACGCAATTAATTACGAGATCATGACGAGGAGGCTTTTGATCGGCATACTATTTTATGACGTACTTCAACGCTGTGGGGATAATTTCTCAGGGCGGCTTTCTTTTGCGAAGTCAGCGCCGGCTAGCGAGCCGGCTGCGACGTCCGCCGGTGACTCAGTACGAGACTGACTCAGTCTGACTCAGTACGAGACTCGCGTAGGTACACCCAAAATTATGAAGGCTGTCGACAGTTGGCCCTCCCCCGCCCGTTAGCTTTATGCCTCTTGGTGCGCCTAGCTACCAGTTGGCTTCTTTCCATCTTTCATCGTCTCAGCATGAAGAAAAGCTGAAATATGCAACCACAGAACAATGAAAAATAATAAGCTTTTGCACAGTGCCCTACGAGAACCAGATCTCTATTCGGAATCTTTATAACTCGCTATAGGAGGAGCAATGATCAATAGTTAATGGCAAACAACGCTGACGGCCTGACTGAGCCAGCATAGTAGCAGCAGATGTAGCGGTACTAAGGCTCAGTCTGCCCGTCTCTGGCTGAGTAATGACTCGAATGTTTAATTAATTGCTGAATAAGTTCGCTTGTGCTTGAGCCCACTTTTTGCGGGCCCGAACTCCTGCATTCTCCCCCGGAATAGCGAGTTGCCTATGGGGACCGGTGGGCCATTCCTCTAGGAATTAATCTAACGCCATGGGTGACTCGAGTCGAGATGTGTAGGCCTGGTCACAGTGCCAGTGAAATACTTCCCATCTTCGAACACTTTCGTCATTGTAGCTGTCAACAGTCTGAACAAAGCATCCAGCTTGCCGCTGCTCTGCTGGTACTCAAGGCTGAAGTGGTATGATGAGCGCTAATTTTTTGCTGTCACATACTCAGGGAACTCAGCACCGACAAAACTGAGGTCTAATGTCCGTGACTAGTTCTTCTGGGATCGAATACCAGCAAAGCAGCAATGGCGAAGTGATCCAGAATGGCGAAAGCATCTTCAGATCCGAATGTCGGCAGTTTGTAGACCAAAGCCCACTGACTGTAACAGTCGACAGTAAGTAGGTAGTCCTCCCTAGGATGGTGGATTAGCTCCCCGGCTTTGTTATGGTAGCAGCGAGGCCCCTAGTAGGTTATCTATGCTTGGAGGCTGCGAATTGGTACTTCGGCGCTCCGGCCATCTGCTTCAGCAAGTCACTACGTCCTCGATGTCTTTGGCGTCACCCGTTCAATATACTGAATCTGTAGACAGACTCAGGCACTTCACAGTACCTGAGTGTCCAACTGAACAGCGCCGCTACGCCACAGGGCGTCAGGGTTAAGCCAGTAGCGCTGGCGTAAGCAGATGCCGATAGAGGGACGGCCCGCCCACCTTCAATTAGCGTATCAGCGTTCTCAAGGTCATCAGCTGATTGAACATCCGGTTGTGCATCTCGAATGAAAATCACTAAATACCGCTCTCACCCCAACATAAACCCTTACTTTAGAAACAAACCGAAACTTCTACTCGTGATGAACTCCTTCTGAGTGGGCCAGCTGGGTGGGATCTTGAGAGTCGCACTCCCGAACCGGGCTACTGCCTCGTTCGGCTACGCCGTCGCCCGGTTACTCGATAGCTGCGCTCGCGAGACAGTGAACGATGATGAATAGCACTGCATTTTGGTCTTTGGAGAATTTGGCCAAAAAGTGCCTCGATCTTACTACCTGGCATAGGCACCCAGTAGCCCACGCCGGCGTATCGTATCGGGTTCGAGGCATACCTCGCGTTGGTAGTCCATCTGCATTCTCTGGAATCCTTGAATTTCGACAGTGCTCTCGGCCGCTGCGCTGTGCAGCCGCACCGCCGGTCTTCTTGCCGAGGGATAAAAATGCGGTGCGAAAGCTATTTTTTGTCTAGAAAATTCAGGGAACAGCAAAGCAATTGGTCTCGGGCCTGTGCGTTCGTGTAGTTCTTATACTATGAGCTATATCTGTTCGATCTTATAAACCTACCTTTACGTAGAACATCAGCACTTGTCCGAAGATTACGCCGCCTACCACAGATTACACTGCTGGGGTATTCCTCCACCCGAAGTGGCGAAATAAACGTTGGGCGGGCTGACATAATCATCAGGCTTAACCGCGAGGCACGCTGGCTGCGTAGACTACTTGTGTCCTTCACCTGCAGACGTAGCAGTGGCGACGAACGATCGGATACTCCAAACCTTTTTCTTTTCGGGACAAAGTCAAGAAGCGGGGATGAGTGTGTGCGTGCACGCGGCACGAATGGCGGAATTCGCTCGCTTGGGGCCTTACGACGAATCCATTAAGCCGTTTGAGCAATGCCTTGAGCGTTTTGACATACATACGACTGCGTAGGGATGAGTATTTGTGAAGAGGCATTTTACAAAACAAAATCTATGCTGCAAACAGAGCTAGTGTTGACACCGTATGATGCAAACATGCAATTAGGGCTGGAGAGCAATGCATCGGCTTTTGGAATTGGGGCAGCGCTCTCACCAATTTGCAAATGGCGATGAACGGCCGATAGCCTTGGGTTCAAGGAGCCTCAGCAGTAGCAAGAAAAATTACTCTCAGATCGAGCGAGAGGCGCTATCACAGATCTTCGGTGTTCGAGCTGGTTTGCTCTAGCGGTTAAGGTGCTCGCCCCGACCAAGGTTTGGTTGAGGTCGTGGGCTCGAGCCCCGTGGCATATGTGAAGCGCCTGAAAGGAGATTAAGTTCTCTTGGGGCACTATACAAATGAATTATTTATCTTATTATTTATTATTCTCCACTTCCACGTTTATCTTTAAGGGAGAACGCCCGTCCTGAAAACTGATCACCAGTTACTCGTGACGATCCTGGGGACCAAAAAAAGTATCCCACCCGTTGCAGCAATGCCAATGCAAAGGTGGGCTGCCGTACTGTCGGCTTACTCTTTTGACATTGAGTATGAAAGGTCTGATGATCGTGCTAACGTAGATGCCATGTCTAGACTGTCTCAACCTTGCCTAGCCGAAGATTGCGGACAGATGAGAATCAGCTCGAAATCTAGGTGTCATATTCCAAAGCGACCTCTAGTTAGACGACCATATCAGCTCCACAGTCAAATCCGCCTATTTTCAGCTTCATAACATTGCTAAAATTCGGGCTTGTTTAGATAAAGATACCACATCTAAGTTGGTCCATGCATTCGTGAAATCCCGTCTCGACTTCTGCAACTCACTGCTCACTGGCCTACCAGCATGTGCGATCAGGCGATTGCAGCTTGTGCAAAACTCTACAGCTAGGCTTGTCTGTCGTGAGCGTCGCAGTTGCCACGTTACTCCACTTCTCGCCGACCTGCACTGGCTACCAGTCAAGCAACGGATTGACTTCAAGGTTTTGTCGCTCACTTTTAGGTCACTTCATTCTATGGCTCCAGCCTATCTGTCAGATATACTACCCCATCAGGCCAAGCATCGTACCACCCGCTTTTCGCAATCCAACAGTCTATAAATACCTCGTACAAACCTCAAATCCTTTAGAGACCGTGCATTTAGTTCGTATGCTCCCACATCCTGGAACTCCCTCCCGACCTGCGTCAGAACATCCCCGGACCTGACCACATTTAAAAGGAACCTAAAAACACATCTATTTAGGACAGCATTTAGTGGGTCCCTGTGATTCGTCCTTGATGTGCTTATGCGTGCTGACACTGTGCATGCTGCCACTAACCACATTGGCATGCTGATCCTGTGCATGTCACCCCTAACCATATTATTCATTTTGTTTGTTTTTCAGGCATGATTTTACTTACCATTCAATTGCATTTCACTTTGCAGCAAATGTAAAGCGCCTAGAGAGAGATTAAGTTCTCTGAGGGCGCTTTATCAAGTGAATTATTATTATTATTATTATTGTTCACATCGGGCAATTTGCATCCTTACCTGTAAAATTTCAGGAGGTACGAAAGCAGCTGCAGCTGAAACCAAACCTTATGAAAACCTATGAGTCAGCTGTTAAAGGATGGTCGGAACAACGCCGCTGTGCCCAAAATATTGAAGCATACATCCAACACGAGCTCTCGGCACTAGACGGGTGCTTTTTGAGAAGCACCAGACTAATAATACCAACTAACTTTCGAGAACAGATGCTCACAGAATCTCACGAAAGTCACCTTGGAATCCATACAAGCAGAAGCTGACTTGACAATACGCCATGCCGATCAGCTTAGTAAGAGGAATGTTACTCCCTACACAAATCGGATGGCTCGCAACGGAGCCTTTAGTGGAACTACGCAGCAACAATCAGCTGTTCTTTCCATGCTCACAAAGTGCATGCTGTCAGCTTGGCTTGCACCGCCCGCTGCAAGTGCTGAAACGTCTGTGACAGACGGGACGCATGGCGGAGCAGATAGTTCCACCACTGAGGCACGGCCAGCGGATGCCGACTTAGCTGAGAACAGAAAGTTAATCGGCCTCTCTGACAGTGCCCAGACATCCCGTGAGATCCACCGAGGGCAAATGGCCTACACGGTTTAAGTAATTTGCTTTAACGCAAAGTGCATTTCTTGAGGAGGGAAGATGTTGTGTTCGTCCAGTTGTTATGTTATGTATTATATCTGTTCAATCTTATAACTTCCATTTATGATGCGCACTGGCTAGGCGCTCTCTAATTCGGGCGAGGGGCGCTCGCTGTTTTACGGTCAGGAGGGTGACGACCTAGAGGCTGTGCGGCTCGCTGTAGACTTGAACGCGTCTTCGGCTTCGGTGAAGCTCAACGAACGACGACGGCGACATCCTAGAACGCCGCGGCTGCAGCCTCCGCCGCTGCCAGCAGACAGGAAGCCGACAGGCCGGACGGGGCGGTACCGACGGCGCGGGGTTACGTTTCGACGGGCGAGCCTCTCTTTCGAGAAGGGCCGGAAAATACCAACGCGGCAGCGGGTTGAGCGGAGGTTGGTTAGTAGAAGGACAAGATGTCTGGTAGGGAGAGTGGGGACGCGCCGAAGGTCGAAGCGGGTAAAGGTGAGTGACGCAGGTGCAGCGTGGCCGAGAAGTTGTGAAAGCTCAGAACTCTCGGATCGTGCCTGTGAGTTAGTCGCCGGCCTGGCAGCCGTATATAGACCGGTTTCCGTACGGGTGCGTCCGTGCTGCCGGTGCACATGTCTGCGTCGCTGCTGCCGGCTGGGACGTCGGCTGTAGACGCAGTAGCAATTTTTGTGCCGACCTCGCAAACCGTCGCGGACCACCCTAATTCTGGTACGTGTAAACAAAATATGTTAAGTTTAGCGGGAGCGGAACATTTTTGACTATTTTCGGAGCCATTTCCGTCAGCTGCGCGCAGCCGCAGCTCCCGGCAGCCACGCAGTGCGCGCGCGTTGGACGAAAAAAATAGCCACTGCACGGGTGCTAGGTGGCCCGTCGGGTCCCGCTGGCCGCGCGCGTAGCCGACGTACGCGCCTGCGTATTCCCAGGCTCGAGGCTCGCGTCGCCCGCACTCGGTGCTAGCATACGCGTTCGGTCCGCAGACCCGCCCGGTAACTGTATCGTCTGGCTATTCCGCAGCAGCAGCAGCGCGAGATTTTACGTAAAGAGTATTTGCACGTGTGAGATGCGTGCTCGTGATCTCGACCAGACGCTTTGTTCGCGCAGCTTCAGCTGTTCGATTAGCTTGGTACGGCGTAGCCAGCTTGTGCCAGGGCCCCCCCCCCCGCTTACCGCTAGTCGTGAACGGACCGCACCGGCAGCTCGCACTCGCCTAACTGTACGAGGCATGGCCGTCTAGAATGCGGCATCGCCGGGCCTGCCTACTTGCAGTGGACCGGCCCCCCTGCCTTGTGTGGCTCAAACCCGGACAGTCGTAATGAGGTGGCCCTCGCGGCAAACCATTCGTTCGGCCCCCCCCCCCCCCGCAGTCGCGGTTCGATTGCAGATGTCCCAAGGCAAGCGTTTCATAACCCTTGAAATTGGAGACATTGTGCGTGCATGCTCCTCCGAGTATCGCTGAGCGAAGCCTGATGCCGGGGCGTTCATACTCGTCGGGAGAGGGCTAATCGTTAACGTTGCCGTTTGGGGGCTGGCGACTTCAGCAACAGCCCTCGGCCACGTGCTCGGCCACGTGCCGGTCGTGCACTAGTAGTGTCTCAGGCTGCAGTAGGCGTGTAGCAGATGCCGGCATTGTGCTCTCCGTTAGCCGGCTTTATCGAAACATGTAAAAGCCGAAGCCAAGCTCCACAGCTCCACGTACCCGAGCGGCTTCAAAGCACCAGCCGAAAGCAGCCGAAGGAGAGCAGGCTGGTAAATCGATGGCGGCTTTGGTGTGGCTTGCCGTACGACTGTTCGAGAGAGTAAATGCCAGCCCTGGTATTGTTCGAGCTGCGTTTGACTTTTTGCTTGACCTCAGTTGAGGCGAGTTCCAGGGCATAGGGCTTGCTGAATATGAAAACCATCGTATCACCTATAGTATTGTTAGAAGGAAATCCAGTGGCTTGCAGGCCACTGCACATCAGCTCTGCCTTGTATCTCCTCGGAAGCAGCTCGTGAAGGGACGGACGAAAAACGAATCTGAGGCAGCCTGCTCGCTCGTGCGAGGGCTTTAATGATAACAAGACATTTGTATCGAACCCTACGAGAACCTTATCTCTTTATGCTTTAAAGGAAGCATGCCAATTGCTTACTGATCGCATGCACTGTGTGCCACGCATCAGCACAGAAAGTGCAATTCAAATGGACCCCATTAGGCTTTGAAGAACAGGTGCGTTTTTGGCTTCCCTTTAAATGTCCTTAAATCTCGAGGAAATGTCGTGTAGTCAGGAATGAGCTCCGGGGTTTGGGAGCATGCGAATTAAAGGTGCCGTCTCCAGAGAATTCGAGGATTAAGAGGCACAGCAAAACGACTTGCGCCAGAAGAGCACGATGGTACGATGTGAAGCCTGCATAGGAAGTATCTCGGATAGATTTCCGGAACAAGAGAATGAAGTGACCTAACAGTGCGTGACAAAACCTTGAAGTCGATGCGTTGCTCGATGCGGAGCCTGTGCACAGGTCGATGAGAAGTGGTGTGGTGCTGCAACTGCTCCGCTCACGACAGACAACACTGACTGCAGAGTTTTGCAACAACTGTAAACACCTCATTGCGATGGCAGCAAGACCTGCGAGCAGTAAGTTACAGAGCTCGAGGACTGGATCTCACAAATGTGTGGGCCAACCTGGACATGATTTCTGCTGTTTAAGCAGGTCCGACTTTTGCATTGTGGCTTGGCTGCAAGTAGGCAGACGACTTCAGAGCGGAACTTTGCTGACAGCCACTCCGGCACTACCAGGACATAATGCCATGTGAGCCAATGCTGTCTTGCAACATGAGCCTTTCTACCGGTATGAAGGACTTCAAACTGCTCTCTCTCTCTCCCCCGTCTCCTGCTCTCGATGAAGAATATTTATGCAGTGATACTTATTAAAAGTTACTCTTGATGGCTTGGTTTACTTATCGTCAGTAGTCATGTCAACTCAGTTTGTTCAATCAGAATTAACCTAGATGCCGGTTATTGTGCTGAGGATCTATCATACTATCAGCTTGCATGCCTGCCCTGGCTATTCTGTCATTTTCTTCCTTTGAGTGCTCATACGAACGGTTGTATATCACTGCTGTGTTTTTAATTTATATTCTCTAGAGGGCATCGACATGTTCTGTGTCACTTAAGCCGTTGGTCGCCTCTCTGTTTTTGTTCAGGCCTAAGATGCTCGCATTTCTCGACCCTAGTCTTGGGTTCGAGTTTCAAAATGCAGACTTTTTTGTCTGCTGAAAGTGGGAATTCTCTTCTGCTGCTATATAAATAGGGCTATTGAATTAACTACCCTTTGCCTTTATTCGTGGGCTACTAGCTACAGCTCTGGCGCAAAAACTAGATTAGTCCACTATATCAAGATGTAACCTGAAATATTTCCGAGTTTTACAGACCCCTGGCTAACACAGTTTCACGAAAACATAGAATTCGCACTAGTTAACAACATTTGTTACAATTAATGCATACTACCATGTTTGTTTTTTGCCGAAAACAGAAACACGTCGAGTGATCTTGATTTTATATTATCTGGAGATATTTCTGGCTTCTGACAGTCGCCATTTTTTGGAAGAAATTATTTTGCAGCGTTGTCGAAGCACTACGAAGTATGATTTACGGATGCCCTTAATATCCCCCCTCTATGAGTGCATCAACAACCGTGTGTGGTTGATTGTCTCATCAATCATCTAGGGTTTAAAGCATACAGTTTTGATGGGTAGCAACCAAATGTTGGCTTGACTGGTTGCAAAACGGTGCAAGACAAAAAATGCAGCTGAAATGAAGCCATTCATTATCACTTTCTTATAAACAAAGAATTGAAGAATTCTTTTAAATTATTTGCTTAAAATTGCAAAACTGTCTCGCTTAGTCTGCTGCATTTTCTCAGTTGATAAATCTCAATGCAAACTTTTTAATTTATGCAGATCACCGTGGTTTTGGCATCTCAGGTGTTTGACTATAAACTTTGTAGCAGTTGCATATGGCCCCACAGCTCTTTTGTCATTGGAAATGTAGCCGGCTGGTTCTAGCTGTAATAGCACTGATTTCCTGCAAAGTGTCAAGGGTGTTCGGCATAGTCTGCAAATGCTCAGATTCCGATGCCTTAAACATTGACCACAGTGTTAAGCAAGGCAATTTTGAAATTGTTCGTGATACAACGGTTGTGTGTAGTTTTTTTGCCAGCACTCAATCAGGGCACCTTTACCCTTTTCTTTTGTCTGTGAGATGCTAGCTAAATGCCAATCTCTGACTGGGACCGAGATCGGCTGGCTACTGCGTCAATTAGCCACAGCCAGGCATTTGATTGGTGCTGATCATAAATAAATAATAAATATTAGCTAATTTAACAGCCTTATTTATATAGCAGAAGAACCATAACAGCTATCACCACCCCTTGCAGTTGGCGATAAAAGATTGCCCACTGCAGGAGTCAAGAGTGAGCACCTTACCTCCTGGGCGATCACGGCCCATAATCCAAGCTTTTACGAGATCCCGAAGTCGAATGGCCCATCCAGCGGTGCTTGCTTTTGTACTGGTATCATTGTCCATATGTAATGCAGTGGGTGGTGGGTGCCGTGTGGCTTAGCTGTTTAAAGTGTGGTAGCTGAAGCTCGACTCTCGTATTTATTGGCATGCTGTGTGTAAGCTTTTACCTTGACTCGTTTGCCAGTAACAATCAGATCCTCATTCTGACGGCTCTCTCGTGACTTGCGTCTGTCTATTTTGTCTGATTGTGTTTGAGTTTGTGGAACTCCAGCCGACGATGTTCTTGAGGTTATGGCCAGCACCTGTACGGCGATTTTGTACGCTGCCGGTTCCATCTTACTGCACTCATACTTGTTTGCCTAATCACATTAAGACTCCAACTAATCTTCCTTAATTTTCTGCCACATATAGCTGGTCTTTGCTGAGATTTACATATAACATATTACTTGTCCACTTTACTGCAGAGAGCCTTTTTAGCTAGCAATAGTGAGCATGCTTCTTTAAGGTAGTGCCGGCTAGCTTGTATTCTCATTTTTGTTCCCCCACATGGCTCAACACGATTTCGATGATTGAGCCTGCTTAACTGGGGGGGGGGGGCTACTGAGCTAGCCAGTATTGGGATACCCGGCATAATGAGCAATTAATGTATGGCCTCGGCTTCAGAATGCAGCCATTACTGACCAGCAACGCTCTGGTGCACGGAAGTATGGTAGTGTGGTTCGGCTGAGAGCACTAGAAGAAGGAGAAAACTGTGCTGCATGGATATGTGGCTTGAGAGTTTGATATTGCCACAGTTTCACCCTCTTCTGTGTCGTGTCTGGTAAACGATGGGAACTGAGTGCATGCTGTTTGCCTGGAAGATTTTAGTCCTATGATCGCATCACCTTAGTGCAGCAACTGTGTTTTGTGTGTGTGTGTGTGTGTGTGTGTTGTGTATGTGTCTGTGGCAGTCAGGTAGAGTTGATATTGCGTTCTGGCCATGCCCAGGGGGCTCTCACCATTATGTGTTCAGTTCTACCCTCTGAAGCCTAGTGGCCAGTGCTCGGCTCGGTAGGCACTGTCACCCGAGTCTCGTGGCCGCTTCTTTCATGGCGGTTCAGGCTGCTTGCAGCTTTTATCATCGATCCAGGCGTTGGCAAGAAATTGTGGAAGTGTACGAAGTACGTGTACTGAGCACGCTCTCGTCTCGGGACTGGCGCAGGTGCTGCCTTGCTACTCGTATAGCTGACTCTCAAGCGATTGACTCGGTTTCGATTGCCTCATCATCGATGCTGTGGCACCACTGCCCAGCGCTGATTCTCGCTTGCTCTCTTTCGAGAGCTCGCATTAGTGAGTCTGGCTAGTGAGCAGAGCTGCTGTCGGCTACTGGCTGCACCAGCCAGTAAACTGCTTGCCACTACAGTCATCACTGTAGACGAGTATGAGAAGAATTTAAAGAGAAAGAAGATAAGCATATAAAAAATGTTTTCTTGGAAATTGTACACTGCTGTAATGTGTGCCGTTTACGGGTGTGTTAGTGCAGTCCGTACATACTACCCTCCAAAAGTGTATGCACCTTATCCATTCATCTGAGTTCGGTTGTTACTAACGCCTGCATTCGATCGAGTCATTACGCTAAACTAACTAATAAATTGTAACAATCTGGCAATATAATTTTGCCTTAGTGGGAGTTTGATACGTTTGGCCTAGTGAGAAAGTGCATTCGCAGGCAACCGAGTCGTTCTCATGTAAATAGATAAGCATAGGTTGCCACGTGGCTATTCAACCCCCCCCCCTCTTGGAGGCCATCCAGGAGAACCGTATCTTTGGCCCATTTTGTCGGATGATGTCTCTTTGATCTGTTGGGCCAGCCTGTTTAAAGTTGACACTTAGTACGCGACCAGAACATGTCGACTTAGCACGCGACCAGAACATGTCGACGTTGCACAGCTTTCTGAAGGTACAAGAGTGGTTCTGATGGCCCTCCTTGACAGATGGCAATCAAGTCGAGAAAGCACGAGGTGGCTGAAGGTCTCAGAGGGCACTGTCACAAACATAATTAGGAAAGATCTGGACTGTGGTAGCGTAGAGGTACTGCCATCCGAGAGTGAGGACCGGCTCCTCAAAAGCATGGCTCTGAAGGACAGGTTTGCCACTGCTAAAATGCACTGCCTGAGTGTCTGCCAATATGCCAGAACGGTCGTAATCCAAAATACCGTGAGATAGCTTAATGAACAAGGACTGAATGCTGATGGGAGGGAGGCTACGTGCCTGCCATTGTAGACTGTGCAGCACACAAAAGCAAGGCTGGCTTTTGCTTGCCGATACCAGCACTGGACAACTGCACAGCTTAGCAGACAGCTCTCAACTGATGAGTCCAAATTCAGCCTCTGTGACTTCGACAAAAGGAGGAAAGTACGTTTGCCGACGAATGGGTGAAACAGACATGGATATTTGTCTGCAAAATACTGAAATTCGGTAGTGGGAGTGCAATGGTTTAGGTTTGCTTCTCAACTTCCGGTATTGAGTGTCAGTACTGGATTCAAGGAATCACGAATCAGAGTGTCTATCTCGACATTGGGCAGAATGTTGGCTTACCATCTGCTTACACTCTTAACGGGCTAGATTTTTGTTGGCCGCACAACAACGATCCGAACCACACTGCTGTTGTGGTTAAAGAGTTTATCACGAACCCCAACCTCCCAGACTACAGCTTCGAGCCAATTGAGATCATGCAGTTGCCAAGCCAAAGCCTGGACTTGAAACCAATAGAACATCTGTGGGACAAAATCGACCTTGCTCCACGGTTCCGAGTTCTTCTGCTAATGAAATGTGATGAATTCTTTGAGGTTTTGAAGGATTACTGTGCGTCAATTCTTCCAGAAGCATGCCGGAAGGTGGCTGAGTCAATACTGTGGCAATTGGGTGAAGTTATCACAAATCACGTTGCCTCGACTAGTTATTTATTCTACCAAATAAATTAATATTTAATTATATATTTCTTAGCTTTTCTGAATAATAGAAACTGGTGTGGAGTAGGATCTCAATGCTGTGTTTTGAGTAAAATAGTGTGCTGTAGCAGGTTTTTAGAAACATTAGGGATGCTATACAGACTCATGGTATCATCTTCCCTGTGTAGAAAAGGGTTAAGGCTAGGCTACAATATATTAGCATCCCACGTTGAGGGACTTGCCCTGAATGCTTTGATACAACTCGGGCCTGCGAACAGCTGCCATTGTTATTTTGGTCGTGGAGCATATGTGACATGCCCTGAGGTTTTGATTGGTCTATCAGGCTTAAATTGAAAGAAGCTCCGCCATGGCAGCCATGTGCCGGTTTGGTTCATCCCCCCAATGACGCTGTGACGTAGTAGCCCAAACCAAAGTGAAATTGGCACAAAATCGGCTTCGATTAGGGAAGAAAGTCGATTGTGTAAATGCAGCTTTCGGGAAGCTTGCCAATATAGATAGCACGCGAAGTGCCAGCAGACACGAGCACTCAAAGAAGAATTCGAGCATACCTCTGTAAATGCTATGAGGAACAGGTGAACATTTAGCTCCACTTTGAATGTTAAGACAGGGGATGTGGTGACGTCAGTCGGAAGTGAGTTTTACTTTTTGGGAACTGAAGGCACAGTCTACAAAAGATCTGAAGTTAACTCGAGGCACAGCTAAACGACTTGAGTCGGAAGAGTGGGTGGTACGATGCCTATCATGATTGGGAAGTGGTTTAGGTTTGAGCAAGAGAATTAAGGGACCATAAATTGAGTGTCAAAACCTTAAGTCGGTACGTTGCTAGATGGGGGAAGTGGTGTAATGTGGCGTGTGACGTTCGCGACCGACAAGCCTGGCTGCTGAGTTTTGCAACAGTTGTAGAACTGGATTGCACAAGCCGGAAGACCTGTAAGTAGTGAGTTGCAGAAGTCGAGATACGAATATTTGACTGCAGGGCTGATGTGATTTGTCCAGTGGAAGGTCACTTATGAACAGTACATCCATATAGATACAATGGACTGGATAGATATGGATGGAATAGAAATATATATATATATATATATATATATATATATATATATATATATATATATATATGTATATATATACATATATATATAGAGAGAGATATGGATAGAATAGAAATGGAATGGATAGAGACAATCAACCAGAGACTTGCTTGCCATGGTTTGTTGAGAAGGGTCGCCATGCGAAAGCCTCTGTGACGAGTGACACAGAAGCCGAGTGACACAGAAGAGCTGCTCAGATGGGTGTGTGACCTCGCCCACCACACTGCAAACGACTCGAGTCGAAGTTTATGGACTGACGAGCAAAAATTCCTGCTGTTTGCTAGCAGCAAACAAATAACATCCATATGTCGTTGAAAAAATGTCATGTGCCAAACTGATTCACCTGTAATTTGGTGATGGAAGTGTCAAGGTTTGCAGTGGTTTCTGCCCCTCCAGTAGTGGAATTCTGCACCTTTTCTTTCGGCCAATCACTCCCCCATTAATAATGGACTTGTGGACCACGTTCGATCTGGTAAAAAATGCCGGGATTCCAAGAGCTTGAGTTCTTTTGGGGAAAAGCAATTACATTTGGCAGCAAGCAGTGACCCACAGCTCACAGTAAAAGCTTTTTAAAGGTTTTTAGATGAAGCCACTGTCTTTGTTGTTGTCGAATCAGTCGCCAGACCTAAATCCCATTGAGCACTTTTGGGGTAGGTTGGAGCGCTGTCTGAGGTCCGTTTATGCGTGACTCGACTTGTCTGTCTATGACTCCGGAAGAGCTGTTTAGTCGGCTGAAGTACTACTGTGGTAACATTACCTCAAAAGACGACCGAGGCTGGTGGACTCTATGCCGTGGAGTGTAAGAGAGGTTGTTAAAAGCCGTTAAGGACTACTTCAGCAAGAAGCCTAACAAGCATATGCTTGCACGAAGAAATTCATTACGCATCATTTCCTTCGAAGTGCCTAGTCGAGATCCATCAGCCGGCACCAGGTGGGCATCACCATTCCGGATGGAACAAGACTTTTGAGAAGAAGTATATGTAGAAGCAGAAGAGCCGTAGCGGCTCTCAACCCACTTGCCATTGGCAATGAATGAATTGCCTGCTGCAGCACTTGAACCCGCTACCTGGACCGTGATGTGCAAGCACCTCACTGCTAGTACATGTGTATGCTTGTATAAGTGTGTGTGTGTGTGTTGTCTGTGACTCAGGCGTATACGTGTGTGTGTGTGTGTGTGAATATGTACGCAAGTTTATGCTTGTATATGCCGAGTGAATGCTCGTGCTCACATCGCTTCGTAACCCCAATCGCTGCTTACCTGGCTGCTCATTCATTGCCATTGTGGCCTCGTGATGGTGACTCGTGCTTGACCTGTGTGGTTTCAGACCAGCAAGGAGAATCAGCAGCTCTGGCGTCCGGAGAGAATGAAGGGAAGCAGCAAGGTGAGCGTGCCGATCTGAGCCTCACGTGAGACCCACCACTTCCTATGCTCAAGGCTGCTCGTGCTGCACACCTATGGAGGAGGTCGGCGGTTTCGGCGAGAGATGCTCTGATCGAAACCAACCGGTTGGCAGAGGCCGTGTGTCGTGTGGTCGTGTCATCTGATCTCACCAGTCCACCGTTACCGTCTGCTCGGCGATTCGAAGCTATGCAAAGGCAGCATTTCCACCCTGATCCCCAGACTCTGCGAGACCAGACCTTGCTCGGATTTGTCGTGACTCGCATTTGTAATGTCTGTCGTTCCTTCCGGTAAAGTTCCCAGATTTTCGGTAGGCACCGTCGGCCGTGATTTTCACATCAGATACATGCCAGGGTCCTGAGCAGTGTCTTTCTTGAAAGTGCGCACCGACGAGGACAAGGTGGTTATCCACCGCCGTGCTCACCAGCAGGATCATAGGCATCTGGGTGGCACAGCTAGCTCATTTTCAGCATGAATTTGATGCCATGCTTTGACTCTTGACCTTCGCGTTGTTTAACCGACCCAGAGCTGGCTTCGTGTGCGGACGGCTTCGTGTGCAGACGGCTTTGTGTGCAGACGGTTCCAGTGCTCGGATGGTACGGCAGTCTGTAGCTACGCCCTGTGTTGCAGGTGAAGCTGTCGTTCCTTTCGTGCTGCTCCCTTCTTCTGTTTTCGAACCTCGATTGGTTGATCTGTGTAGGTACTGAGCAAGAACTGGCTTCAAAGACACTTCAAATCCAATCCAAGCGGTTTTACTTAGACGTGAAGCAGAACAAGCGTGGAAGGTTCATCAAGATTGCAGAGGTTAGTACTTTGATCATGCACCCCGACCTCCAGCTCATCACCGTTTGTGAGATTGGCTGATGCCGCTAACATGGAAGGATCAGTTTATATCTGTAAGGAGTCGTAAATCGAGGCCCAGTGGAGGGGCCAAATTTGGGGTCCAAGTTGGCCTCGAAAATTTGCCTGGGGCTTGACTTAGGACAGCCATCCCCTAAAAAATTGCGGCACAGCACACACCACCCATGCAGCCACTCCATCTAGCGTGGTGCTTCTCGGCTCCAGCGTATTACCAGACCTTCGTCGGGAAAGTGCAGCAATCGCCTCCTTTGGTGCTGGCAGCACACCAGCAATCCAACAGTCGTTGATGGCACTGACAGTTGTGATCGCTAAGCCCCCAGCTCCAATGCCAACGACTTGTCGCCTCCGATGCTACGCCTGGCGTGAACCGAAGGGGCAAAAGGCAAGCTAATGCTCATCAAAGAGGTGCTCGAGGTGCCTGCGAGTTCTAGTTCAATGTCCAAGTTCCTCTTGCTACCTCCTCCCCCCGACACCTGTGACTTTTAATTTAAGCTCCGGCTGGTTCGAGCAAATTTGCAGGGGCTTAGTTAGGATCTGCCTTAGTATCCTTAGGAATCCGTACGGATGTGTGGTGACCGAATGCCATCATTTGACCAGGTTTAGCTTGTGTTGTTAGCCGCTGTGCATGCATTTTCAGAGTGACTACCAGATGGGAAGTTTTGCTTGCATGTATCCTGAGTGTGTTAGCTTGGATAGCTGAGCATATGCTCTCATTTAGTCGCGTTCGAGCACTGTACGGAGATCTCGGTCTCGATGGCTATTGAAACTGTTTCTAGAAAGTCAACGCCCAAGTGGTTGCTGCATTTTCTTACGTGTGAACTAGGGCTGCAGCTGAAGGGAGTGATGCAGGTTAGATTTACTGCTGCAGTTCTGTTCAGCTATTCCTTCAGCAGGCTGCTCATGAATAGCTTGCATACATGTCTTGCCAAATAGACTTGGCAGCTCCACCGTCGGCAGAGAGAGAGAGAGAGAGAGAGAGAGAGAGAGAGAGAGAGAGAGAGAGAGAGAGAGAGAGAGAGAGAGAGAGAGAGAGAGAGAGAGAGAGAGATAGAGAGAGAGAGAGAGAG
This sequence comes from Cristatella mucedo, assembly GCA_009760855.2. NCBI lineage: Eukaryota > Metazoa > Bryozoa > Phylactolaemata > Cristatellidae > Cristatella > Cristatella mucedo. The sequence goes on from WPIO01000025.1 coordinate 3,606,097, forward strand.
AGAGAGAGAGAGAGAGAGAGAGAGAGAGAGAGAGAGAGAGAGAGAGAGAGAGAGAGCGAGAGAGAGAGAGAGAGAGAGAGAGAGAGAGAGAGAGAGAGAGAGAGAGAGAGAGAGAGAGAGAGAGAGAGAGAGAGAGAGAGAGAGAGAGAGAGAGAGAGAGAGGGAGAGAGAGAGAGAGAGAGAGAGAGAGAGAGAGAGAGAGAGAGAGAGAGAGAGAGATGGGTTCGGAACTTTAGGTGCGAGGGGTCTCTAGTCTGCATGGAGTGGAGATCTCGCTATTCTTTCTCCATCATGGGAAATCTCTCTGTATGCGGTATGCAATTCCCAGAATCGCCTTATTCTGTGGGCTCTCGAGATGAAATTTATGTCTAGGACGGCCATGCTTAGCTGTTTGCTTTAACCATGTTTACGACGAGATTTATCTGCTGCTCGCGCAGCAGTTAGTAAAATTAGCCGCTCTCATTCTGTACAAAAATACTACCATTCTGGACGTATTCCTCACACTGTTTGCTGCAGTGTGAGCTGCTCAAGTATCTCAGTACCTAATTGGCCAATTATCTGGCAATGGGAAGAGCCAGACTCCCAGGTGATGTAATGTAACTGTATCTCCGTCTGTAACTCCGCAAATTATAAAGAGACCATGTGGGTGTTTTACACAGGAGAGTTTTGTATAGCACACTCATAGCCTAAGCCGCTTTCGGTACGCATAGTTGCTATTGGCTAGATAATGGTGGGTTGTGTAAAACCACTTCCCTAGCTCCTTCTGCATAATGCCTAGTGATTTTGATCCATCAGTGATATACCATTTTTACGTTCTGGTAGCATGAGGCAGATACAGCAAAGGTTAATTGCTTGCTTGGCTTGCCAACCAATCGTGCGGATGCTGTCTGGGAACAGGTGTAGCCATCTCAACTGCTTGGTGTACACACTCGGTACTGTCGAATGCCCATTACATGTATGCATTCTGTCAGTATATCCATTTGTGCCGTAGCCTAGCATCGTGTGATTATCGCCAATCAAATCCCTGGATCAAGTTTCCTCCATAATAATAACACTCGATAAAGCACTCTCAGAGGACTCTCTCTTTCTAGGTGCTTTACATTTGCTGCACCATTACGGCTTGTGGAGCAGTATAGCTACGACTAATATAGCACTGATGATACACGGTTAGCAGTATGAATTTTTTAAAGGCGTAGAACTAGTTTGAGTAAAATTGATCGGTTCATCAAATAGTGTTTGCCCCATTAATGCTAAGATTTTCATTTTATTACTTCGCCTTTCTTTCTGTTAGCACCAAGCAACATTGTTTTGATTGGTGAGCCGGGGATAACCGAGAAAGAGAAAAGCCAGCAACGTTCACGAGACAGCTAGCTCCTGCTGTCTTCCTGTTATGTTAATCTATTGGTCAAAGTGTACTTCGAGCAGATTCCGTGTGGCCCACGTCTGTCTCTGCACGTGCTTGTCTGTTTGAGTGAGTGCAGCGCGAGGCGTAAAGTTCATGGCATTTGCATCCATCACCTGAAGTGATGTGACTGCAAGGGTCGTTCCGGAGTGCATATCCGTGCTTTTTACCGTGACACTGCATATGATTTGTGCCCATAAGGAGCCTGCTGTTTTGCTGACTTGATGGTTTCTCTGACCAGGTGGGCGCTGGCGGCCGGAAAAGTCGCCTGGTTCTATCTATGTCGACAGCGGCCGAGTTCAGGAATCTACTGACCGAGTTCAGTGAATTCTGTGCCCAGTTGGGTAAGTGATCGCACCGACCTAAGCACTGCCCTTCCCCCCCCCCCGGCATACAAGGAGTCAGCGCCCCCCCCCACAGGTGGCACCCCCCTGTTTGTGGCCCCTATGGGAGGCTTTCGAATCAATTGTCACTGGACGTGTTTTGGTTGTTATCGGTACTCTGATTGTATCTGACTATCGACTCAGCTACCTGCTTAGTGGTTGGAGATTGGCTCGATCGGCCCTTTGAAGGGATACTGAATGCGTTATTTTTTCCTCTTGGTGTCCGAGAATACAGACCTTTCCGGTAACCTTGTCCGGTAATTATGTGCTCGACGAACTGTCTAGCCTTTGCACTGCCCTCCTAAGTGTGATGACTGACCAGATAATGCAAATAGAGAGCAGCTAGAGAGACTCGATGGTTTTTTTTTGGTGTGTGCTGCCCTGAGCTTGGCTATTGCCTGGGGTGCTTTCGTGTTTGTCGACATCCTGTTGGGCAGCAGTTGTTTGCCTAGCATTCGGCTGAGGGGGTTGCAAGCACCAACCAAGCTGTGCTGGTCAAATCAAACGTTCAGCATCGGCTGATCCAAATGCTTTGCCTGTCTATGCAGCTTCAGGGGCACCAGACGATTGACTTGAATGGCCCAGCAGCCAGCCAGCTGCTACAGCTACCCAGTCAAGCCGTGGCCAGTCAAGCAGCTGGTTTTGGGTCCAGCTGATCAGCCAATCAGAGCGCAAGCGGTGACATGGCCTCAGTAGAGTCATCGCTACACGTCACTGGCCAAGGTCATGTGCAGCCGAGCTGCCGATGCCAGTGTTGCTGGCTTCGTCTGTAGTCGTCCTCAGAAACCCGGCATCGATGGGAGTTTGCCCCAGGATTTTGCATCACAGTTTGCCATGACCATGACCCTGAAGAGTTGCCTGTGCTGCAGTCGTGCATACGAGCAAGCAGCTTGCTGTGATTTCGATTCTCAAGACGCAGTTGTCTACTGCGGCTGAAGGACGTTGCAGTCAGTGCCGGTGGTTGAAAGACGCGGCGGTGCAGTGTGGCTGAAAGGCTAGCCGTGCAATGGGGGGAGAGCCCGTGCCATGCATTTCGGGAATCCATCAATGCGGTGCAAGGGAAGAGAGGACGGCTGGCAAGGGCGGCAATGGCTGCAGCAAGCTTTTACCGACCGGTCTTTCTGCTGCTGCTGCTGCTGCTTGTCGGCAGTCTGGCCGGTTCGCCAGCCAGTCAGTCTGTGTGCAAGTGCAAGTGCTTTTGGGGCAGCATTTCTTTCATCTAGGCCACTTGCTGTCGTTTGTAACACGTCGGCGCTATCGCAGATTACCTGCCATTGCAGATCACGTGATGTTGCAAATCACTTGCTAGTGCCGATCATGTGCCATCGCGGATCTCGAGTTGCTGTCATTCGCTCATTGCACTGCCAGCGCTACACATCTGAGTCACACTTCCACATCTTTATTTTGAATGCCGATCTTGTGTGTGTAGATAGAGAAAATTGATCTAGATGGGGGCCGACTGCTTAAAAAAAAAGTAGGCCTGCTGCTGCTCAAGCAGACTTCCACTTAGGAACGCACAGATGCCTCTGCAGTGGCACTGCAGCAGCAGTCTGCAACAGTAGAGCGGCTGCTTTGCTGCTGGCAGCCGAATGCGTGTTAGGCAAGGTCTGCACTAGGGCCCACGTGCCTCGAAAACTCCATCTTGCTAGCTGTGAGGCGCCTGGCCGTGTGGGCTTTGCAGATTATAGACATGGGTCTTTGCCCCTTCTTCGGTAGCCTTAACAGAATTTGCCATCGCTTGTGCTTGCCGTTTGTGCTCGTAGCCAGGCCGTCGAATGGGAGGTGTTCAAACAAGTCAGCATGCAGCGCATTGGGAACTGGGTGCTAGGCGTGCCTACTTCGCGCCCTCCTCTGCTACGTCTGATATGGAGGTGCTTTACCGTCGGTGGCAAGCCCCAGCGTGAGGCGCGAGACTCGGCGCCAAGACTCGCTGTGGCTGCTTTCGCGCTTTGCTTTTGACGAATCAAGGAGCGCGGCGGAAGTCATCGCAGGCAATCGGCGATATGTAGTCGGTGTACGAAGGAGGAGTTTTCCAGCTTGAATCGTCGGTGAAGTTCTTACATGTTCCAAGCGATGCGAGCTAATTGCATGCGTTCGTTTGGTTGCCACCCTGGGCCACTCTGGGCACTCACTACCTGCGAGCACTTCGACCTTTGCTTTCCGGTACCATATAGCTAGCTTACGAGGGAAGGGGATGAGGGGACTCAGGGCCCTGAGTGGGGTTGCTGGGCGATGCACGATGCACTGCACTGTGACCCAGCAGGCAGGATGTCGAGACACTCCCCTCAATCGCTGATAGGCAGCCTCGATGCTGTGGCATTCGGCGGACCTCGCTCGTTTGGCGTGCGCACTGGTGCGACGGATCTAACTGCATGCCAAGACCCACCTCGTGCATCCACTGCAGCTGCCAGGCTCTCACTGACGACCGGCAGCCTCGTCCGAGGATCAAGTGATAGCCAATAAAAGGAGAATGCAGCAGTTGCACAGTGCACCGACCCCCTGTTCCCCGGCGTTGCCTAGTAAATGATTTGATTTGCCTAGTTACATCGTTAGGTGTGCTTTCATCCGGCGAGGGTGAGGCCGGCCACTGCTCAAAGGTCTGCCGGTGAATAGGGCCTATCTGCGGGCTAGATGTAAACGCTATATCTTTTTTATATCCAAGATGTTCTTGCTAGTGACGAGCGTCCTCAAACGCTATATCTTTTTTATATCCAAGATGTTCTTGCTAGTGACGAGCGTCCTCTCCCACATCGTCACCCACTCTCTGCAGGTCCGCCTGCTGCCGAAGTCGCCGGATCGGGTGATGCTCCAGCGGCGACGGAGGCTGCAGCAGCATCCGGCGGCGGTGGAGCGGTCGCTGCGCCTGCCTCCCTACCAGAGGATGGTAAGCTGAAGAGCGCGACCATATTGAAGGACTATAGGCGATACTACCTCGATCTGAAGGAGAACCAGCGTGGACGCTTTCTCAGGGTGAGCAGTCACGGTTGCCGCAGGCTGTACTGCCGTCCTCGCCAGGCAGGCAGGAAGGGCGAGGCGGCAAGGTATCGGCTGTTGGCAGTGGCCGCTGTGCTGCTGCTGCTGCATCCGAGTCTGGACTGTCTGTGCACTCCCCGATTCGCTGCAGGTATCTCAGACGGTGCCTCGCGGCGGCCCACGCTCTCAGATTGCCGTGCCCGCCCAGGGCATGGTCGAACTTCGCGATGCTCTAACCGACCTGCTGGACGACTTCGGTGCTGAGGAGCCAGGTGCTGCCCCTCACCCCTCACTCTCCCCTTTCTCTTTCTATTTCTTTCTCACCCTCTCTCTGTCTCACTGTCTGTCCCGGTCTTTGTCTTTCTCTCTCACCCTCCCTCTCACTCTCTCAGCCGGCCACTCGTGCTGGACAGAGTGCGGGTGTACGAGGGTGCCACAGCATGCTTTTGTTCTCGCGGTCCAACTGGCCGTGCACAGCTTCGCCGAGCCGTCCTGCTTGCACTGTGACCTGGGTGCCCCCTGGTGCCGTCTCATTGGTATTGGCCTTTACCACGGTGCAGGCAGAGTATGATGTTTCCATCGACTGCCGGCTTACCGAACAAAACGTTAAAAGGTCAGCTGTGAGCATAATTAACGATCCTAATCGGTGAATTGATTTCGTAGGAGACATGCCGCAGTAACTTCTGCCGGTTTAGGTATTGTGCTAGCAGTTCAAAAGTAGTTGGCAGCAGTTCTAACCAGGTCACGCCCACCAGAAAGAGGCAGCTATTTTCAAAGCGCCGGCCTAAGCATGCGATATGGAAGCACGTGATGTCTGCGAAAGTGTTGCTCTATGCATCTTCCCTACCCATCTTCCCCTACCCGTGTAAGTAGTAGAAGTGGGCTATAATTATATATAAGAGTCCGGTGAGTTTCAGAGGAATACAAAGTTCTGTGAGCTTCAAAGGGCAATCGACTTCAGTATTTTGTGCTCCCAATTACGGTTGGAAGTGTTCGTCCTCTAAAACTGAGTTTAGTCTGTGAAGGGTAGGCGGGTAGATAGCTCAATTGGGTCAAAGGGTGGAGTGCTTCGGGTGGAGGTGCCGGAACTTGCTCATTCTGCTGGGAGGAGCCAGTAAGAGTGCTTCCTCGAGTAAAGGTCGGCTTATCCAACAGCCTCATTTTATATAGCTGCACAGTATGCTTAGTGGCCATCACATCTGCTTGCAGTAGGCAATCCTTGATTGCTCTCTGCAGAAGTAAAGTCAGGTAAAGGTTAGCTGATCAAACAACCTCATTTATATAGGAGAAGAGCCGTTGCAGCTATTGCTCTGCTTGCAGTCAGCAATACAGGATTGCCTGCTGAAAGGCTCAAACCCACGAGGGTGACAGGTCGTGAAGTGCGAGCGGCGCTGGCCAAAAAATATAACTCATTTGTATTACACCCTAAGCAAACTTAGGTCACTATGCAGGCGCTGTACATGTGCCTCAGGGCTCGAGCCCACGACCTCGGTCATTAAAGGCAAGTGAGCACCTTATTTCTTGGCCAAACGGGGTGGGGGAGCCCGACAGGACGTTACTTAACAAAAGATAAGCCAAGCGCTCTGGCGAGAAGCAGGTGAAGCAGCAGTGCAGTCATTTCTGGACTTGCGTTAAGATCCGAGCGGGCAAGCTACTTATGACACTCACACTGCTCATGTTATTGCCAACCAGCTCATTTGCTCTTATTCTTAGGTAGTTAACTCACATGTGCTGCTTGTTCATGTGCACGGCTGTATGGATTTTTAGCCAGATCACCATGTATGCTTCGCTGGTTTGGTCCAGTGGTTAAGGTGCTGGCCTCGAACCAAGGTCAAAGTGCTTGTATTTGATGACCGGGGCCGTGTGCTTGAGCCCTGTGGCATATGTGAAGCACCTGATAAAGGCTAAGTTCTCTTAGGGTGCTATACAAACTAATTATATATATATATATATATATATATATATATATATATATATACACACACACACACACATATATATATGTATGTATACACACACACACGCACACTTTCGCACGCAAAAGTATTTACGAGTTGCATTAGACAGTGTCTACTTAGTAACTATTCACTCTCTGAGGTCTGCCGACAGGTGTGAAGCGGATTTTACCCAAACCCGATTGTTTACATGAAAATGACTCAACTGTCGATGGCCATGTCTAGGAGAACTGTTAGAAACAAAAACACCCCGGTGGTGTTGGAACAATATCTTACCTTTAAAAATAGTGAAACTAGAGTTTTGACCTGCAGTTCGATTATCGTACTTGCAATCCAAACGGCTAACGATTTTTCTGTGCATGCACTGCAGGAGGGGAGTTATTTTTGCACTTCCTGGCCGCACCAATTGTGTGGAGCTGCTCCGACGGTGCTTATCTGTCACGGGAAAGACACAAGAGCGAAATAGTGAAATCAAAGGCCAAATCTGCGCCTATCACAAGACGGGTCTTAGCAACGTGAAGTGAAGGTGGCGCGGAAGCTTAGTTTAAGCAAGGGATCTGTGTTTTGGTTGTTTATGGATACTGCTTTAGTTAATCGTTAAAAATGCCAGAGTGCTCACTTTAATACCGTCCTCTTGAATTACTCAGGCATGCTCTATTGTGTTCGTTTTGTATTAGCTTAGTGCATTTGATGAGCTTGAATATTTAGCTAAAAATGGTTCCAAGGAAGGACGACTTTTCTGAGATCATGACAAATTCGGGAAATTCCTACAAAGGGGCAGAGTAATGAGTTGAGGAAGGTGAGTAGCCTCCCGGAATTTAGGTTCCCAAAGATTTCATTATTTTTGGAGCTTTTGAAATTTGTAGAAGGTCTAATGAGCTCACCCCTTTGAAGTCAGATGTGAGCTCAGTAGTTAAAAAGAGGTACTACTTAATTAAAGCAATTTTTTGAGTTAGGACGAATGTTAGGACAGCCGGTTGTAGACGTTCCTAGCCTACCATTACTCACGTTCCTAGCCTACCATTACTGACGTATGAAGTGCTGGTTAGTAATCAATAGTGAATCATGTCGCTATGTTCCTGTTTATGTCAAACCTATTTTCTGGTTACTGTGAGGGTGTGCCTTAGTTGGTGGCAAGACCAGAAGATACTGCAAAGGCTGCTTCTACACATAGCACTCATAATAATGTTACCAGGCACGTCAAATAGGCTGGAAAGGAGGTTTATCGACGGATTTATCATTGATACCACTATTCAACAACAATTTTTATCCCCAGGGTAGTGTTATTTGCTAAGGCTTTTACCTCAGAAAGTTTAGCTATACATGTCTATAATTGAAGAAAATAAAAGTTCCAGTACCTTTGATGACCTGAATAGCAAAACCTCAGACCGAAATAATTCTAGCCCAATGTTGTACAGACTGAGCTGAACCCACAGTTTAAATTTAACTCTGATACGCCAAGTATTGGCCGAGTTGCGGAATTTACAAGGTACAAAGCTATACTGAAAATGAAGCTTTTTAAAAGCCACAGGCAGTCACCTCAACTAGCTTCACGCATGAACCTTGATCTACCTTGATTCAACAAGTTGGGATACAAATCGCATATGATGCAGAAATTGCTAGATTTGTTGTGTGTGGATAGATATGTTGCATCTGATTTACATCCGGGTTAGACGTGGTTTGCATATCATATTTTGCTTTTATGCAGAAGTCGTCAGAACTTCCGATCCCATTTTCAACACATTTGTCTGTCGAAAGGTACCCTAAACAAATATTCGATTGTCGGACAAATTTTCTAAGCATTTTCTTGACATTCCCACTTGAAACATTCTTATACAGATCTTAACGGAGTATGATTGCAGGAAATCGATTCATAGGTTTGAAGGATTCTGAGAATTGCCCCTGCATCGTTACTGCTGCTGTAACATTGCAGCAAACGTATGTTTGTATGCATGCAATTCCATGTGCAACTCCACACAGCAACACAGACTAAGCACACTAGGAATGCATACTGACCGCCTAAGTGCCGATCCAGCTCCCAGTCTTTCTTTTAGGGTAGACTTCTGATAAAAGTAGTTTCTGAACTCTAAAATTACTAGTTTAATGTGCTTCCCATTCAGCAGTATACTGCCATGATGTCTTGAATGGCGCTCATTGGTGGCTTTCCTGTCTCAGCATGTTTTTGGCACATCATTTAGCTTGTATTAATTTAGCCAGTGCACACTTGTGCACTTGAACCTACCTTTCATATTATAAAAAAAGCACCTATGTAAACTGCGCAGACAAACCCCCATAAATGTATTTATGAACTTTTCTGGAAAAGGGTGCCTCGGCACCCATCCTCCATCTAATATGACCTTTGACGAGGTCGTCCTTTGCCTGTATTCCTAACCAAGCATGCGTCAGTGCCACCAGGTAAGTTGCTTATTAGATGTGCCAGCTTTGAGCCTCGGTTGCTGAGTCCTAGCTCAGTGCATCCTGTTGCTCAGCATCCGTATTGTGTAGAGGTGGTTGATTTTTCTTTACTTGCGTACAGTAAAGACTCACCTAACTGAGCTCAGCTCTAACTCAGCTGAACTTTACTGAGTAAGCTGAGAGCTTAGCGGAGACACCGTTCGTCTGTGACTCCCTGCTGTTGCCGTCTGTCGACTGGTTAAGCTTTCGAGCTGTCTTGCGCTATCTCGCGCTGTCTGAACTGCTGCTCGGCATGCATCCGGTCGTCTCGTTGAGAAGGAAGGCGAAGTAAGGGCTTGAGGCCACCTAGTGGTATCCTATAGATTGCAGCCGATGATGCATATGTATACGCTTAGAGTGATACTGCAGCCAATAGGCAAAAACGTCGGGCCGCCAGCTCCAGTAAACTTTTCACTCCTCACACGTGGGCACTCACGTGGCCTTAATGCTATTGGCTGTCTGAAAACGTTGGCATGGCTGGCTGGCTGGGAGAAAGGCGTGCCTCGTATTAACGTGGATTCCCAGTCGCGGGCAGCAGCAGCATGTCTGGTTGTTTTGGATTGGGAGGCCGACGAATCTGTGCGGGCATGCGGAACAGGTGCTGGATGCTGCCGTCTTGTCAGTGACAGTCTATCCATCAGCTGTTAAGTCTCCTCCTCGCTGTGCCGGTCATTAATCGTGGGCTGTACCGTGTTTAACCTCGCACCCGCAAATTATTATTCGGAATTCTTGTAGAAGCTCAGGCCGATCTACCGGTGAGCAGGTCACTTCGATCTGAGAATAAGACGTTTTACTTCGACATCGGGCAGAATAATCGTGGCACGTACATGAGAGTGTCTGAGGTGAGTGCCCCCCTCCCCCAAAGCTCGTTCTCGTTGGTCGTGGCTTGAACTCGTCGTCGGCATCGTCCTTCAACCCCGGCGCGTTTCTCTCGCTTTGACTAGGTGCGCAGCAACTTCCGGGCGTCCATCACCCTGCCCGAGCGCGCGTGGGTCAAGTTCCGCGACATCGTCAACGAGTATCTCGCCGAGCAGAAATCAGCCGACTCCGCCGCCTCCGCGCCAGCAGCAGCGGCGGCAGAGGCGGCAGCCGTGGAGAAGGAAGGTCAGCATGAGAGTGGTGTGGCCGAAGCAAAAGGAGTTGCTGCCTGCGCGCCCCTGGCAGAGAGTGGCGGTCGCTCTACTGCTGCTGCTGAAGCTCCCAAGGCGGCCGAAGGCTGCAGTGAAGAGTAGAGCCCTACTGCTGCCGCCGAGGCGGCGCAGGCGCAGCAGCTGGAGCTCCAGCGGCAGTCAGCTCTTGTTATTGCCGTAATAAATGCCTCGCCTCCCAAGGCTTCCACGTAGCGTCTGCTAGCAGGACGAGCCCTTAGCCCGACTTCATCGCCACGTGAGCGCTCGCTCTTCCCAGATCCGCATTTTCGAGGTGCTGCTGTCGAGATCGATTTAGCCTGCACGCTCTCCTGTGCATTCGAGGGTGTGCTTCAGTCACACGCCACGTGGTTGACCGAATGCATATCTATACGTACTGAGCATATGCTATATCGTTCAGCATGTCATCCTGTGCCAAAGTTCATTCACCTTTCCCCCCAGGTTCGTGGCCTCTAAGAAATAAACAAGTTTGTTTGTCTTGTCAGAAATTTTGATTCTCTTGTGGACCTTGTCTCTCTTTTTCTCTCTCTCTCCCTCGCTCACTCTCTCTTTCTCTCTGTCTCACTGTCTGTCTGTCTCCCCCTCTCACTCCGGCTCCCTTCATCTTACCTCCTCTGCCGTTGCATGTCTGTTCCTCTCCCTCATTTTCCTCCCCCCTTTGTCTCTGGCTCTCCCCGGCCCACTCACTTGATTTCTTCCTTTCACATTCGATTCTGGTTCGCGCCAGCACTTGGTTCACTTCGAGATGAGGTCACACTAGGCTTGTTGGCAATGCAGCCCTGTCAGCTTTATCCTTCACGTTGGCATGCCATACTTCACGACTCAACCCTGGTTTGTACGTGGCCTCATCTTGGTGGCCAGGTTGTGATCGTGGCCTTCGTTCTCTGCCATTCGCTTATAGGAGTGGATGGGAATGAAAGTCGGCAGCCCATCTAGGTGGCTGCTGCTGCTGCCTCAGATGCAGCTCGGCTGAATGGGACTGGGCAGCAGGGAGCAGCATCCTGCCGTCCCTGCCATTTCATGTGGGCTTGGCTGAATTCGAAGTTTGGTTAGACTGTTTTTTGTTTCGACGGTGGTTATGATGTGGCTCTGCTATTCTTGTTAGGTCCCTTGGCTTGGTAGTTGTTTGCTCACACGGTCGTCGGCTTGTGTCTCCCGAGATGCTTACCAGCCGGTGCACTGCTGGCTTGCTTACTGTCTGCTTCCATTCTAGCTCGGTTGCAAATGCAGGCTCTACACTGCGAAGCGATGGCCTGATCGCTTGTGTCATGCAAGACCTCTTTGCATTATTGTGTGTTGAGAGATATTGCAAAGAATAAACTGATAACAAGATTGGTCTGACATTTTCCTGCGATCGGAACCTAGCTTTCGCCGAGAGCTACACTCGATTGCTGTAAGCCTAAGCTTGGTCACTCTTTGGCATGCAAAGCTACCAAGCATATGACCGGCTGCATGCCAGCTTGCATCGTTGTATCTTATGCCCATGCAAGATCAGTACGAACATTAGGGCAGCCTTAACCTGTCGCACGGCTTCAGCATGGGTTTGTGACATCATTTCGCCAGAGAATGTAATTTAGTGTAAGCTCGCGTAGTAACGTTCGGCAGCCCTGAATGCTGAATTTGTGTATACATGATTCATATATATATATATATATATATATATATATATATATATATATATATATATATATATATATATATATATATATATATATATATGTGTGTGTGTGTGTGTGAATTATATATATATATATATATATATATATATATATAGATGTATGTGAATTTTATATATATATATATATGTATGTGTGAATTATATATATATATATTTATATATATATGTATGTGAATTATATATATATATACATACACACACATATATATATATATACATTTGTGAAATAAACGTGTCTATAATACCTTCAATCTGTTGCAGAGCTTCAACACCTGCTGGAAGAAAGCAGACCCAAGACCACTGATTTGCCACCAAATTTCAAAATAGGTTGACGGTAGTCATGCCTGCAAGCCTTTTCTTTCATTTGGCAAACCATCGTGCATCGCTTCCCATAACCAACTACCCTTAGCTTGCATCAGTCCATGAAACAGAATCTCATTCGGCCAATATCCAGTAGGCATGGTCGTGGGCTCGCAGAAAGTCATCTTTTAGATAACGGCTTGTCTGCACTGGCTTTCGAGTCTTCTTGCCGTATCTTTACCCGTTGCATCTTTTTATGACCATGAAAGGTCTCAGAGTGTGGCAGTTGCATCCAGAGGTGTACGATCTTGATGAGCTGGACATCTCCCTGGCATCGGTGGTGGTGCCCAGCCAAACCAGATCCAGTGCTTTCCCCATGCATTGATAGGATATCGTACAGTGAATTCGCTAATCCCAAGCCGCCGTCCAACCTCATGATTGCTATGGCCTTACTGATGCAGTAGGCTTAGGGTATCCTCTACACGGACGGCCACTGCAAGTGCTTCTCACCCGGTATTTCGAAGCTTTCTGTGGCCTATTAACAAATATACTGGTTGGACGCGAGTGTTCTCTTGTCTCATATAGATATAGCCGTGCTAAGAAACAAATATGGTGCACGTTGCCACTAAAAAACCTCTGGAGTCTCCAAAATACTTAAAATTTAAAAAACAGACGGCCAAGATAGTGACTGATTGCAGCAGCACATACGGGTCGTTTAGCATTGCGACAGCGAACTTTCTGCTGTGGGCACGGTGGCCATAGCAGGAAACAACATGGTAGCCAGCGTCTGTAAAATCTAAATCCTAAACCCAAAAAGGATGCAAAACAAAAAAAAACTTAAACCCTAAACCAATAAGATATCCCAAAACGTGCTTTTTAAAGTAATACAGAAAATTTATAAGTACAATATTGGAATTTCCTGCCATCGGAGGCCTATAGCCGAAAGTTCGCTGTCTCTAGGAATAATCGACGCCGTATTGATTCTTGATTCTAATCTTTTCTGTACCAAGCCTACCTAGTAGGACCACTATAGCCGCTCAGGATGCTTCTTAATAAATTTCGGCTAGCTGAAGTCTTTACATTCTCTGGGGCTTGTGCTTTTGCCAGTCCTAATACTGAAAATTGAGGGGATGAGGATTTGTTTGCACCTGCGTGTGAATGTGGGAGACTTGCACGTAAGTCGGCCAAGCAGCCGTGCTGCATGCTGTCTGCCGTTGACATGCAGATATTCGGGCCGGTACTAGGTATGGTACCATCATAGGGGGATGGTAAGGGCAAAGGTCACCATCCACTAATTTTTTATAGCACTTGTACTTTCGAGTATCGACGATGGCAGTCACGCACAAGTTAGAGAGATGCCAGCATTTCTGGCCTTGAATACAAATGAGACCTCAATATCTGCTGATCGACCCGAGATTATGCCTAGTCCAATTGCTTGGATTAAGTACCAGTACTGAGGCCATATAAAGGCCAGGGTTCTTAGGAAGCCCCTACTACATCATAAGGATTATTGTAATTAAACCATGTTAGCAAACCCCTTTAGATCTTAGCCGACGAGCAAGATGTTCGCACTACCTGACCTATATGATAACCACCAAGGCTCGTATGCCACTACAGCAACGAGCCATGTATAGCGTACAAGGCTCGTTGCTGCTATATACGTTTCGAGCGCACAATTTCGTGCACTCGGAAGATCAACACAAATGTCACATCAAATGCATGTAGTGTTTCTATTAAGTCGAGCCCAGCAAATACTACTGTAGATGAGAAAGCGATGAATTTTGCAAATCGTATATCATGTCACTTAGGTTAACCTAATAGGTGTCAATATACTCATTTGGCAGTCTCTAGTGGGTTCATAAGCACGTGCTTTTCGAAGGGCAATTTCTGGTAGCACAATCATCGATTTCTTGCAACGCTTTGAACCTTATGAGCTTAAAATAAAATGATTGATGATTGCTCACACGGTTGTTGAGATACACTTTTATAGAGGCGGATACATGGGGCATCAAGTGAATCTTACGTCGCAGGGCTCAGATTGTGCAACAAAATAGTATCCTTCGAAAATGGCGACTATGTCAGAGGTCAGAAACGGCCTCAGATACTGCCACAGCAGTAAGTTCGCTTGATTAAGCACCTGGTAACAAAACCAGGGTAGAAAAGCATTCATGATTTGTAAAAAGTATTGCTAACACGCGAATCCTACGGTATATTTTGGTGAAATTTTGTTGGCAAGTAGTCCAGAAAAAGCTGAACTATTGTATCCCTGGGGTGGGTCAAGTTCTTATGCCAGCATCGTAGACGAGCCCGTGTATCAGCTACCACCTTTTCTATTGAACCAGCTAGTAATGCTACATATATACACGTTAGGTGAGCCGTTGTAGCACATTAGGTAAGGCGGTTGCTGTTCACGACCTTTGTCGTATTATATCGTGTTCACGACCTTTATCGTATCGAAGTCGTAGGTTCGAATCTTGCAGCAGGCAATCCTTTATTGACACTGCAAGCGGTGGTAATAGCCGTAAAGGCTCTTCTGCTGCTATACAAAAAAGGCTGTTACATCAGCTATTATTTATTCATTTGTTTGGACTTTGTGTCCAACTTGCCTGACGTTCACCATGCTCTTAGACGATCTCGATCAAATTCGTTTAAGACCTTTCTAGCGGGATGGGTGATCTTAAAAAGGCTGATGTTGAAATCCAGCTCACTACATCAAGGGCTTATGATTTTGGAAAATGCCACAAATTTGACTGTACATGAAAGACAAACCCCTTCAAGGATATTCTCACAGGCTTGCAACCGCAGCATGACCATGGCAACAGTGGCCATCGCAAGCGTTGTGGCCGTTGCAACCTTGAGACAACGGTCACATGTTTCAAACTAACCTGCTGTCTTGAGTAATCGCAACATAATAGCCCTGCTGTTCAAAAACACGGACCAGTCAGTGTGCTGCCCTAACTACGGCTCAAGTTTTGACAAACGTTGTGTCGTATGCTGAACGCTGCACGAACCAAACCAGCACACAATTAATAATGGCAAATGGTTGATTTTGCTGCAGACTGATTACAAGTTGCTGTTATTTAAATAATCGAAACCCGTCCCATGGCACCAGAAAGTATAAGCCGCAAGGAGACAAGATGACACACCAGAGGCGCAGCCCTGTACAAAAAACACTTGACGGCTGAATCCAACAAACGCAAGTTACAGTGTCCCGAGTCCTGACAAAAAATGACTCCCATATGCAGATGGGTGTGGCAAGGATCAAAATCAGAACGAGTAGTGAATTAGTGTGTGCACGGAGAGCAGGCCACCACCAGAGTGACACACAGCCGTCGGTTGCAGTGCAAGCGCCCAACCATTCGAATTTTTGCTCATGCGGTAAAGAAATGACACAGAGATCAAAGACCAACGACATATCTCGGTACACAGATTACTAGCGGCTCGTGGTAGTGTCCTGAGACATATACAAAACTCGATCGCTTGAACCTGGACGGCACATGGCGACTGGCTGAATGTGCTATCTTTTGAGATCGAGACAGTCTTGACGGAACAAACTGATCGCAGTCACGATGCTGATTTTGCCAAGGGGTGAAAAGTCGCAGCTCCGCACAGAGTAACGGTGTAGGCAGAAGGGGTGCACAATGCGACCTCAAGTGCTGCTTGCATTTGGCATGATATACATGATGGCTCAAAACTCGAGACAACGAAGGATAGATGACAGACGTGTTTCAATCCGCTAGGCTTGTGAACATCACACTCCTATGCCAGCGGGTGATCACCTCAGCGAGCCTGCCGATGGGTCGGCAAGGGTGGCTTCTTAGCAACCCGATACGGGTGGCAGGGGGCAGCTACAGCAGGGCGTTGGCAGGCAGCAAGCAAACGGCTCAAGGTAATCTAACCGTCCACTACAGTCTTATGACTTGAAAGTCACACTACCGCAACCTATAAACGAAGTCACGAGGCAGAAAGTCAAGCAATTGATTGAAAATCAGCAGGGAAATGCCCTGATTTGATTAAGAGAATTGTCGAAAGGAAGGATAGTGCTGCCTGCCCATGCTGGCTAGCCGGTGAATGGCCGAAGATCGGCATGTACTTTCTCTCCCCTGCTTAACATGCCGATGGTAGGATAGTATTCGCCGGTGGGCAGGTACACTTGACGCTTCCCGATCAGCTTTCTGTTACGTGTGAAGTAGACCTGTAAGAAACCAGAACCAGCCAGTGGCAGATACTTTGCACGTGACCGACCAACATGCTGCTGAAGTTTGCTTGCTTCCCTACTGACCTTGCCATGCAGCCAGTGTCTGCCCGGAGCAGGCGATTGCAGCTATTATGTACCGTATTTTTACGAGTATAAGTTGCACTTTTTCTATTTTTTTGAAAAAATAAACCTATGACTTATACACTACAAGTCAGTGTCAGTCACTGCATACAGTGAAAGTGACGATCCAGACATTGACAATGTTGCAGAAGACTGTAAAGATGTTAGCAGTGATACTGACGACGAGTTTTTTGCTAACTGTGATGATTAAAGCAAATTTATATTAATAAAAATGATCTATATATTCAGTAATGGTATTTTTCAATAGAACCTTTTCAAACAATTGTGTCCATAAATTTAGGTGCGACTTAAACTCATAAAAATACGGTATCTGGCTGGCCAGCTCTATCTCCACTTCTAGGGTTGCCAACGACAGAGCAGAAGTCAAGCATTGTTTTTGTGGCGTTCTCAGATGCAAACAATGACGGTGCCAGTCTGCTGTAGGAACAGGATGCAACAGCTTGGGCTGGCTGACCAGTCTGGTGACACTCCCTGACCGCAAGCACACAATGTGTAAATTCTCAGGAGCGTCACACGATAGCAGAGCATGTATCCGGCATCAGTGTAACCGTCAATGTGCAAAAATTAGAGGCAATACAACTAGCCGACAGTGTTGACTCTCAGTATATGAGGTAAGGGCGATCTATCGTGTGCGAACTTTCATAAATCCTAAATGTGGCTTACGCGAGCTAAGCTAAGGAACTGGACATGCAAATGAGCAAGCGGTCCAGTCTTTGACAGCTTACCGATGGCAATAAATAAGTAGCTTGTATTCCTAATTTCATGCTGTACTTATTAAACTTGTAGGCATTAATGACAGCTGCTCTTTCGGTGATGATTAGTTTCAAAATAGAGAATGACAGGAGGCCATCGATGGCCTCTGGGACTGAACGGTGAACAATTTTCCTACCAGTGGGGGCGATAAAATACCACTTGTTCAGAAATAAGTGTATAAGCAACAATTCTTGATAAAAATGAAGACGTGCCTACTATGTCACAACGCAAGATTGGGTATACACAGTAGGACATATTTTCAGTCTACACACATCCCCCAAATGTGTCCTGATCCATGCCAAGGTGTAACAATTTGAATCGAAAAAGCTAGCATGCTCATATCATCTCTCAAAAAGGTAGGCATACACTGCCTCGTTTCACGACTCCACTAACGTTCAATGATGACGGTCGACGAGTGACTGCCTATGTCCTCGGATTAAGTGCAGGAAGGGACGAACATTGACATCTTAAAACTCAACCAAGAGGGTCACTCATCTCTCTCTCTCTCCCTCTCTTCTCTCTCTCCGAGCTCACCTGCACTTCAGTGGTCTTCCCTAAAGCTTTTACGATCTGCCGAAGCTTGGCAACAGGCCTGGGCGGCCTACGGCGACGATGCAAGCGGGCGATGGCAGCATGCAGCATCTGCGCCTCAGCATTAAAGCCGCCGGGCCAGATCTCGTCGAGATCCTCCACACTGAGGTCGTGGTCATCATCACCGTCTGAGGATGCCGACAGGCTATCTTTGTCAGCATTGTCCGAGCCATTTGCTGACCTTCGGCCGGCGGTCGCTGGGTCCTGACGTGACCATATTGCATCAGCGTCGGTATCGCTATCATCCGACGAGCAGCCATCCCTTAATCGTGACGCATTGCTTTCTGGAGGAAAAATTATACCGCAGCCCATCACGTCTCCTACAAGGTATCAAATAGTGAGGTGACATTTCCCTGGTACTTAGACCCTTCACTTCTGCAGAAAGTCTCGCCAATGCATCGATGAACGCCAAGTGAAAGCAAGCACAGGCTTTCCTTATGTTTGCCAGCATGCAGCTCTGGTGCATGATGCGACAAACACGCCCAATTGCCATTGCATCCACCATGTGCCAGCGCATCCACAAACACATGTACAGCCCACACATGTGCAGCACACGCATGCACACACAAGCACCCGACCATGCAAGCAAACACACAGATGCACACAGACCCACTCATGCACGAAAAAAACACAACCAAAGCGTGCGTGCACACAACCATGCACGTGCACACACAGCTACTCACATAAAAGAAATACTCACGCACACAAATGCATACACGCAAGCACAAACTCAGCATCCAAGAACCACGTGACCAGAACAATGTGAAGCTGTGGTGGAACGCTTGGGCAGGATGCGCGGCCGCGCCTCGAGCAGCCAGCCACTTTCCGGCAGAAACAGCAGGAGTGAAAGGCCACGTGACACTCGCAGCTGCGACTGGTGCCGCACGACCTCGTGCTGCTCACCTTTGTGGCACCTGGGACCGAAAGGATCGCCGGTGCCGCTGCCCACGAAAATCTTGCCATCGTCTAAAAAAAATAAGCAAAGGAACTGCTGCGATGATGTTGATGTCACGAAGCAGCCGCACCGAGCTTAAACAGTTTCATTTACAGGGTAGCTTTGTGCCTCGCGAATTCTACGACTCGGCCAATACTGCACGGATCAAGTGACAATTCACATGTGAGTTCAACTCTGCTTGTACATCACTGCAGCTGTTCACTTCTGATTTCGGTTGGGTAGGTTTTACTTTATATGCCATCAAAAGTCCTTTAACTTTATATTCCGAAATCATTGACACGTATGGCAAAACTTATCCATCCAAAATCGGAAACGAACTACTGCAGTGATGTAGAAGCAGAGCTGAACGTATTTCAAATTTAACGTTCATCTGATCCGTGCAGTATAGGCCGAGTTATGAAACTTACAAGGCACAAAATTACACTGTAAATCAGGGGTCGGCAAACTTTTCGGACTAGTAGGGCCATTTTAGGAGATCAAGAAAGCACTAGGCCAGAAGAAACCATACCCACTGTGCCGGGCAGGTAGAGTGGGCATAGCCAGACGAACAAACAGTCGAAACAGACTCGAAGACATGCACGGCAATAATAGGGGTAGACATTTATCATCCCTCTCCGGTCAGGCGCTTCTGTTTCATTCAAGCGCCTGATATCAGTTCTAAAAATAAACACGGGTAGGCCACAGCTCTTGCTGCAACTAGCAGTAATGAAGGGAACAGAACCACGACGATTCAATTAGGCCGGATCCTACAGTAAAAAACTAGAAGGCAGTAGGCCAGACTGGAGTACTAACTAGGCCGTATCTGGCCTAGAGGATGGAGTTTGCCGACCTCTGCTGTAAATGAAGCTGTTTAAAAGTCACAAGCAGGTTCAGCAACAAGCTGCAAACAAGAAGCTCGATGTTAAACAAGTTAGGACATAGGTCGCATATGATCACAGAGATCGGTAAATTTGTTATTTGAGATATGTTGTTTCCGGTCTTCTTCCAGGTTAGATATGGTTTGCATAATAATTAGTTAATGCTTTCCTTTTATGTGGACATCGCCAAAACTTCTGATCTCATTAGTAAAATGCTTTGTTTTCTAAAAGTACCCTAAACAATATTCCATTATTGGACCAATAGTCAAAATTTTCTCAACAGCAACCCTTAAGCAGGCACATATTTAGGCGCTATTCTATAGATATCAAGACCCAGCACCTCACCTGCATGGTAAGCAATCGACCCCAGGTTCCAGCCAGGATGTCTGTTTAGTGGATAATCCTGAAATAAAAATAATCTTACTAATAGTTTGTAGAGCATCATAAGAGAGCAACATCTCGTTCTAGGCACTTTACATGTGCTGGAAAGGAAGCATGTCAATTGGTTAGTGATAACATGCACAGTTGCAGCACTATGGACAGAACACATGGACGGAGAAAATAATGTGAAAAACAAGTGAATCTTTGGGAACTTACGAACTGAAGGCACAAACTAAAGGGCTCTGAAAGGTGTGAGGCTGACAAGATGCACAGCGATACGATTGAAATAAGAAGAGCAGGTGGTACGATGCAAAGCCTGATTAGGAAGTGATTTCGATTGGTAGGATGTAGCAAGAAACTGAAGGAGCCTATAAGTGAGTGACAGAACGTTAAAGACGACACACAGCTTGTCGGGGGAGCCAGTGTAGGGTCGACGAGAAGTATAATGTGGCCGTCGTACCGTTGACGACGGCCAAGTCAGTAGAGCTCCGAAAATACTGCATCCGTGCTGAGTGTTCTAACAATTTCATGCTTACAGACAGCAATAGAAAAAACATGAACAAAAATGCCACGTGCCTCTCAGTTCGGCATTTTCTGCCCGTCCCCAGTGCAGGTCGACAAGCTCACATGGGAAAGCAACATGGAAAATCCAAGAAATTGCAGACCAAACCACACTGTCAAAAAGTAAGGTCACATCCACAGCACACAGCGGCCGGGGGAGACTTGTAGCGCAGCGAGCAGCGCAGCAGCAAGGAACATCAGAAGCCCCCCCCCCCAACAGCTCAGAGCATCGAATTGCCAACACCCTTGGGAAGTGGCCGAGGCAGCAGGGGCAGCAGGCCATACGTGGGGCTGCAGGGGAAGAGGACGGTGCGGCCAGTGCTGGCCAGACACAGTCAGTGTCTGTGCAGTCAGTGTTCGGTCAGCAGTCCGGTGGCGGCTTCGTCAGAAGCAGTGAAGAAAATGCTCGGCCGGCGTGCGCTCACCTTACGAGCCAAGCCGATGGCAATGTAGCAGCTGTCTCCCGGGTCGACGATCTCCAGCTCGAAGTAATGGTTGGCGGGCGACAGCGGGCGCCTGGCCTGCGCGAGGCCCACCTCTTCGATTGACCTGCCTCGGCCGGCGTACTCTAGAAGCTGCAGCGGCGCCACAGGCATCTCGCCGCTGCAGCTCGTGGCCGCACGTGCTCTTACGTGAAGGGGAAGCTTCAGAGCGGGCACAGCAAGCCGCAGCACATTAGAGATTCGGGCTTCGGCGCTGCAGCGTAAGCTGCTCGCACAGTCTAGAACTGGGCCACACCATTGCCTCGGCGTTGTTTTCCCGTGCTGCTGTGTCTCCCAGCAGAAGTGTGGGCAAAACAAAGGTGCGAAGACTCAGTCGACACAACGTAACCTATGCCGCGGAGTGAGTGCGCACGTGCCGTGCGTGAGCCGAGTAATGAAGTATACACTCATGAACCGTCAGCCAACAGCCAAGGCAGCTTCGCGTTGATCACAAGCCAGTATAGTGGCGTATCCTTCGTGCTGCACGGGTGAGTGACTAGCATTTAACTAAGATTTTAAGCTTTTAAAGTAAGAGCTGCTACTCATCCGTCGGTATCGCATAGCAAAAAGACATCGACGGCGATGATTGTGTATCGAAGATTTTAAGCTTTTAAAGTAAGAGCTGCTACTCATCCGTCGGTATCGCATAGCAAAAAGACATCGACGGCGATAATTGTGTATCGATGGCCGTGCCGTGCACGGCAGAAAGGGGGCGGGCGTGGCGCCAAGCAAAGCAGCGGGTCGAACAGTATTGAATTCACAACGCGATGCCTTCGCCCCGCCCCCCCGACCGCCGGACGACGACGCACCTGGCCGTTCTGCTTCACCTGATGCAGCCTCGACCAGTCATCGTCGTGGCTGTCAATCGCCATGGGCGTGGCATCGTCATCAGTGCGCGCACTCGTCCAATGCTCACCGACGAAGCATAGACGCACGAGCTCGTTTGGAGTGCTCAAGCAGACGGCTGGATGCAGGCGATCGACCGGTGCAACCAAGCTCAGCGTGGCTACCTGCATATGGTGGCAAGAGCAAACGCCTGAATGAGGGCGTGGCATGACCGAGCGAATCTGGCCGGCCCGCGGGCCACAGCTCGTCAGCAGCACGAATCGTTGCTTCTAGCTACGAATGGCAAGTTAACTTTAGGAGTGTCACATCTAACTAACTACTTTGGCACGTGCATGTTTCACTTCCTCTCCTTCAATTAACGATATCCTCGGTAAGGATAATTAAAGAAACCTAATTCGATCGTGCTTCCTTTGCAGCAAATGTAAAGTGCCTAGGAAGAGAATGAGTTCTCTGAGGGGGCTATATGAAATGCATTATTATTTTTATTAACATAATGCTTTCTATACAGCATCTATAAAGTGCCTAGAATGAAATTCAGTTCGTTGAGGGTGCTACACAAATGCATTATTATTATTATTATTATTATTATAACCATCAATGGTAGCTGCCAACGATCGGCTTCGCTAGCGCTATCATTAGGCTTAAGCACAAATTACTACTGATGATTTTCAGTCGCCTTCTTGGCAGCAGTCGTAGCCATCTCGTCTTCACCTTCAACACCGACAGCATTCACAGCAACGAGCTGGGCGATTTATGCACAGAGCAAGAAGAGAAGCATGCCACGCACAGTTGCACATTCTGTTGTGACTGCAACTTGTCATGTTCACCTTTGGCGTCGGCTCACCCGATCCAGTCTTGTCTGCCGTACATTAACAGCAGAGTATTAAAGCAGCACGGCAATCATCAGGGCAGCAGCAGCCACTCACTTCAGCATGGTAGCAGTTTCGAAGCAAGTAACTGCAGTCATAGTCTTCACAGTGGCTATAACCGGCATTGGAATAACGACCACGTTGTTCCTCACGACTTCACTAGTCAAGGCTTAAGTACCAGACTCCAGCTCGTTACCAGCAGCCCGGTCCATACACCGGTAAACAACTCTAAATTCTTGACTTCCCAAGCCCTACATTGTGTTTATAGATTGTAGAGCTAGTATCTCTAACTACCTGCCCCACCTGTTCAACAATTGCCACCTTAACACCCTTGACATCTTCTAGATTAGCACGTCCACTCCCACTGCCGTCATTAGACCACTCAAGTTCCAACTTTACAGCGGTCTCAGTATTACTCGAAGCAGACTGCTGGTTAGCCGTGGCTTTTAATTTAGATACTAATAACTTTCGAGTCAGACATAGATTAGCCTCTGCATTGAGGGCAGCTATCTAGTAACTGCTCAGCTACAAAATACAGCCTCTTGATGAACTATATGGAATGAGCATTGATTCTGAATTCGCTTACTTTGGTATAACACTATTCTGGAATATGCTCAATTTTGGTTGTGCTGCTTCGGAATTTGCATAATTTCGTGAGCTGATTTCTATTTCGAAGCCCAAATTTTTGTAGAGAAGTCAGCAAAATCAGCTTCGAAGGCTCAGCTATTCGATCAATCCTAAATGTAGCCGATATAGTATGCAGCTTCGTGCACAGTGCTCACCGATGCAGTTCGCAAGCACCGAGGACGCCAAGGGCCCCAGCAATTATTGCCCACACTTCCGACACCAAATGCCATAGCACATTACAGAAGCCATCTCAACTGAAGTCCTTGCCACAAACACAGCACACGATGCGGAGGGCAGCCTGTCCCTGCAGAGTCATGCAGACAAATCTGTTGTTAGAGTTGGCACGGAAGCACCGGATAACGAGTTGCAGACACTGCAATCAGCATCGTTACGATGCTGATTGCAGGCCGCCCGCAGCGGTAACAGAGCACGGCAGCAACAAAGAGAATCCATCAATCCTCAATCTAACAAGTTCATGTCGTTAACATAAGACCTGTCCCTTCCATAGCCACAAAGAGGCGTGCAGGTACAGCACCAGCTATAGTGTACAGCACTGGTTTGAAGCCCAAAGTACAACACACCCAGCTCTCTTACTTGAGGCACAGAGTACAACCGACTAATAATCTCTTGAATTGGTCTTTTCATACCATCAAAACATAGATGACAACAAACACATCCCGGTTTCCAACCGTTACAATTCAGAAACTGCTACTAATCTTATGCACTACTATTATTATTATTGTATTTTAACATCTATGGCATGCAAGCATTCTGCTATGCTCATTTGCCACCAGCTTTTCATTCTCTTCCAATATGGTGCCTATACATAAAAAAATTTATAATAAAAATTGTCGAGAGAAATCACCCCTCCCAACGACGGCTAATGGTGGCCATATTGGAAATTATTTTTACGACCGAGTGCATATATCCACACCCAAGCACGAGCATGCTCGTATGACTGACCCACGTGCGACGAGCTATATCTTGGAGTTAGCAAAACAGCCGCATAAGCCACTTGCCTCGACGCCGTTGTGAGTGAAAAAGACGTCGCAGACGGTGGCTTCTTCCGGCGCGCCCACCAGAGCTCCTCGCACTCCACAGCCAACGAGGTCCCCGGCAGCAGGACGAAATGGCAGCAGCAACTCGACTTCGCCATTTTTCACCAACCTAGAGGCAACGAATGTAATGCTGATCGCAGGAAGATAGCGGCTGTCGATGTCGTAAGTGCACAAGATGGCGACTTCTGGGCCTAGTGCTAGCAGCATGCAGCTTCACGGTGACAGTAGCCGAGCAAAAGATCAGCAGCATGGCACGACGAATCAGTAGTCGCACCAAGCTCTCGATGACACGACGCAGCATGCTCAGGCAGGGCCCTTACACGGGAATGGCACGGCTGCAAGCGGCGTCGAGTAATTTCACAAGCATGCACACATGCAGGCACGCATCAGCGGATGTCCTTGCTTCGTTTTAAAGAGGCAGTCCAGCGAATGTATATGCAGCAGCATCCGGCCAATCAGCTTACTCGCCTGGTGCTAGGCTGCGAGTCCAGGCGAGAGAACAACGAGACAGGGCAAATAGACAAAGAAGTGAGCAGTGCGTTTCAGCAAGATCCCAATACTCGCACTCCTCGATAAGTAATCATATTCATCGACAAGTAACAATAGTAATAGGTCGTCTGTATAGTGCCCTAAGGAAACCGAATCTCTATCCAGGCGCTTTACAACTCGCTGCAAGAGAACCAATGACTATCAGTTAAATAAATGTGGTGACTAGTTTGCAAGAGTTAAGAATATCACGTGATTAGGCACGTGATGGCTAAATAAAGAGCACAAAGAAACATCAAGGGCCACCTGTTCGTAAGCCCTGCTGCTAAGAACATAAACTGAATGCACTGAATCATGCACAGGTGAGCATGCAAACCAGACAGGAACAAAAAAGACAACGTCATCAGAGTAAAGGAAAGCAGGTGAGGAGAGCATGTAAGTGTGCTTAGCTGAGAACTAAATGATGCAAAGCTATTGCATATAGTGACCGAAGCAGGAGGGAATTCCCAACTTTCTGTACCTACAAACTGATCGCCCGATCGCAAACAGATTTCAATTCAGTGTGTTGGATGACGAAACGACTGAAAGCCGAGGACCTGGCGGTGCGAGAGCACACGGTGCAGGAGCAAGGAGGTCGAATAGGTAGAATGATGCAAGTGAGCGAAGTGACTTGTCACTCCGCCAGGCGGAGGATCTCAAAAGCGACTCGTTGCTTGATAGAGAGCCAGCTAAGCTCAGACAGATGTAGTGTGCGATGTGTCATAAACGCCATTGACTGCCGACGACTCGCCGAGCTTGCACCTGTTGCAGACGATTAAAGG
The DNA here is from genome assembly GCA_009760855.2 of Cristatella mucedo. NCBI lineage: Eukaryota > Metazoa > Bryozoa > Phylactolaemata > Cristatellidae > Cristatella > Cristatella mucedo. The sequence continues at coordinate 3,632,016 of WPIO01000025.1, forward strand.
CACAGACAGGAAATCATGTGGAAAAGGAATTTCGGTAACCTAAACGATACGAAGCTCCTTGGGGTCGCCGACTCTCTGTCTGTCTCTGTCTCTCTCAGTCTGTCTGTCTCTGTTTCTCTCTGTCTGTCGCTCTGTGTGTCTCTGTCTGTCTCTCTCCCTCTCTCTCTGTCTCTCTGTCTGTCTCTCTCTCTCTCTCTGTCTCTCTCTCTCTCTCTCTCTGTCTGTCTGTCAATCTCTCTCTCTCTTTCTCTCTCTCTCTCTCATGAGAATTCCTGCAGCAGTACCTGACTGCTAGTAAGGTCAGCTTGCCGCTAGTCCAATGGTCTGCTGTCTATGATGAGCTGAACTATCTGAAAGTAACTGGGTCATTGACAGACATTCTCGGGTCTACATGTACGATGGACTTGCAATCGACAAAAATAAGGCAATGATAGCTCAACAAGACGAGTAAAAACAGTTGGCACACTTTATTAGTTAGCATAATGGTGAGCCGTGATGGCACACTAGGTAAGGTGGTTGCTTTCACGACCTCAGTCCCGAGGTCGTGGGTTCGATTCCTGTGGTGGGCGATCCTTTATCGCCACTGCAAGCAGTGGTGATAACCGTAACGACTCTTCTGTCGCTATACAAAAAGAGGCTGTTTAATCAGCTAGGATTTATTTATTTATGTGCATATATGAGTGGCAGCAGAACCTCAGTGGCTATCACCCCCTCTCCAGCTCGGTTTGATGTGGGAAATTAAGGATTGTTTGCCAAAGGATTAGAACCGACGTCTTGTGCGAGCATCTCTAGCCTGGGCTAAGACCACGGGGAACACCAGTACGTAGATTTGATTGGAATACAGGGCCACAGCTGCTCCGGCTAAGGGCTATTTGCGTGCAAATACGCACACGCTAGCACATGCACACATGCATTTCACGTGCATGCATGCAAGCTTCTGTCTCCTGCCTACTGCTGAGCCCTTGCATCGTCAAACAGGTTTCCAGTGAGGGTGGGCTGATACTGACTTCTCCCAATATCCATACTGAGTAGCTCTGAGAGCAGTGTCAGTGTCGACAGGAAAGAGGAGAGAAATCATAGCAGAGCGAGCAGAATTTTAAAAGAAAGTCAGAACCTCGGGTCCAGGATTTCTTGGTACCAATCACCAAGCTGCTGTGTAGGACCCCTGCCACAAGCACTCAAATAAAAAGGGTGGTCAAAAGTAACAAATCTGTGCTCGCATTAACTGTCGTCTCTCATCCGGAACACTATGTATCCAAAAAATGGCATTGGCAGCCTATTTTTCTATGGGTTTGTGGTGTGGACTACATTTGGGACTAGCATAGATCACTGTGGCATATTATACTCATGTGTCCTGGTTTTCGTGCTCTCCTGTGTGAGTTCTCGAGGTTTCAAGTCTTTCTGTAGCCTTAAACCTACGACGAGGTGCATAATAAGCCTTGAATAGGTACGAACGGGCTCCACAGCACATATGCACTTGCTCCGGTAAGTAACAGGGCAGCACTCACTGAGACCACGTAACTCCATTAGTTGTTTCACAAGCATTAGGCCAAAAAGGCTAGCACAACGGGTTAAAACAATGGAAAATCCAATATGAATTTCTTTTACGCCTGCCTCTGAAATCAATCAAGCATGCAGTAGATTTTTAACTATTATAACAATTAAACACGGGAACATAAGGCTCCCACGCATTCATCAAGCATCAAATGATGAAAAGGCTTGCCGATGAAGCATTGGATATTTCATATTAACGGCTGCATCATTTCTGCATACTGCTGCTTGCGGATGGTGGACATAAAAAAATCTTCGATGTCGGTTGGGATATTGAGGCCCATGCCACTTATGGCTCGTCAGAAGCTACACAAGTTGATCAACCGCAACGGTTCTTACACCAGCGGTATGTTGCTTGCACTTTACGACCTACACAGGCTCAATTCCTGCAGCAGGCAATCCTTTGCTGCCTCGTGCAAGCAGGTGAAAGCTGTTTGAGGCTCCTCTATTTAACCGAGGCCACATCTGAGGCCACCACCTCAGACTGAGGCCACCACCTTAGCTGCTCTTTGGTGTACGTGGCGAGTGCAAGGCAAGGTACTGCTTCAGACTACTGAGAAATGCTGTCATCGTTTGTGGAGCTGCAGGTTATTGACATATGACATTTGACTAAGTAGACAGACATGCATCCCTGTTCTGCATCCACTCGGTCTATTCCTTTTACACCCTTAGATAAAGCTCAGAAAGTGACACCGTTTGTGACACCCAGCTCCAAAGTAGCCGTCGCTGTCGAGTAAAGCCTACTAACTACAAGTTATTCTTCCATAACCCCAGTGAGGTATGCAAGCAAAGGAATGACGATTCCTGTCGAGCTGCTTTGCAGCATTGGCACAAACATGTGCAACGTGTGGGCACACACACACACACACACACACACACACACACACACACACACACACACACACACACACACACACACACACACTCAGACGAAAGCATGCATACACGTGCACTCACGTCTCTGCACTTGAAATGCATGCATGACCGTGTTCGCATGCATGAATGAGCATAATAGGTCGCAGTCTTTCACTTATCCTGGTACTAATTAGTGGTTGAAAAGGAACCACGGGTATTGGGCTCACTCAAACACGAGAGAAATTAGGTGCCGACTGTAGCACCCATGCAGCAGGAGCCGTTGTTGCCCTGACCGCGCTGCTGCGCAGCAGCGCACGGCACGGACAGCGGAGCAAGTACCTTCCACTGTCACAGTGCAAACCAGCCGAAGGACGGGCTGCTCCAGGTGGCTTGTCCAAGTCTTGCTCGTAGGGCACAACGCCTAGACCTAGGCAGCCGGAGAGGTGGCATATGAGCGCTAGTGGCGAAGCACAGGAAAGCAACAGTGGTGGGGGAGGCAATCGGTGCTTGCACTCTCCCGGTGCCACGTCCACTTCCTGTGGGGGAAAGGTCAGACAAGAGAGCAGCATCGAAAATCTCAAGGTTGGGCAACAGCCGGCAAGGTGAGGCACAGCTGGAGCCACGGCTTCCATTGTCTCACGCACATAGCGAGCACGAGTCGCCTGCTTCCACGATCTCGACTTCAAAGAAGCCTTTCCGTTCACCGAAGGGTGCATTCCAGATGAACATGCCTGGCCGGAGTGGTGGCCCCTCAGCAGCGCCAGCTCTGAAAGGTAGGAAGCCTGAAGGGTAAGTGCAAAAGCAAACGATACTTAGCTGACAGATGGATTAACACTGCGAAGGGGCCCTCACCAAGGGGGTACGCCCTAAAGATGATTATGTCCAACTGGCCTCGGTGCCACGCCCTGCTTTGATGGTGATGCAGGGAGGCATATATACATATCATACATAAAACCAAACGTGCGGCGACCTCAGGTGCTGCCGCTTTGGGCTCTCGCCTCCGGCAGTTTTGGAAGCACAAGCAGGAAACCTCTCTACTTGGCTAGCACGTGAAATGTCTAACGGGGTGTGACTAACGAGCCTAACGTAAGCCTAACGAGGTATGACTGGGTAATCAGTGGGTATTGACGTTCGTGAGTTCGGCATGACGTTAGTGAGTTCTGTGTGCACCTTTCGGTGGAGGGGAGGGCACTACTACATACAGCATTTGGATAAAGAAGTAGGACTCATTTGGTGGCTGATACTATGCTAAGCTAACTTTCGACTTCCTGAAAGAGCCTATATATAAAATACACTAAACTCGCAGCATATTTCAGTTAATCATTGAAGACAATTTAATGAATTTAAAGTAATGAATAGTGCACAATTGCTTCTGTCTAAAAGTAATTTCCATTAGAAAGCAGGATAAACAAGGATAAGACATTTATATGGAGCCAGGAAGTGAAGCTGGTTGCCGTGGATTTTTTCCGGCATATCCACTCAAAATCCAATAACTCGGACTTAAGGCTGGCTTTACCAGATACAAGCTCGCTGTTATTTCCCTGGAACACCGAGTCATAGCTGCCACATCCAGGACACAATAGCTGAGCTTGGCCTCGTTACCCTGCCCAATATCACGGTTGACAAGACACAATTCACTCAATCTATTACGTGCCCACCCGGACTTCTGCACAGAAGAGTTATCCTCCCCCTAATGTGCCGAAGTATCAATCCAGCACTGGCGCCTCGCATACTGCTACGATCTACTATATCGCATACTACAGCGATAGCGCAACGGGTGAGTGGCAAAGTTCGACAGGAAATGACTACAATGACGCTGAGAGATACAATGTTGGATGGTGAGGCGACCATGTCTGAGGTGGTCGCGAGCAGAGAGGCAAGTGACCAATACGATCTTCCCCACTAAAAGTCTTTTCACTGAGCGTCTGAATTCAGCCGCGTCCACGTGTCAATGTCCAGTACAAACTTTTCGAGGGCAAAAAAGGCACTTTTAGCACATCCGTCCGGTTTTGAGCTATTACCTGATTGTCAGATAAATAGTGGCATTCTGAATGCCACTCGGTCGGGGGGGGGGGGGGGGGGGGGAGCAGTCAAGCAATCTCAGCTGACCTAGGCTGAAAAATGCTTGCATTCGAGTCAACGGCAAACTCGTCCATGCACCAGCTGCGGCTGCACAGCTCCACGAGATCACACTGGCAGAAAGTCAAGCTCTCGTGGCTTCATCCGACCACCTGACAGTCGTGTCAGCCGTCTCTTTCAAGGTCGGTCAACTGGGTAAATTCCAGTTCTGCAGTCTTGCTGCACTTCACGATCTACTTGAGTGAGAAAGCAAACGGCAGCGATTTCCCCCAGCTGATTCTGGGGTGCAGCAGTCCGATAAAACAGGGACACCTGTTTATGCAAGCTTAGCTGCTGCCACTATTTTGCAGGCAGCTTTAAATAAATAAATAAATCCTAGCTGATTAAACAGCCTCTTCTTGTATAGCGACAGAAGAGCCTTTACGGCTATCATCATCGCTTGCAGTGGCGATGAAGAATCGCCCACTGCAGGAATCGAACCAACGACCTCGGGACCGAGGTCATGAAAGCAACCGCCTTACCTAGTGTACCATCACGGCTCACTAGTGCAGTAGTAGAGTCTTGCTAACTCGAAGTCCATGCAGTACAGCCTGATAACTGGACCATTTGTTGCCGGACAATTCAGTGTGCTTGATTATGAAAGGCATGCTAGATTACGAAAAGCGCACCTCAATTGATTACTTGCTCGGATGTGGCCACAACATTAATTTCAATTTCTTAACAGTACACAATAGAATAACCCGAATTGTCTGCGCTGCCGCATTGTCCAACGACGAATTGTCCTGCTACAAATTGTCCTAGAACCGTCAGGCATAAGTCTCCTTATTATGAGGGGGCGGGGAAGTGGGAGTTTCTACTCAGGCAGCAAACAATGTGTTTCTCGGTCACTTCCTAACTGATCGGCTGCCTCTGAGCATTTATCTGCCAAGCTGATGTGGTCTAGTGGTTAAGATGCTCGCCTTTGACGATCGAAGTCAAGGTCACTGTATTTACTAATAATAATAATACTAATGCACTTGATAAAGCACCCTCAGAGAACTCAATCTCTTTCTAGGCGCTTTACATTTGCTGCAAAGGGAAACGCGATTGAATGGTGAGTAATATCATGATTGATACACAAACAACATGAATAACATGGTTAGGGGTGACATGCACAGGGTCAGCATGCAAATGTGGTTAGTGGCAGCATGCACAGTGTCAGCACGCACAAGCACACGAATGACGAATCACAGAGACCCACTAAATGTTGTCCTAAATAGGTGTGTTTTTTAAGTTCTTTTTTAATGTGGTTAAGTCAGGGGATGATCTGACGCAAGTTGGGAGGGAGTTCCAGGCTTTGGGAGCATACGAAATAAATGCACGGTCTCCAAAGGATTTGAGCTTTGTACGAGGTATTGGTAAACTGTTGGATTCCGAAAAGTGGGTGTCATGATACTTGGTCTGGTGGGGGAGGAGATCTGAGAGATAGGCTGGAGTCAAAGAATGAAGTGACCTAAAAGTGAGCGACAAAACCTTGAAGTCGATCTGTTGCTTGACTGGTAGCCAGTGCAGGTAGGCGAGAAGTGGAGTAATGTGGCAACTGCGACGCTCACGACAGACAAGCCTAACTGCAGAGTTTGCACCAGCTGTGATCGCCTGATTGCACATGCCGGTAGGCCAGCAAGCAGTGAGTTACAGAAGTCAAGACGGGATGTCACAAATGCGTGGACCAGCTTAGACGCGGTATCCTTATCTAAAAAAGCCCGAATTTTAGCAATGTTATGTAGCTGAAAGTAGGCAGACTTGACTGTGGAGCTGATGTGGTCGTCTAACGAGAGGTCACTTTGGAATGTGACACCTAGATTTCGAGCTGAATCAACCAAAGATATGCTGGCAGAGCCAATTTTGAGTCAGCCTTTCCAATTTCTGAATCACACTGGGTTTGCCCATAACTAGTAAGTTAGTTTTGTCATTGTTTAGTTTTAGAAAATTTGCTGCCATCCATGTGCGGATGTCATCAATACATGCAGCAAGTGAGTTGAGAGAATTCGAGGTGCTCGAAGGCTGGGAGGGATCAAAGCAAAGGTACAACTAACTGGGTGTCATCTGCATAGAAGTGAAAGCCTAGATTGTGCTTGGCAGTCACATCAGCAAGAGGGAGAGTATAAACCGTGAAAAGAACCGGACCTAGCATGGAGCCCTGAGGTACCTCATATTTCAGAGGTACCTAGGATTATCTTCGTCCATTTTGTCAATACTCTGGAGTGTCCCACTGAGATAGGACCTGAACCATTGCAGAGCAGTGCCAGTGATGCCCAGGCGAGATGAGAGGCACTCTAGAAGAACTTTTGTGATCGATAGTATCAAAAACTTCCGAAAGATCGAGTAAAACAAGCAGAGACACTCTACCCATGTCTGCATTCGTTGTACACCCTAAGCAATGGACTCTGGGACTCTGGAGTGATTAGCTCTAAAGCCAGACTGGAACTTACCAACCCCTCGGCACTATCGGGTCTGTGACTCGAATTTGCTAACTTCGCCTGCCTGCACGTATGGTCGGTCACCCGATATGATGCAAAGGGTTGATACAAAAGTTTGAACCTTCAATATCTGAGTTCAGCTGGTCTGCCACGACCTGTTCCAGTGTCTTTGATAGGAATGGTAGAAGGGAGACTGGGCGGTAGGTGCTCAAGTCATCTTGGCCTAGTGTCGCTTTCTTGAGAAGTGGCCTCACTATAGCTTTTTTGAAAGGTGCTGGGACATGACCTGAGGCTAATGACATATTAATGATGTTAGTTATGCATGGAAGCAGCAGATCAATGCAACGTGAGAGCAAGACAGTGGGAATACGGTCTAGAGGACTTGTTGTCTTCTTTGATTGGGATATGAACTTCAGGACGAGATCACTAGTGACCTGCTTAAATGTAAACATTGAGGTGCAGCCAGGAATCGGGGAACAGCATTCTAGGGGGATGTTGTCATCGCAGGGATGGACCCCCTGATGTTGTCTATCTTCTGCACAAAGAATCGAGAGAGGCGATCGGCTAGATCATCACAAGGATCATCAGGTAAGGACCTAATCTGGGATAGGTTGAAGAGATGGTTGATCGTCGATATCAGCATTTTTGGATTGTGCATCTGTGATTCAACAATCTTTTAAAAGAAGCTAGACTTGGCCTTTGCGAGGATCGATTGGTATGACCTACAGTAGTCTTCATATGCCTGTCGATGGACAGTCAGTCCTGATCTTGTGTATGCTTTTTCAAGCTTGCGCTTAGTACACTTGGCTAGTTTAATGTCTGTGGTAAACCATAGGCCCTCTGGGCGAGGGCGCACAGTGCGCTTAGTCAGAGGTGCAAACTCGTCGAGTGTGTCAACTAGTGTCGTGTTTTAGCTCTCTACCAATCATGACAGATCGGAGGGAGGACTGAGCAGCAGAGGCGAAGCAGATATTCTCGCACGGACAGCATCGATGTCAAGGGTCTTGAGGTTTTGCGATTCACTGGTTCTTTTTAGAGGAGGAGGTGGGCACACACTGTAGATTGAATGAGATCTGCATGTGGTCAGATAAGCAGGATTTGGTAATAATTGGCGATGACAAAGTGCAAATGTATGAGAAGATCTGGTCGAGTGTGTGACCCTTGATGTGAGTAGGGCCATGCACATGAGCCACAAGAGACAATGAGTCAGTCAATGCACGAAATTCAGTGCCGAAGGCATCAGATAAGTTATCAAAGTGAACGTTGAAATCACCCATAACGAGGGAGGATCGATTTCTTGCACACAGAATCGAAATGAGATCGGAGAAATATGAGATAAAGGAGGATTTGGTACCTGGTGGGCGATAGACTACTGCCACTATCGGTAGCTTGTTTTCGGGTGAAACCAAGACGATTGATTCAAAAGACTGCTTTGAGGGTACTGCAAATGGCTTGAAGTTGAATTTCGAGCGCACGATAACAGCAACTCCACCTCCAGTTTTGATTGATCTAGGGGTGTGAAAAAATGAGAAACCAGTTGGGGTAGCATCTTTAATTGTCGGGCAGTTTATCGATTTTAGCCAAGTTTCAGTTAGGGCGAGCAGGTCGAGACCATTTTCAGAAATAAGGTCGCTTATTACCAGAGGTTTATTGCACTTTGAGCGAGAATTCCAAAGGTAAAAGTTAAGTCTGGCCGATGGAGTTATAACAGGCCTGATTACCACTAAGTTAAAGAGATTCACGGTGATGCATGTGGTGGAGTGTGCTGAGCGGTTCGAGACAATGCTAGAGCCTTGGGGTGCTATAAAGATGGATAATATTATTATTATTATCTATCTACGCTCACGCTCAAGAAATAGACCGACCTACTCCAGCTACAGGTCCCACCTTACCCCTCTGAACTGATGTCAGGTCTGAACAGATGCCTAGGTCATGGCACACTTGACTACGAACGATAGCGTTTTAGAGGCAGCTTCCCACTAGCTGAGGTCCTCCAGAGTGGCAAGCTTGTATTCTCGAGGACCAGCAGCTTGGGGGCAGACGAGAACCAGTGTGCAATAACCTCGACCTCGGTTCGTGCAGCAGTCACCCACGGGCCATCGCGACAGCTACAGGGTATTGGGTTGCAAGAGAGTACATAGCCTCTTATCATCATAGGTTGTATCACATTATAAATCGCACTATGCTACTACAGCAGAGTAGAAATGCTTTATTTTCATGAATTTATTTATAGCCTGAACTTGTAGTATCTGGATGAGTGGGCAGGTTCTGACCACTGAATAAATACAAACCAGGGAAGACAGTACAGCAAATAAACCTCAGTATGCATATGTGTAGCAATCGGGCAAAGAGGTCGACATCACAAAAGCAGGATCGCCTATCATGGAACAGTGGCTGCTGCTGACCTCGTGTCAAAACCAGCACCAGGAAATGCATGCCGAGTAGATTATAAGTATCCACAGTGAACACAATTCCTTATAAAGAGCATGCCTTCAGGGTCTGCCGCCCTGTTTGGCCCAGGGGTAGGGTGCTCGTCTTGAACGACCACGGTCGTGAACTAGAGCCCTGCGGCATATGCAAAGTGCCTGATTCGCTTAGGGTGCAATACAAATGCATGATATAAAATACGAAGATGTGCAACAGCTAACTCGGTTTCCTTACTCTAAATTGAATCCTTTGGTGATCGGGCATTTAGTTTGTGGGTACCGAAAGTTTGGAGCTCGCTTAGAGCTTCAGTCACACCGGCAATGACCTTTCATCATTTAAAGTTTCTGGTGGAACGAACCTGTTCCGTCCAGCTTCCCTTGCACCCAACTTCTGCCAACTTCTCATTTTCATCTCTTCGTGCTTTAAATTCTTATCTGCGCATTAATCAGTGCATGCTACTAACCAGGGGTCTAAACAACCGGTGGGCCCGAGTGTCTTCTTGAGTGCTTTTGCATGTTGGTCTTAGCATTACATTAGCGCATGCCATGAGCTCTTAGCTCCTGCTCTTACTTTGCTCTTGGTACTAGTTCTCTTGCAGTTGCAAAGCGTCTACAAAGAGATTTAGTTCTCTTAGGGTGCTATACAAACGACATACTATTATTATAATTATTATCATTATTATTATTATTATTATTATTATTATTATGTATCGATGCAGCTCTCCAGCTCATGCATGTAAGGAATTTTTTTTAGGAAGGTCATCTGTTACATCAAAGCTTATACTGATTGAGACTGAATATTTACTTCGGTGCCTTCACCTGTACCTGCGAGCCGAGCATAACTGCTCTCAACTAGTGAACGACACAGCCAGAGGCTGTGCACATTCAAGCGGGACCGGCATACGGCTCAAAATTTGCTATTCACACAGACCGATTATTTAGTAAGACACTAGCAGCTATATTGATGATCAGGAGTCTTAGACAACAGGGCTAAGAACAAAAAAATGTAAGTGCACCTCAATATAAAAAAGGAAGGCGATTTCGCAAGAACCAGAAGCATAGGTCTCACTTAGGGAGGGGAGGTAAAGACTCTTTTACCAGTACAAGAGGCCACAAGGTCGATGGTGTAGTGCCTACCTTAAGAGGCTCTAGGAGCATGAGTCATAGGAGAGCTGCAGGCTGCAAAGTGCATGTACTGGACTCATGAGCATAACCAGACAATTTGTAAGGGCTTTCTCAACTATGACTTTATAAAGGCTCACATCGCATACATGCTTTACTGAGAACACATTTTGCACACGAACATCGAACACAAACTTTCTATGCAGACAGATTTTGTGTGGCTAAAACAAACACTCCACTCGGAAGGCCGCGGGATATGCATACGGATACGTATGCGCCATTTTTTCCTTTTTACCAGCAGTACGCATTACCAATAGTGCAGCTGCAAGTGACAAGAGTGCTGGGTAACTGTGCTGGGTAAGTAGCAGCACTTACTGTGCAGCTATAAGTCAGTCCCACTTGAAAGAGGATAAGCAATGCTGAAGTTGCTGCTTAGTTCTGAGCTTCGAGGGAGGTTGGCCACAACACGCAGGAAGAACTGTAGTAGCATCTTAAATAAATACCTCTAAGTAACATCTTAAATAATAAATATATTCAAATTTCACTCATATCTCACGTATGTTCGGGCACAACTTTAAAAAGTTGGGAATTAAAAAAAAACTTTAAGGATACTAGCTTCCTCAAAATTCCATAAAAAATTTCTGCATATCCCCTCACAATTTGGTCTTCCACTCCTTATCACACCCCAGTGCAGATTTTTCACGGACTCCTCCCTCATAAATATAGAGGCACCAGTGGAGACAGCAGCAGCATCAGTGGAACATCGGCGGAGGCAGGAGCAGCATCAATGGAGATATCAGATGAGGCAGAAGCAGCAGCAGCTGTGGAGACAGCCGCTGTGGAGACAGCAGCAGTAGCAACAGCAGTAGAAGCAACAGCAACAGAAGCAGCGACAGCAACAGAAGCAGCGACAGCAACAGAAGCAGCGACAGCAACAGAAGCAGCGACAGCAACAGAAGCAGCGACAGCAGCAGCAGCAGCAGAAGCTACAGCAGCTGACCTACAGGTATGAGATCGCTATTTTGGCTGGCCCGGCTGGCCTGGCTGTGAGGCGTTCGATGCGAGGCTCGTGGAGCGGTGGTGGCGGCGAATCGCTAGGACCGAGGCCGTTTCCGAGCCGATTCTGCACCTCGTTCCTCAGCCACCGAGGAAAAGCGATATGGCGCCTCCGCTGAGCAAACCGATCGTGATTCATGGTCGAGCCTGCGAGCATTCAGCATAGTCAGGTGTCAAAAGCGCTGAGAGCTGCAGCGGGGCGAGCAAGTGCAAGTTCACTGAAATTTCGCAAGCCAAGATCGAGTGAGCAATACTTGCCGGAAACGTCGTCCTGAGGCGAGGCTACTTATTAAGAAGACACCATGGCTCCGGATGCAGGTTCTTGCTGCTTCGGGCAGAGGGCCTGACCTCGTCTGCCTAAAAAAGAGAAGCTACCCTTGACCTAAAGCGATAGAGGTCACCCACCATCTTGGACACTCGGTAGAGCCTAATGCACAAGCAGCAGAAAGTCCTACGGATTCGGTGCTATTTATGCCGACAATCATGATGCAAGAGCAATAAGCCCCAGATCCTACTTGGAGTCGTCCCCTGTGCAACAGTAATTTTTAACAGAAGCATCGAAAGTCAGATTACAAGTCTCGATCTGCAGGGGTATTTCGAGCAATTTCGTGTCAGCCCACTAAATACCAACGGCTATGCCACCATGTGATTCTGAACGGCATCAAAGATAAAAATATATAATTCATTTGTACAGTGCTACAAGAGAACTTACTCTCTATTCAGGTGTTTCCCATATGTTACGAGGCTCAAGCCCACGACCTCGCCCGACCTTGGTCGGGGCGAGCACCTTAACCACTGAGACAAACCAGGTCAGCATGTTTACGATTGGAGTGGAACTAGACAATCACCAAGAGGCACTTCATGTCGCCACCCAGACATTAAGTTAATAATAATATAAATGCATTTGTTTGGCACCCTCAGAGAACTGAATAATAATAATAATAATAATAATAATAATACAATTGATAAAGTGCCCTCAGGAGAACTCGACGACCCGACTCGACGTCCCACCCCTATCCAGAAACTCGAAGTCCCCTTTGGGGACATGTGACAAAATGCTAGTACACCTGAGAGGATTAACCAAGAACCCGGTGGCAGAGACAAGTAAAATAAGTAAAGTGAGTATAAATAAAGTCTAAAAAATATGAGTATACAAATATACGAGTATAAAAAATAAATAAAATAAGTAAAATGAGCAAGACGGACCGCAGACTAAATGTAGGAGGCAGGGCACCGGGCCACTGACTGGCTGCATTGTAGATCCACCGCCAACCCTAAACCAGGGCTGCGCCACCGATGATGCTAGAGGCTGCTTCCTTTGCAGCAAATGTAAAGTGCCAAGAAACAGATGAAGTTCTCTGAGGGTGCAATATCAAATGTATTATTATTATTATTATTAATGATATTATTATTATTAGAAGCAAGCATGCTGCATGCTCTAGCTAGCTTTATCGTGCATTGCTGCTACTCGGCCTGACAAGCCAGGCTAAAATCCCACGGTAGGCTCCTTCAGCACTGCATAACACATGCACAGCAACATACTCGACAGTGGTTATGGAGCATAGCAACTGTACAAAGGAATATAGGTTGGGCAAAAATCAGCACCAATGCGTACGGTTAGCATATGGAGATGGCAGCAAGTACGAAATGATGAGTGCTAGTGCTGATACTCTGAACCTAATGTTCCAAAAATGTTAACGAGCTCACGGACTGATTTAATCCATGGTGTTAACAGAGCGGTCTAGTTAACTACGTTTTATGCAGCACACCGGCAGAAAGGCAACTAAGCAGTTTAGCCCAAGCAACTAACTTCCAAGCAGACTGCAATTCCTCACATGAAGCAGCAAAAAGGTTGTGGGAGAGCGAACAAGGCAGTTTGAGAGGATAGGCAGAGACTGTGGCCAACCAATCATTGATGCACCAAACTGCACATAAGTGACAAATATCTGGCAGGAGCCTAGGGCATACAGGACATCTGGTTTTGTATATCTGTACCTTTACAAGCTTCCTCACTCTGCCTTCCTACTTGGCACTGCCAGGCCAGTGTCAAGGTCACTGAAAGCTTACGAAGCATTGAGCTTATAATTAGAAAAATTCTTTTACACACCCGTAAGCCATGAGATTCCTGTCACACAAGAGTGCCGAAAAAGAGAGGCAGACATTGTCAGAGACGTGGAGGTAAACTGAGACAGACGAAGAGAGAGAAAGAGAGAGAGAGAGAGAGAGAGAGAGAGAGAGAGAGAGAGAGAGAGAGAGAGAGAGAGAGAGAGAGAGAGAGAGAGAGACAGGCGGAGGGAGAGAGACAGCAAGAGAGACAGATGGCAAAAAAGGAGACAGAAAAAGAAAAAGCAAGGATTAGAGACAGATAGAGATAGCTTTGCATTGCATGAGCAAGAGGCTGAGGCACACTGGATGGCAAGGTGCAGCTGAAGATCACAGCATTTGAAAGCCAGAGAACTTAGCCGTGCAATAAGCACACAGCTAGGGCAACAGCAAGACGAAACTCGGAAGGCACGATTTAGCTTAGTTATGTTCAAACACGGTACTTAACTGCTGCACGCTCTTAGACATACCCTTACGTAAATCTAAATACCTTCATCAGCTGGCAGAAGGCAATAACAAAATTTGGGACAGATCATATAGGGGCAGCAGGTTAAATATAAATGAACAAACAAAATTCATTTTATAGCTCCCTAAAAGAACCTAATCTCTATTCAGGCACTCCTATCTATATTGCTGCACAGGCCATGGGGTCACTAAGAGGCACGAGTCACGGCTAGCTGGACAAAAGAATATCAGATCATGCAGGGTAAGACCGCAGTGAGCGGTGTGTGTGTGTGTGTGTGTGTGTGTGTGTGTGTGTGTATATATATATATATATATATATATATATATATATATATATATATATATATATATATATATATATATATATATATATATATATATATACACACACACATATATATGATAGATGGGGAAACCCAAGATCGCCTGCACTCACAATAAGTTTAGTCCGTAAGGTGACAGCAGATTCTTGCCATTTTCAATAGAAGGGGAGCAGTATATCAACGAAAAGCTTTCCAAGAAGACCTCATTAAGAAGAAGCTAAAATTCTGGAGCGGAAGAATTAAGGTATGAGGCTGTTGTACATCAGGTGAAACTGGGACTCGGGATTGCATGGAAGGCAGCACATATGATATCAGAATCCCAAATGTTGAGAGCTGGATGTTTTCTGGCAACATGCAACTTTGATCGAGAGCCCACCGCAAGGTAATGAGAGGATGGACCAGTCTGCAATGAAGCGAATCCCTGGCGTCCCTCCGCCAGTTGCCTTATAATAGCCAAGTATCGGCCTTGACCTTAACTACCCAAAAATCATTTGCATGCTCTAGATCGAATTGCACGATCGCCGACTTGGAATATGTCTTGCTTGCTTGCATTTAAACACAGCTGGTGTGTAACCGGTCCTCAAATACGCCTTCCATAGTGGCATCCATATTAATTCACAGGTAGAAAGTGATTCAATATTGCGGTGGATCTACCTGGAGCAAACAGCATAGATCATTTAGTCACTAAATAATGAAGTAGGACATGTTTAGCTGTGACTTTGAATGTAAGAGCAAGTGAAGCACAGAATCCTGTAAGCAGTACAGGACCAAATCCTGCAAGGTACTTCTATGCTACTCACTACTTCAACTGCTCTCCTGACTCTGCTATGCTTCCCACTTTCTCTTTATTGCATGAGACGAAGTCTGTTGGCTACCGAATGCGTAACGATAGCCGCTTAGGCTGTGAGTGCACTATACACAACTCTCTTGAGTAACACCCACATGGTCTTTATGACTTTGTGGAGTTACTGACAGAGATACATTTAATTACATTACATTACATTACAAGGTAAGTAAGGTGGGGTGCTTATACTTGTCACCGCACCAGCATACGTATGTACGTGTATGTGCGTGTATGTGCTGTATATACACCTAGTCCCGATAGTCATAGGACAACTAAAAATGGCTCTACTGTGCACTGTAGAGCAGTCCCTGATTGCAACAAATTGCAAACGCTGGAACTCAGACTTAGGCTCCCTGACCTCATTATTGGATTACCATAGCAAAACATTTTGCAACACGGTAAGCTATCAGGAATAATTTCAAAAACACCGAAAGTTAATTTCCAATTACATAAAAATGTCGGTTTCGACCAATTTAGATTGTCCGAAATCGACAGATATAGTAACATCATAGAAATTCTGCACACTAATTGCAAATCAGTTGAGAAAACAATGCAATTCATTTACATATAACACATAACTCATTTGTATAGCACCCCAAGAGAACTTAATCTCTATTCAGGCGCTTCACATATGCCTCTGGGCTCGAGCCCACGACCTCAGCCAGACCTTGGTCGGGGCAAGCACCTTAACCACTGGACCAAACCAGCTCGGTTAACCAGTGGACCAAACCAGCTCGGCAAGTGACAGCTTCCACCTCTGGTCATACTCGAGTGGTCTAATTATCAATCCTCAGAGGCAAAGTAAATGCCCCAAACTGGAATAGTGAAGCAGCTAAGGCTTGTAAAATTCTGACAATGAATGGCGATTTATTGTGCAAAGGGTGGAAGAAATCAGGTGGATTAGATCAGGCGGATGGAGAAGATCAGGAAGTGGAAGAGATCAGGAGAGATCAGTCTAAGCTCTAGAAGTGCCACTCAGTAGGGTCAGCCAAGAGCTATCACTGGGCATGTCAACAGCATGCTAAAATTTGAAGGGCTTTTACTCTGCTTGCTCCACCATTAATAAGTCCTCCAAAGAGTTACCTAAGAACCAACATGGCATCGCCACCTTTATTTGGGGAGCTGGGAAAAAGAGTCCGGTGCTGGCGTCGGTAAAAAGTTCCTAATTGCATCGATCAGGATGATTTTAAGCCGGCTTCAATACATCACACCTGCTGAGCAGCTGTGGACAGAGGCAAAGTTTCGCACAGCAATAAAAGCAAATCATGGGAGTGCATTCAAAAGGCAAATGGAATCGTGTCAGTCGATAAAAAATGAAACCTGCTCATCTACATTCCTATAGTCTAGGACTAAACCGTGGGCAAAAACCAAATGCTTTTGGTGCTTTGTCAGTACGGTAACAAAGTCCTGTTATGCCCAACAAGCCCTTGCAAATAAAAAACCACGTATTAACATTATCATCGATATTATCAAGTGGGAGACAGGCAGTTGCTACAACTGTCCGAGTACATTGGCGGCTAGATGTATATACTGTACATATATACCTGTACATATAAACAAGTTCGGCATACAGCTGGGATGTGACCTATAGGCAGGGGCAGTGCAGGCCCATATAACAAGGCTGGCAATAGCATATCTTTTTACATGCCTATTATTACCTAGCTACTTAAGCTCAGCAACCGTGGAAACAACAGGCTATTAGAGTCAGACTAGAAGGAACAAGGATGCTGTCTGTATGATGCAACCTAGGAGTACGACAAGCTTCCTAGTACATCTGATACAGTTGACTCATGATCCGAGAATGAGGTTTTACCCTTAATCACCAACTTGCAATTTCGTAACGCTGCGAAAGCGCCATTTTGAAAATGCATTAATATGCACACGCACGCACATACGCAAACACACACTCTCGCACACACACTCGCACACACACAAACACACTCGCACACACACACACAAACACACTCGCACACACACACACACACACACACACACACACACACACACACATATATACACACACGGAATAAGACCGATAAAGTGAGGCCCTTCGTGGTCGGGTTCCCGCCAGCTGGCGGTCAAACAATGAAGCTTGCCTGGCCGAACTCGTCATCCCATGCCCGAAGAGGAAAGCTTTATGGCAGCACTGCATCTGTGACGCCATTACCGGCTCGGAAGCTGTGTGGTCCTTGTTGGTGAACCGGGAGGCCCGGGTAAAACCCGCGACCCGGCAGGACAGGGCACCTACGGCTAATGCATATACACTAGTTAAACAATTGTTTCAACAAATTATATATATAAATATACAATGCTGATCTGAAAAATCTATGCAGTATTGGAATTAATGCAAATCTGAAACTTTGCTGTTTTACAAAATCACATCCAAAAATATTACCACCGGGTAAGATTAATAAGAGGAGGCTGTAACTGTACCAGAATTCGCATGCTGCAAACGAGGTGCAAAAACATGCACAATGAACTTGTTTGGTGGTTTCATGTGGGTGAGAAAACAATTGCAGTTGTCGAAGGATAGTTTTTGGCAGAACAATCAGAAGACCGTTGAAGTAAGATTTTTTGGATGAGCCAGCTATACCTCTCTAGAAAAATGCATCTTAACAACTGTGTCAGACACTAGTTTAGGGAATGTTCAAGGTTTGACACTTCTTGTTTTATGCATGTACATACACATACACAGGCCAGATCTGATTTGAGAATATGCAAGAAATTGGTAGTGCAGTTAGAGCATGAGATGCCAAAACCATGGTGACCTGCATTAGGCCCATCACGGCTTGGTTGCTTCATGCCACGCTGAATTGCTGCACTGGTTTCACCACACCTTCACAATTCTTACGTACAGAACACCTTCTCATCTGCCACCAACTCTAGCTTGTCATGTCCAGCTGTCCTATGCTCGTATGTCCATACTACTTAGTTCCTCGAATGCCTTCCTGATAGACCTATGGTTCTTGCGTTCTCTTTGTTGGATAAAATATATAAAACAATATAATTCATTTGTTTAGTGCTCTAAGAGAACTTAATCTCCATTCAGGCGCTTAATACATGCCTCCGGGCTCGAGCCCACGACCTCAGCCAGACCTTGGTCTGGGCGGGCACCTTAACCGCTGGACCATACCAGCTCGGCAATGGATAAGACATTAGAGTCTATTAGCAACTGCACGCACACCGAAAGCCACCTAGGACTGTAGTGCACAGTAGAAAACACTCCAGTGTAGCACCCACGTTGTCTTTGGGGCTTTGTGGAGTTAAAGATGGAGATAAACAGATATATACAGGTAAATAAGTACACATATTCATATATATTAACTCGTGAGCAACAGGATCGGCGACCCCTTGTCTAAAATGAATAGCAGGCATTCGACCATGAAACATTAAACAAAAGCACAAATAACGAATGGCACCCAATTAGCCTTTCACGATAGCATTTCTATGAATCAGTGTATACAATATTAAGATTCTGAGAGAACGAATCATCGGTGCTTTAATTTCATTAAAAATGGCAGACTCTCACATTTTAAAGCACCTTGAAAACGAGTGCATGGGCTGCTTATGGAGGTACTCAAGACATGTACGGTAGTATGAAAACAACAGTGTACCGGCTATTATTATATAATTCATTTGTATAGTGCCCCAAGAGAACTAAATCTCTATTCAGGCACTTCACATATGCCTCAGGGCTCGAGTCCACGACCTCAGCCAGACCTTAGTCAGGGCGAGCACCTTAACCGCTAGCTAATTGTTTCCCAGCATCATGCTATCGCCAATCGGCAAGCCAAAGAACATCGAGTCGATCATCAAGCCTAAGATCGGCTAGTTGGATGCCTTTGCCAAATTTAGACTGCAATTGCTACACAATTTAAAATTGGTAAGACTTCGGTGAGCTTCAACCTGAAGATTGGTATGATTGAGATCACTGACAATGCAAAAGGACCCAGCGGCTCACGAGACTGCATTAGCTGTACCCACTACAACAGACCGATAAAGAGCAAACTTCAGGAATAATTTCACCCGTGCAGGTGGGGGAGTTCATGGTCAAAGCCTGAAGGCTGCCACTAGAAAGTTAGTTGGTAGGGTTGGTACGATTAAGCATCGATTAGATGAACAAGGTAGGTTTGCTCGGAATGCCAAAAAAATAAGCCTCTTATGTCTGTCAAGCATATAGTGGTTCGTTACAAAGTCAACTCACTGCTTGCTGATCGACCGGCCTGTGCACTCAGGCGCTTACAGCTGGTGCAAAACTCTGCAGCTAGGTTTGTCTGTCATGAGCGTCGCAGTTGCCACATCACACCACTTCTCGCCGACCTGCACTGGCTACCGGTCAAGTTACGGATCAAACTCAAGGTTTTGCTGCTCACTTTTAGGTCCCTTCGTTCTTTAGCTCCAACCTACCTATCAGATCTAATGCCCCACGACGGTAAGCAAGGTACCACCTGCTTTTCGGAATCTAACTGTTTACCTATACTTTGTACAAACCTCAAATCCTTTGGAGACCATGCCTTTAGTTCGTATGCTCCCAAAGCCTGGAACTCACTCCCGACTTGCGGCAGAACATCCCCTGACTTGACCACATTTAAAAAGAACTTAAAAACGCACCTATTTATCACAGAATTTAGTGGGTCCCTGTGATTCGTCCATTTTGTGCTATGCGTGCTGACACTGTTGCATGCTGCCACTAACCGCACTTGCATGCTGACCATGTGCATGTCACTCCTAACCATGCTATTTTTGTTGTTTATTGAGCATGCTACTACGAACCATTCGACCGTGTTTCCTTTGCAGCAAAAGCAAAGCGCTTAGAAAGAGATTGAGTTCTCTGAGGGCGCTTTATCAAGTATGTTATTATTATTATCGTTAGGAGCGGCCAAGGCAACAGCTCACTGAACCAAAGAAGGCTGGAGCAGAATCAAAATCGAACTCAGCAATGAGAGTAAATTCCCCATTGTTGGTAAGTGAAAATGCTTACAGTAGGCGTGTCACTGCTCCACTGAAGGTTTGAATGACAATTGCCTCCAGAAGAAATTTGATAGCAACTGGGCAATGGTCTGGGGCTGCTTTCATTGCAAATACCTGGGATTGTGATGCCTCACGCTAGTTTAAAACTATTCCAGAGCTAGTTGTAGTACCTATTGCAATGCACCTTCGAGGAAATAATTTTCTTTTCATTCAGGGCAATGAGCCTGCGCCTGAGGCTAAGGGTGCACGCCTTCAACGACCGAGGCAGTGGGCTCTACCGATTCGGCATATGTGAAGCGCCTGGTCAACGATTGGCTTCTGCGGCTTGTCATGGCATAGAGCTACTCTGATGCAAGAATTTTGCAAAGATTTCCTATAGTGTGTAATAATGCGTATGCTCGTTCAAATTCTTAAATAACTGCAAATAAAATAACGAGCAATGAATTTGCAAAGCAAAGTACACACAGTAGGGGTGGCAGCTGAAGTGCTGACAAAAGGAGGAAGGAAGCCGGAGGAGGACGGTTACATGGCATTGAGAGGCACTCTAAGGGCACTATACAAATTAATATTCATTTTTAATCTTTTTCTGCTGCACTGTTGATTTATGCTAACAGAATGGCCAAGTCAATCTTAAGATCCTACTAAGTGCCTTTAGGGTAGATAGTAAGTAGATAGAAAGCCTGGAGCTAAAGTGGGCCACATCACATTTTATCAAGTTTGCACGCAATATGGAGAATGATAAAGCATGCTGTTTGCGAATGCTTCGTCCGCTACAAGCCTGGATGGTCCTGGCAGGTTATTACTTATCATGCTGGCATAACTTCATTTTCGAAATACAAGTTTATATACTTTCAGTATTGATATCTTGCTTACTGTTAGCATGTAAGCTTACTTTATACATGCACTGCGCATGATGACAGAAGGTTGCAGTAAAGCTTTCTATGGCAGAAACTGAACTGCTTGGGTCCGGCAGGAATAATAGTCGGGCCAAGGCGATACTCTCGCCCTTGATTGTACGTATATGCATACCTGTACATGCATAGTAGTCAATTGCTAACCTGTTCCATGTCAGCCATTGCACGCCTAAACAAGAACAGCTGTGGCAAAAACTAGTTTGGTGACGTGCAACAACTAATGCTTGAAGGAAGAGACACGTACACCCATTCTAAACAAAATATTGGCTGGCTCACGAATAAAAAATGTGGTGCCTGACAGTAGTCTTCCTGAATCCATCCAATGGGAATCCTCGGTAACAAATTACTGGTCATGAGAGGGAGAACTTATGCAAAGGCGAACGTGTCGAGAAGGAGCAATACTCGTCAATATATACTAGGCTCTGTTTAGAGGCTCCTACCAAAAGTAAAGCTTGAGCCCCAGAAGTCCCACGCAGACTATTGGTGCAATGCTGACTATATCCTTGGTTTAAGCAAACAATTTGAACTTCACACAAAGAATCAGGATGTACCCCGAAACATATTGCTTAAGTCACATCCATTTTGACATCCGGTGGCATTGTGTGCAAAAAATCGAAATTACCACTACATCTATCCCGCGAAATAAAAGTATATACAACGTATGCGTCTCTATGCTGCATACTGTGGGCACACAGGAATAAATACACACTCTCGGGGGATGACGGTGAACACGTAGACAAAAACTGCACGAACACTCCTCACATGCTTTTCAAAGCTCAAGAATAGTTCCGAAGGTCTGCAAAAGGCTTTGGGGTATAAGAACTTGGTCTCTTAGGGTCACGGTGTAAGCCTGGTATCTCTCTGCTATAGGTCGAGTTGGTTGACGAAATCTTTACAACCCATTTGTACACGGTACACAGCCGAGCCAAGGACACAACTCTCTAATCACAAAGATTATTCGCGAGAGCAAAAATAACACGATGCGATTAGAAGCAACGAGAATAGTGCGATTCTGCTAATGAACACATTCGTCCTCATGATACCATCCTGCAACGACCAAAATGACTACCGGTAACGTAGAACAAGCGTCGCATAAACCGAGCGAGAGTGCCAGATAAATGCATAAGCTGCAGGGTATAAAAAATAGCAGCGGATTCACCGGGCATGGTACCGGCAGATTATCCGATACAAACAGTTTTCTGAAAGTATACGCACGGAAGTCTAGCCGTCGGCTGCTAATACGTAAAAATGCTAAGCTCTTCTGACCAAGCCTTTAAGCACAAACGAGTGCTCGCACGTTCAGCGCCGCCTAATAATAGCACCTGCAACGCGCGGACCATTGAAAGCATCTACGACCACAACGCAACCGCTTCGTCCGTAAGACAGCGCGGTGCGCTCTACCTGGCGGCGGCGGCGGCAGAGCTAGGCGAACCGCGGCAGCAGCCGTCGGACATGGAGTTCGTGAAGTCGTACATAATATTGGGCTCTAAGACTTACTCGTGCGCGTGTATCTTGACGAAAGAAGTACCAAGCTGGTCTGATAGGCCGGTTAGCCGGCTACTAGCAATCGAGGGCGCACACAGGCGGAACTGACTACAGAACACACCCATAGTGACGCACTATTCGTACCTCCCACTGCAAGAGGTAGTATCACCCTTGGATCTGCGGGCTCAGCTCCGCCGTTCCGTAACTAGATACTGGGTTCGACGAATTACCGCAATCCACCGTAATCCACTCTTATGAGACTAGCAAAGACCAGACGTAAGCGCTGCCGAGCTCAAATTTTGCGCTCATATTGTAGTACACGTTCGAATGTATCTGTCCATAAAGTTTCATGCCGCTTCGCACTCTTATATTTATGCAAATAATAATAATAATAATAATAATTCACTTGATAAAGCGCCCTCAGAGAACTCAATCTCTCTCTAGGCGCTTTACATTTGCTGTAAAGTGAAATGCCATTGAATGGTAAGTAAAATCATGCTTGAAAAACAGACGAAATGAATAATATGGTTAGGGGTGACATGCGCAGGGTCAGCATGCAAATGTGGTTAGTGGCAGCATGCACAGTGTCAGCACGCATAAGCACATCAAGGACCAATCACAGGGACCCACTAAATGCTGTCCTAAATAGGTGTGTTTTTAGGTTCCTTTTAAATGTGGTCAGGTCAGGGGATGTTCTGACGCAGGTCGGGAGGGAGTTCCAGGCTTTGGGAGCATACGAACTAAATGCACGGTCTCTAAAGGATTTGAGGTTTGTTCGAGGTATTTCTAGACTGATGGATTCCGAAAAGCGGGTGGTACGATGCTTGACCTGATGGGGTAGTATATCTGAAAGATAGGCTGGAGCCATAGAATGAAGGGACCTAAAAGTGAGCGACAAAACCTTGAAGTCAATCCGTTGCTTGACTGGTAGCCAGTGCAGGTCGGCGAGAAGTGGAGTAATGTGGCAACTGCGACGCTCACGACAGACAAGCCTAGCTGCAGAGTTTTGCACCAGCTGCAATCACCGGATTGCACATGCTGGGAGGCCAGTAAGCAGTGAGTTGCAGAAGTCGAGACGGGATGTCACGAATGCATGGATGAGCTTTGACGTCGGACGCCTGTACAGCAATTCACCGAAATCCATTCTAGTTCTCGTCAAATCCACCCCAAATCTGCTGCGAACAGCTCCAAAAAGTCTGGTATATCAAACTATGCTACGTGCACAATACATCCACAACATTTCGCGAGATTCCGCTCACACGTTCTCACGAAGTCCACTGAAATAAGATTGTAGCGGCCCAGGCCAATACCGCAATCCACTGCATTCCACCAACGCATGCATGCAACGAAAAAAATGCCGATCGAAAAGCTCCTTTTTGATTGCATATGACAGCAGCACAGTCTGCGAACTTTCCATTAAAAAATTCACTTGCATTGGCTCGGCCGTTCTCGTGCAATGCGCTGCAATCGACTGCAGTAGCCCGGGCCAATACCGCAACCCAATTCAATCCACCGACTCCACCGCATAAAAAATTGAAATAGATTGCACCAAGCTCCAGTGTTTATTGCATATTAAAGTGCACCCTGCTATGTGCACAACCACGTAAAATACAAACAATTGTGAAAAATCGCACTGTGGCAATGGACTGCAATCGCCTGAAATGACCTAGAAATTTTAGCTCAATCCACTCAATTCTACTGCAAATCATCCTCAAATCGCCATTGCGAAGCTTTAATTGACACTGCATATAGGACTAGACTCAGTTCAAAGTGCATCCAGAAAATTTCGCTCCATTGTGCACATAAGTTCTCATGCAATGAATTGCAATCGACTGCAATGACCCGGTCCCATACCGCAATCCACCTCAATCCGCCGAAATCCGCTGCAATCTGCTATACAGCGACCAGAACGCATGCACTAAAAGCTCTAATTATGATTGCACGCTGCTCACTCTCCGGTTATTGTGTACTTGCATAACTTCACTGTAATTGCCTCGGCCATCCTGCAGCAATGCACTGCAATCGACTGAACTGCCCGGGCCAGTACGTCAATGTACCAAAACCCGCTGAAAAACGACCGGAATAGCACACTTTAAGCTCTAATAGCAATCCACGTTACTCTAATTTTTGGTTATTTTGTAATCCCACAGTTTCACTACAATCGCCTCGATTATTCGGCAGCAGTGCACTGCAATTGTACTTATAGATCCCTTTATTATTTGGCTCCAGCCTACCTATCAGATTTACTCCCCACCAGGCTAAGCATCGTACCATGCGCTTTCAAATCTAGCTATTTATCTATACCTCGTACAAACCTGTAATGGCTTGGGCCAATACCTCAATATACAGCAATCTGATGCCAAATGCCCTGAAATCGGTTTCGCAATGCTTCAATTTTTAGTGCATGTTACAAAGCACACTTGCTAAAGTCAACCACATCATTTTAAGCAATTGTGCTCGTACAATCTCGGGCAATGCTTGGCAATCTACGGCAACGGCTCGGCTTGAAGCAGCAATCCACTACAATCCATGGCAAGTTGACACTAAATTGGCTGCACCAAGTGCCGATTGTCATCGTATTTCACATTTCTTTGTGCTAAAAGTGAAATCGTGTGACTTTCAAGCTATTTTGCACCATAATTGTCAAGAATACACGGCAATGGACAGCAATTGCAGGGACAAATACCAAAATCCGTGGGAAATCGACGAGAAATTGGCTGCACCAAGCTCCAATTCTCATTCCACGTAACATCTCACTGTGTGCACACATACTTTCAACCAGCTCTGACCGTTCAATCTTGGGCGATGCATGGCAACAGACGGCAATGGCCCGGGAAAATACGACAATCCATTTTGGTCCATAGAAAATCACTAGAAAGTGACTGGGCCAAGATCAAATATATATTACCTGTCACAGCCCACTGTGTTGAAAGTGCAATCAAATCATTTCAACCAATCGTGAACGTACAATCGCAAGCAATGAACGGCAATCGACATGGATGTCCTGGGCCAATACCCCAATTCCGGCCAATTGAAGAGAATTAGCAGCGCGGAAGCCTAAATTGTCATTGCATATAACATTCCGCTGCGTCCAAAGTAAAACCTTGAAAATTTCAAGATACTTTGTTTGTTAACTGTCAGCATGCACGGCAATCAACAGTAATGGTAGGGGCCGATAGCAAAATCAGTAGAAAATTGACGAGATTGGCTGCAATAAACTGCAACTCTCATTCTCCATAACATGTACCTGTGTGCGCGCATGATTTTCACTCATGGTAATATAAAATATAATTCATTTGTATAGCGCTCCAAGAGAGCTAAATCTCTATTCAGGCGCTTCGCATATGCCTCAGGGCTCGAGCCCACGACCTCAGCCAGACCTTAGTCGGGGCGAGCACCTTAGCCGCTGGACCAACCCAGCTCGGTGACGGTACGATGGTACGCGTTCGTACGCGATGGTACGCGTTCAATCAACGGCAACCCACGGCAATTGACGGCAATGGCCCGGGGAAATACGCCAATCCATAACGGACAGTTACAAATGCACCGACAGTTGCCGAGAGAAGCTCCAACTTTTCTTGCGTATTGCACTACACTGCATTAAAAGTGCAGCCACATTCTTTTAAACAATCGACAAAGGCACAATCGAAGGCGATGCACGGCAATCGACGGCAATGGCCCGGTCTCTGCAGCAATCTGGTTCAAATTTACTGGAAATTGGCTGTTTGAATTTGTAGATATCCTACTACATAACGCTCACTGTAGGCGTACATGCTGTCCTTTGTCGCGTTCAACCTTGGGCAATTCATGGCAATCGACGGAACTTGCCCGAGACAATACAGCAATCTATAATTGTCTGTTACAATTACAAACAAAGCTGGTTGGAGAAGATCACATTTTTCTTGCATAACAGTGTGCTGTATTAAAAGTGCAACCGCTTCCTACCAACCAATCTTGAACGTACATGCGAGGGCAATGCACGGCAATCGATGGCAACGGCTTGGG
Organism: Cristatella mucedo; assembly: GCA_009760855.2. Classification (NCBI taxonomy): domain Eukaryota; kingdom Metazoa; phylum Bryozoa; class Phylactolaemata; family Cristatellidae; genus Cristatella; species Cristatella mucedo. The sequence continues at coordinate 3,658,674 of WPIO01000025.1, forward strand.
AAAATACGGAAATCTATCCGTTGTAAGTGTACACATTCAACTCAAGTCGTGAGACCAGGGGTATGGGTCAAGCGATCGCACCAGGTGAGAGAGACCCTGTGGTTAGCAGATAAAACATGTCACCGGCCCTCGGAGACTAGCCTCCGAAGTCGCTCAGGCAGCTCTCACACACACACACACACACACACGCACGCACACACACACACACACACACACACACACACACACACACACACACACTCTCTCTCTCTCTCTCTCTCTCTCTCTCTCCCACACACACACACACACACACACTCTCTCTCTCTCTCTCTCTCTCTCTCTCTCTCTCTCTCTCTCTCTCTCTCTCTCTCTCTCTCTCTCTCTCTCTCTCTCTCTCTCTCTCTCTCTCTCTCTCTCTCTCTCTCCCTTGCCCCTCTCTCTCTCCCCCTCTCTCTGGAAGTGCAGTAACCACCCGACGGGTCTACCACACTTCGGGGCGGCGGAGGGCGGAGTGCTAAAGAAATCTTTCTCTTTTGGCTCCACAGCTTCTTGTAAAAAGAAACGGTAGCCTCTTGATAAAAGACTCTGTGCGTCGTACGCGCCCCACCCACATGGGGTCTTCGGCGACAGTATATGGATTATTTTAACCGCGAGAATTTAACCCCCTAATTTTCTTTGCGCCAGAAGAGCCACACCGGCTGTCGGCTCGCATTTAGCAGCCCACAAAGATTCGCCTTCTGCTAAATTTTGACGCACCAGCAGAGTGCACGTGACCATATTACCGCGCCGGGCTACGAGCCCGAGGCGTTGCGAGAGTCTGAACGTCAAGTTCAAAGCTGAAGAATACGAACCTTCGTGTGCCTCAAGAAACGCCGAAGAAACGCCGCTCGGAAGCCTCTTTAAACGCCGCCTAGTAAGATGCCCGGTGCCGCCGACGGTCGAGCCCGAACCTAAGCTCTCAGAAGGCTCCCTTTCCGGCTTGCCTAGCTCAGCTAGAACTCTCACCAAGCAGAGCGGAAGAATTGGGCGGACACAATAATAGCAGACCGGCGTGCTAAAAAGAGATGATTCTAATTCATTGCACGAGCAGGGCCACGTACCATGCACTGAGTCAAGAAATGAGTGAATAATTGGGAAACTGCTCTGGAGGCATTCTAGTTTCGACTTGTCGCTCACGCACGGCGGCGCGACAGATTTGGTTACTCGGCGCTTTCCCTCCTTCTCGCCGCTCTGCTACGCGGCTGCCAGAACGCGTCACTAATCGCTTCTACCAATCACGTCTACTAATCACTTTGTTGAAGCTGTTGCAATTTTCAACTTTTTTTCCTTTGACGACGCAGCGAGCGTTTGCGTTAACGCTGTAGAAAGTTTTGAGCTTCGCAGCCAGGCGAAACGACAGACCGCTACCCGTCCGCCGTTCAACGCGACCAGTTTTGCATTCGCTGGCGTCGAAGTCGCGCTACGCGTTTGACGTAGAAGAAAGTGAACGAACGCCGTTGAGAGTAATGCGTAAGGCTATAATTGATGGCCGGCCGCGGTAGAATCGGCGGCTGACGCGGCTTATGCGGCATTTCGCGTCGAGCTGGGACTGGGCTAGCTAGCTCGTGGACCTTCCTCCGCAGCGCCAGCCGCTCCTCGCCCGAGCCATCTTCCGGCGGGAGCGCGAGCGCCGTCGGAAGGTGTAGCGACTTTGTGGATGGCTCCGCCCGAGCCGCATTGTGCCGTGCTCTTCCGCAACCGCGTCTCGTCGTTTCGCTCGGTTGAGATTATTGCAATGATACAGCGCCTCCGCGACGACGTCTCCGGCTGGCTCCGCTGTCTGCGGCACCACCGAGCCACAGTACGCCCAAAAGTGGCTCGGCAGTGGCGGCGCAGACGACGGTCGGTCGGAGCTACCACTGGTACAATCGGCCGCTTCGTGCAGCAGTTTAACGCCCAAACTGATGCAGTCGGCGGCCTGCGGCGCCGCGCGCCACCGAGCCACTGTTCCACCAAAAGTGGCTCGGTAGTGGCGGCGCAGACGACGGTCGGTCGGAGCTACCACTGGTACAGTCGGCCGCTTCATGCAGCAGCTTAATGCCCAAACTGCTGCAGTCGGCGACCTGCGGCGCCGCGCGCCACCGAGCCACAGTACGCCCTAAAGTGGCTCGGCGGAGGCGGCGCAAGCGGATGGTCGGAGATCCCAGTGGTACAGTCGGCCGCTTCGTGCAGCAGTTTAACGCCCAAACTGCTGCAGTCGGCGACCTGCGGCGCCGCGCACCGCCGAGCCACAGTACGCCCTAAAGTGGTTCGGCAGTGGCGGCGCAGACGACGGTCGGTCGGAACTACCAGTGGTACAGTCGGCCGCTTCGTGCAGCAGTTTAACGCCCAAACTGCTGCAGTCGGCGGCCTGCGGCGCCGCGCGCCACCGAGCCACTATTCCACCAAAAGTGGCTCGGCAGTGGCGGCGCAGACGACGGTCGGTCGGAGCTACCACTGGTACAGTCGGCCGCTTCATGCAGCAGTTTAACGCCCAAACTGCTGCAGTCGGCGACCTGCGGCGCCGCGCGCCACCGAGCCACAGTACGCCCTAAAGTGGCTCGGCGGAGGCGGCGCAAGCGGATGGTCGGAGATCCCAGTGGTATAGTCAACCGCTTCGTGCAGCAGTTTAACGCCCAAACTGTTGCACTCGGCGGCCGCCGGACGACTTCGGGCTGAGGCGCAAGGTACAGGGAACATAAGTGGGCGACCAAGCTGCGGCGGCCAACCGCAGCGAGGCGCTAGGTGCAAATGAGACAAAAAACAGTGACCGGAATGTGCGCTCGTTAGCGCGTCGTGGGTGGTGCGGACGAGATCGCGGCTCGTGCGGGTAGCGTGATGGCTGGATGCGTGTTTCTCCACGACATGTGCGGTCGAGACGACAGCGCTACATCCTGCCAACAAATTCGGACAAGCGATCAACCGGTGCCGTTTTCCGTATACTTTTTTAGCATTCACTAGCATACGAATTACGTAGCACATTCGTTTCATCGGCGCGCTTGCCTCACCCTTCGGCGGCGTCCGTGCTTGCCTCCGCTGCTAAAGGCACGGGCGAGCGACCATCTTCTCCGGCAGTGCTGTTTCGCGCCGGTAACATTGGCGGTGGCCTGCAACGCGGTCGCCAGAGGGTGAGACGAGCGTTTCAATCGCACAAATTCTAGGGAACTGGGGCGACCGTCTCCCACTGCACAAGCGCTTACCGATTGAGCCGTTGGTGGCCGGTAATGCCATCCAACCGCTCTCGGCGAGATGTTAAGTTGACCGCTGTGGCGTCAGGTTCCGGCTTCGCTTTTATAATGGGCCGCGAAGACGCGGCGTCCCAATTCGAAAATGCAGACGCGGACGCATTTTATTGGCTCGCTGCTGACTGGCCAGCCAATCGGCAGCCGAGCCGCTGGCGGCGGTTAAAACTCGACAGCTGGAAGGCGCTGCGTCCCTCGCCACGGAGGCGGCGAGAGCGCGTAAGGGAAACTAGAAAAGCATTTCTTTCCTCGTTCGGGTCCGAGAATTTCACTTTTAATCAGCAAAGACATTAACAACTGAGCGCAGAAATATATATGAGCGCCATTAAGCACCGAAGTAGCGGGTCATCAACAACAGCTGACTAGCTTTTTATCGAAAGAGTATGAGATAGATTAAGAAGATGAGGCGGGAGCTAAAGGAGAATGCATTCCAATAGAAAGAGAAGAATAAGAGAATAAAAGAATGCGAGCTGCTGCACCAAGCAGCTGGTTTTGCACCGAGCGATCATCTTGGGGGGGGGGGTTCATGAGTAAGACTATTTGGCTTTCTGGCGCTGCCGCATTTGGTATCTCGCTTGCATACAGCTCCTGAAAGGAGATTCAGCTTTCAAAGGGCGTTAAACGCAAGAACTGCTTAATTATTATTATTAAAAATGTTTCTAGGCTGCATGCAATGCCCCGTCCGGGCTCGGTTTCGCGGTCGAGTGCTGGTGGCGCTTGATCGATGTTAGCGTATTTAAAAAGTTCGTTGCAGGCGGCGACTTGAACGCCACTGCACTTCCCACGTAGCCCGGTCCGCCGTCGCGCAAACCGTTGCCAGATTGAACGCCGTGGCTGCTCGGGTGCACGAGTCTAACTGTAAACTTTAAGACGTCGGAAAACAACGCATTTTGTATGTAGCGCTTGCAGTGCGAGCCGACGGCCGACAGGCCGCCGCTCTTTCCGTTCTTTCACTCCTGTTGACCGAGGATGCGCTCGTTCATTCGCTGGTAAGCGCGTTATGTACGTTATGCACAGTACTCCGTCTTTGAGTCTGAACTCCTGGCCTCCATATTCCGGCGTCTTTGGCGCTCCTTACTGGCGCCCCATTATTTAACTACGACCCCAGTGCTATTTATCCCTCGCTGCGTGGACCTGCATAAAACTCCGTTGGTGTCGCTGGTAAGTGTGCTGAAGCTGCAGCCGACTGATGGCTCTCGCAGTGGCCACCATCATCGCAAGAAGATGGACGAAGCTGACGGAGCCGCTGCCGTCGCTCTCCAGATCTCCTGATCAGCACCAAGGCTCAGCCTGTCGCTGGTCGCTCGCACGTGATTAAATCCCTATCTAAGATTAGGAATTATCTTCCACGGCGGCTTGCAAACAATTTAACTAACTCCCTGGTTCTGTCTCGGCTAGATTAGTGTAACTCCCTGTTGGCTGGGCTACCGAATAAAAGCCACTAGGCCACAGCACCTGGCTATGAATGCTGCTGCAAGGCTAGTTTGCAAATCGAAGTGGTTTGACCAAGTGTCTCATTGGCTAAAAGAGCTATGATAGCTGCTGGTTGATCAATGGATACAGAGCAAGGTTCTTACGCTGACCCACAAGGCCCGCCACGGCTTGGCTCCTTCGTACCTAGCTTAGCGGCTGCACAAGTTTCAGCCTTTTCGTGCCCTCAGATTCTCTACAAACAATAAATTAGTTGTTCCATTCTTAAACTTAATGATCGTGGGCAATATAAGTTTTTGCTCTGCAGGTCCTAAACCTTGGAACTCACTTCCAAAATTTATACGCAACGACGCCTGCTGCTCATCCTTTCCAGCCGTCCTGAGCTGCTGCTTTCATTCCTGCTACTCACTACTTCAACTGCTCTCCTGACTCAGCTATGCTTCTCACTCGCGCTTTGTTGCGTGTCATGAAGTCTGTAGGCCAATGAATGCGTACCAAAAGCCGCTTATGCTTTGAATGCGCTATTCAAAACTCTCCTTCGTAGCATCCACATAGGCTGCGTGGAGTTACATACGGAGATACGTTACCTTAGAAGGAGGCCTTAACCTTTGCTTATTTCTTTCATGCCTAGTCGAACTGCGGCGCCATTTATAGCTTCTTTGTGCCATCGGGTCCTCTGCAGATAAGGAATTGGCTGTTCTATTCCTTAGCTTAAAGACGGTTGGAGACACAAATCTTTGCTAAGCAGGTAATAGACCATGGAACTTACTTCCAGAATGCTTACGTAACTGCTGCTAACTCTGGAGTATTCTTTCTAACCTACCTGCACAGCTACTTTGATGCTACTAACTTCTCGAACCTGACTCCGCTATATTTATCACTTTCTCTTTTTTGAGTGAAGAGATACACTGCATTGCCTTACCTTTTGAAGCCACACACACACTCACGCACACGCACACACACACACACACACACACACACACACACACACACCACACACACACACACACACACACACACACACACACACACACACACACACACACACACACACACACACCGCGCACGCACGCACCGCACGCACGCACGCACGCACACACACCACACACACACACACACACACCACACACACACACACACACACACCACACACACGCACGCACACACGCAAGGTAGTGGTGTTCTGAAGCCGTCCAGCGTGCATCCCTGAAATGGAAAAAGCGTATGCTGACCCGGATCTGGATGAGCGGCGGCAACGCACTGTTCTATAGAGATTAAGTTCTCCGAGGGAACTATACAGATGCATGATTATTATTATTATTATTGCCTTTACCTCGATAGTTTACGGCGAGTACATTAACCACTGGGCCAAACCACTAGACTTGACACTAAGTCTTTGAATGATGAAGTAGCTGCCTGCTACGTGAAGTTTTGATATTCAGAGAAATCCCGGGCTGAACCACTGCGAATTCCGATGCCGTGCTTAACCCAAATTAAGCTAATTGAGAAGAGCATTACTCTATCCTTAAGGAATTTTGACAGGGCTCAGGCTATGCTCAGGCCATGGGTGTCAGAAGTTGGTACTGGGGGCTGAGTAGCATATAGCAACAGGTTTAATTAATAGTCTTTAGAGTATGGATACTCTGAAAAAGGAGAAGTACGTCTACGTCTAAATCAAAAGTAAAGCTTATCTACCATGAAGGTTGATGCTAAACAGCAGGCGGTTGAGAATAATCGTGAGACTTCTACGAGGCCTGAAATTGAATGTGCTCACGGCGGAGGCAGTACTGAACTTACTTTTGTCAATCTGTATGATACCAAGGGCGATTAAAGATCAATGTAGCACAAGTAGTTTCAGCTCCGCGTGGTGAAATAGGAAAATCCGATATACAGCTTGAGAAGTCGTAGATAGCGTTCAGGTATCCGGTTCATTAGCCTTGACATGGCAAGGAACGAAGTTCTTCCTGAGCCGGTTATAGATTACCCTGAGCCGATTATAGCAATTCTGGAGCCCGTGAATTTTGTAAGTTGCTTTGAGACTGCTACTGCGGGAAGTGTTGATTTTATAGACTGGTGCTCCGACTCTGGCAAAGCTGTTTTCCTTCACAGCGAGCCTACTTCTGATCGCGTCTGCACTACGAGAAATGTGACCGTTGTCAACTCTCATAAAGTGCCCAATCAGGACCTTTGTTTCTGCGACTATTTGCAATGCAGTACTATGCAGGCTATGCGGCAAGCGCATAGCCACGCTTAGGCCAGGCTAGGCCGAGCCTAGGCTGCAAGGCCACGGGCGTACGCCCGACCAGTAGGCTTAGGCCCTGAGCCGTCTAGGCGGGTCCGGGCCTAGGCCGATTTGGAGGCTGGCTATGCGACTGCTATGGGATACATGCTGCTGCTTTGTCCTGCCTGTACAGCTTGCTCCTTAGTACTTCGGCCGCATCCGCCGACCGACGCGGGACCCTCTGGGGCTCGTTGGTACTCACGTGACCAGCAGACGAGCGACTTCGCCGACAGGATTGTACGCATTCGAGCAGCGTTCGGAGGGGGGGGGTGCTGGCTTGCACTCGAAGCTCGAGGAAGGTGCCACCGGATCGGAGGCTTGCACGGGATTGCATGCACGTTTGGAGTTTCTCACCGCCGACAATGGGTCTCATTTAAGCCGGGTTTGCAGTGAGTCTTACTTCCGACCTGCTTCCTACCTGCTTCTGATATCCTTTTTGTTGGAAGTTTACTTGGTCAGTCTTCCTTCGAAGTCTCGCTTGCTACTCGCTCAGCCCCCTGGTGATCGTTGGAAAATCGCTTTTGGTATCGAGATCGGAAATAGCCCTCTTCGAAGCACTTCCCAGTGAAGCTTAGCCTTCAGCGATTGCTTTTATCGTCCGCCATCTCACTATCTGATGTTTGTGTGACTAGCTCGTGGATTTCCATAACCAGGAACTCACGTTGAACACTTCAATGATTTCGCCGGGCGAGTCGTCTCCACGTTTTTCAAACAATGAAGAAGGAGTGCCCTCAGCGGTTTCTATTGCCTGATCGTTTACTAAGTCTTGCCTCTATTTGCCAACATGTAGGTCACGTTTGGCAGTCGAATCTTCGTTAGGTCATCGCAGAGTCTTGTACCAACACCCGTATTGCTGACGTATACACCGAAGACTCAAGTAGGTAGACGTTAAACTCGCTAGGTCTACTAAGTGCAAGCTTGAAAAGGCATACACACATCAGGACTGATTGTCCGTCGACAGACATATGAGGACTACTGTAGATCGAACCAATCGATTCTAGAAAGGCCAAATCTAGCTTCTACAACAAAAACTGTTCAATCACAGATGCACAATCCTAAAATGCTGATATCGGCGATCAACCATCTTCCCAACCGCTCTCAGGTTAGCTCCTTACGTACTGATCCTAGTGTTGATCTAGCTGATCGCTTCTCTAGCTTCTTTGTCCAGAAGAGAGACAAGATCAGGGAGTCATCCCTGCGACAGCAGCATCCTCCCTGACATGCTGTCTCTCAATTCCTTGCAGAGCCTTAATGTCTATATTCAAGGTCACCAGTGACCTAGTCGTGAAGTTAATTTCCAAATCGAAGAAGACAACTAGTCCTTTGGACCCTAATAACACTTCTGCTTCTACGACGCATTGACCTACTGCTTCCATGCATAACTAACATCATTAATATGTCATTAGCATCAGGTCATGTCCCAAAACCTCTCAAAAAGGCTGTAGTGAAGCCACTACTCAAGAAAGCAACACCAGATAAAGAGAACTTGAGCAACTTCCACCCAGTCTCCCTTCTACTGTTCCTATCAAAGACACTGAGACGAGTCGTGTCAGACCAGCTGAACTCATTTAATAAAGTTTAAACCATCCTACAAAGTTCCTGTCTGGTTTTAGAGCCAATCACTCCACACAGGTAGCCTTACTTCGGCTGTATAACGACCTACTTAGGCATGCAGACTTCGGTAGAGTATCTCTGCTTGTTTTACTCGATCTTTCGGCAGGTTTTGATACTATCGATCACCAAGTCCTTATTGAGCGCCCCTCATATCACCTGGGCATCACTGACACTGCCCTTGCCGATGTGATTACCAGGAACAAACTAGGCTTTCACTTCCATGCATATGACACCCAGTTGTACCTTTGCTTCGATCCATCCCAGCCCCCAGCACGTCGAATTCTCTCAACTCCCTTGCTGTATGTATTGATGATATCCATACATAGATAGTAGCAAACTTTGTTAAATTTAATTATGATAAAACCAACCTACCAGTTACGGAAAAACCCAGTGTGATTTAGAAATTGGAAAACCCAACGCTCAAAATATGCTCTGCCAGCGTATCTCCTGTTGAATCTGCACAAAATCTAAGTAACCTTTCATTAGACGACCACATCAGCTCCACAGTCAGATCTTCTTACTTTCAGCTACATAATATTGCTAAAAGTCGGGCTTGTTTAGACAGGGATACCACATCTAAGTTGGTCCATGCATTTGTGACATCCCGTCTCGACTTTTGTAACTCACTCCTTGCCGGTCTACCAGCTTGTACAATCAGGCCCTTACAGCTGGTGCAAAACTCTGCCGCTAGGCATTTCTTTCGTGGGCGTCGCAGTTGTCACATCACACCACTTCTCGCCGACCTGCACTGGCACCCAGTCAATCGACGCATCGACTTGAAGATTTTGTCACTCACGTTTGGGTCCCTTCATTCTTTGTTTCCAGCCTACCTATCAGATCTAATCCCGATCAGGCTAAGCATGGTAACATCCGCTTTTCAGAATCTAATCGTTTACCTATAACTATAACTCGTATATATATATATATATATATATACATATATACATATATACACATATATACATACATATATACATATATATATATATATATATATATATATATATATATAACTCGTACGAACCTCAACTCCTTTGGATACCTTGCCTTTAGTTCGTCTGCTCCCAAAGCCTGGAACTCACTTCCAAATTTCGTCACGACATCGCGTGGTTTGACCACATTTAAAAAGAAACTAAAACACATCTATTTATTACAGTATTTAGTGGGTCCAAGTGATTCTTTCTTGATGTGCTTATGCGTGCTGACACTGTGCATGCTGCCACTAACCACATTTGCATGCTGACCCTGTGCATGTCACCTCTAACCATGCAATGCTTGTTGCCAATGAGCATGCTATTACTAACCATTCGATTATGCTTTCTTTTCATTGTGTGTAAAGTGCCTTGAAGGAGATTGAGTTCTCCGAGGGGGCTACAAACAATTATATTATTACTATTATTAATTAAACATGAAACAGGTAGGAAGCAAGACTCGCCGTGTAAATCCGACGTTAGATTAAAAGCGGAGGTGTTTTGTGGCGGGAGATGATGCAGCAGAGATGCCCTTCTCACTGATGCCCTCTACACTTGCCATTGAAGCGGAAGGGAGCTAAATGAGCCAGAGTATGCCTGAAATATTCATTTTTCGCTGTTCTCGAATGATTAAGTCTCTGTACCGATCGTGCGGTAATTTACTGAATTATTGCTTCGGCTCTTGTGCTGCCTTGCCAAGGCAGCACAAGAGCCGAAGCTTGGCTCTCATAGGCTTGCGGTTGGTGTGTCTTGATAGTGGAGCTGAGTTCTGCTCTGAGCAGTAAGACTGTTGATGTACGTACGCTATGGCTAGGGTTTCTGCAGCGTGATGAATTTGGTAAGTGATGATTACGAAGAAAAGAGAAACAAAATGATTGCCGACATCAAAAGAAAACTCGAGAGAGGCATGACTGTGGATAAATATACAACCGTGACACGACGTCGATTCTCCGGAATCAACATTATGATAGCGGGAATTAAACAAAAATCAAGATGGGTCGTATTCGCATATGTGATTCCTGCACTGCTCTCAATATGGTTAAATCAATGAAACAACATTTGAGCGTTTTTGGGATACAAATGGAGAGGGATTTGGTGGGATCTACTCAGGACGGCGTTGATGTGAATAAGAATGCATTAGCCACATCGCTGTCATTGGAAAGTTCTGCTTAAACCATAATCTGCATCTTGGAGCATGTGAAACATTGTACGAGAAGAGTACTGACATAGACGATTTAAATCTGGATAGTGATGATAGTGATAAAATAGAAATTGTGAAGCAAGTACGGACTTGGAATTGATGGTGCCTTATAAGGAGACTTTGATGACCACGATCTGCTCATGAAATCACACAAGATTGTCAAATTAGTCAAAAATCAACTGTTTAAAATAATAATAATGATAATATTGTCGTAATCCAAAGTAAAAGCTGAGTTCGAACGCAAGATTAAATTGCATCTGGCTGTGAATATGTACTGGAATTCCATCCCAAAATTTTTAGAGCCACTAGTAAAGACAGAATTCACAATTCGCTAGACACTAACTGAATTCACGGAGCTGGAAATGATTGATACATTGGATTTTGACGCTCTTAAAACTCTCCTCAGGGCAATGGAATCTGTGAAACTCGCTGTTGAGAATCTCAATAAAGAAGACGTGACGTTGATTAGTGATGACACAATTTTATAGCTCATGTTCAACCAGCTCTCGAACCTAAAACAATGGCATTAGTACCAAGTTCATGGAAAACTTAAAGTGTCACGTTAAAGAGCGATTGAGCAAGGTTGTCACGTAGCTCTTGAGCAGCCTCAAAGATTCATCTGCCAACCCATCAATAAATGCGCTAAATTTCGCAGGCAATCTAGAGTCTCTTAATGTAACGTAATTTATCTTCGTCTGTAACTCCTTAGTCATAAAGACTAAGTCGGTGTTACGCAGGAGAGCTGTGTATAGCGCACTCACGGCCTAAGCGGCTTTCGGTACGCATTCGGTAGCCAACAGACTTCGTCTCATACAACAAAGAAAAAGTGGGAAGCATAGCAGAGTCAGGAGAGCAGTTGAGGTAGTGAGTAGCATGGAAGTAGCAGCTCAGGATCGCTAAACAGGATGAGCCATAGTCGGCAGCAGGAGAGTAGTTGTCGTTGCGTAAGGATTGCGGAAGCGAGTTCCACAGTCTAGGACCTGCAGAGCTAAAGCTTCTGTCGCCAACGGTCTTTAACCGGAGGAATGGAACAGCTAATTTATTGTCCACATAGGACCTGAGGGTGCGTAGAGGCTGAAACTGGAGCAGTAGTTGAGCTAGCTACGAAGGAGCCAAGCCGTGGCGGGCCTTGTGGGTCACCGTAAGAACTTTGCTCTGTATTTGTTGCTCAACCGGCAGCCATCCTAGCTCTCTTAGCAAAGGAGACACGTGCTCAAGCCTCTGGGACTTGAAGACCAGCCTTGCGGCCATATTCATAGCCAGCTGCAATGGCCTAGTTTCTTTCTTTGGTAGCCCAGCCAAAAGGGAATTACAATAATCAAGCCGAGACAGAACTAAGGAGCTAGTTAAATTTTTTACAAGCCACTGTGGAAGACAGCTCCTAATCTTGAATAGGGATCGGACGTGATGGTCGTCTATTTTGAGTCAACGATGTAAAAGTTGTAGTCGAAGAGTCTTCAAATGATGCTGAACATGTAAACTCGTTTCTTCAAGATGCATTGAATCTGTTGCTTCAAAAGGATTGATAATCATTTGCAGTCGGAGGGCCAGACAGCTTCAAGTGGCCCAATTTCGAATTCACGCTCTTCAGGAAATCTGGCCAGCACACTAAAAATCTCCAAAAATTGTACAATGCATTTATATTCATTAGACCGAAATCAACGCACGTAGAAAGAGCTTTTTGGTATGTACGAATTTCTGTACAAAATCAAGATCACGCCACTTAGACAAGCCGCCTAATACACTTGTATTCTTGAGATATTATTTCAAGAAATACAAATGCATTGATTTATAATCTATCACAAAAGATATAAAATAAAACGGTTTTCATCACAAAAATATGCTATCGACTGTAAAATTAGTGAACAATTGAAAAAAACGTAAAAACAGCTATTTACAGCTACTCAAGCGCTATTCTTTGCTGCCGCGTTCGACTACTGTCAGGTCACCAGCGTGCACTTACCCTGCAACCGCATCTGCAAGTCGCTAGCTGTCATTCCGAGGCAAGGAATATCACCAATACGTTACGTATGTCGGAGAGGATTAGCACCGTTGCCGTCGCTGCATCTGTCGCCTATTTGTGCCAGGACGCAGAGGCCGCTGTGCGTTTGTTCTGCGTTTCTTTTATCGTTTTTAGCTCCATGACGGGATGGAATGACCTTATAGACCGGGAGATGGGTCTTCAAAATTCGTAGCCAGATCCGTTGGTTGTTGGGATCAACCTGATTTTTACCAAGAGCTGATTAGATTGACCTGGCTCATGGAAATTAGGCAGAGCCTGCCGTCCGACAACTATCGTCTGCCACATTGGGATGGCTGCCGAGCGATCCCGGAGCTGAGATTCTGAGATTCAGCAGAGAACCTGAGTGAGTAAGGACTAGCAGGATTGGTAGAGCTGTACCAGCCACTGCGGTCCAGCTTTTTGTAGCTTGGCTGCAAAATCACGTACTAATCACCATCTTGGAAATTAGCTGTCAGCTCCCTAGTCCCTAGTCAGCTCACAGAGCAATTGAAAATAACTACTGATTTTTAGCATTGGTGCCCCTGGTCTTAGCCCAAGGGTGAGGTGCTGGCTCTCCTCGACCCGGGTCGTGGGTTCGAGTCCTGCTTTGGGAGATTCTTTATTGCACAGTGCAAGCGGTTTGATAGCCATTAACGCTCTTCCTCCGCTGTATAACTGAAGCGTGACTCTCGGTGCTAAAGTCACTAATATGAGCTTAAAAAGTCCACAAGCTTGATGGAGCTTGGTGCTAATATTCGACGAAAAATTAACTTCAAGGGAATTCTCTGAATTCTATTGAATAGTTTTTCTTACCACAAGATGTGCTGTGAACTAAGATACTCTAGCAGGGCTCAATCAATTAAAATACTTCTTATTAACTATCCACTTGTCTTCTACGTGTATTCTAAAGAATTTTTTTGATTAGGTAGGCAAGGACTAGATTTCTAGAATCAGGTATACCTAAAAAGATCGCCTTACGCATTCATCAATATAGAAGTGCCACATCCTAATTGGATAGCCTTCCAGATTGGTTTAAATGAACTGTTGGTTTCGGTATTGCACTCTCCCGTCTCCATGTCACAGATCTGCATGAAGGGCGAATCACACCACCCAGATTCATATGCACTGACAAAAGTAAGTTATAAGGCCTCCGCCAACTAAATTTTTGGGCGATGAACGATGATCTCAAACTTGCAGCACTGCGAGCCGTGTTAAAAAGGTGCCTTTGACTGTACCAGTTTAGTTTTTTTGCTTGGCTCAGTATTCAGGACTCAGTAACATGTACTTGTGCGCGCGAAAAATGTTTACCCATTGTTCGCGTTAAATATTGAGGGCAATGCACGGCAATCAACGGCAATTGCCCGGAAAAGTACGCCAATCCATAACGGTCCGTTACAAATGGACCGACAGTTGCTTAGAGAAGCTCCAACTTTTGTTGCGTATTGCAATAAACTGCATTAAAAATGCAGCCACATCCTTTTAAGCAATCGGCAGGGGCACAATCAAAGGCAATGCACGGCAATGAACGGCAATTGCCCGGCCTCTACCCCAATCTATTTTCAAATCTGCTGGAAATCGGCTGTTTGAATTTATAATTTTTCTGCAACATAACGCTCACTGTGGGCGCTCATACCGTCATTTTGCGCGTTCAGCCTTGGGCAATGCATGATAATTGAAGGCATTTGCCCGAGACAATACAGCGATCTAAGATTGTCAGTTACAATTAGAAGCAAAGGTGGTGGGTGAAGATCTAATTTTTTAGCGTATTACAGTGCGCTTTATTAAAAGTGAAACCGCATCTTTTCAACCAATCGCGAACGTACATTCGAGGGCAATGCACGGCAATCGACAGCAACGGCATGGGAAAATACGGAAATCGCTCACTCACTTTTAGGTCACTTTATTCTTTGGCTCCAGCCTATCTCTCAAATATAATCCCCCATCAGGCCAAGCATCTTACCACCTGCTTTTCGGAATCCAACAGTCTACAAATACCTCGTACAAACCTCAATCCTTTGGAGACCATGCATTTAGTTCGTATGCTCCCATAGCCTGGAACTCCCTCCCGACCTGCGTCAGAACATCCCCTTACCTGACCACATTTAAAAAGAACTTAAAAACACACCTATTTAAGACAGCATATAGTGGGTCCCTGTGACTCGTCCTTGATGTGCTTATGCGTGCTGAGACTGTGCATGCTGCCACTAACCACATTTGCATGCTGACCCTGTGCATGTCACCCCTAACCATATTATTCATTTCGTTTATCAAGCATGATATTACTCCCAATTCAATTGTGTTTCCCTTTGCAGCAAGTGTAAAGCGCCTAGAAAGAGATTGAGTTCTCTGAGGGTACTTTATCAAGGGCATTATTATTATTATTATTATTATTATTAAATCTACCCGTCGTAAGTGCACATACTCAACTCAAGTCGTGAGACCAGGCTTTTGCGGCAAGCGACCATGCCAGGTGAGAGATACCTTGCAGTTAGCTGGAAGAACATGTCACCAGCCCTCCACAGCCAGAGTCAAGCGCTACAGATAACTCTCTCTCTCTCTCTCTCTCTCTCTCTCTCTCTCTCTCTCTCTCTCTCTCTCTCTCTCTCTCTCTCTCTCTCTCTCTCTCTCTCTCTCTCTCTGTCTGGGGGTTGCTTAACCGTCGCTTGGCCGGTGCGCTTCCGAGCTCAGTCGTGCTTCTGTGCTTCCCCTGCATTCCTTCTTGTAGGCAGTTTACACTTTCAGCCTTCCTCAAGTAATTCTTTGTATACTTGCTCCACCCCCAGAGCGATCGTACGAAAATTGCTCTCATTAGGGAGGCAGTGCCAGCGTATGCTAACTGAGCGAAAGAGACTTCCCTTTACTCCCCTCGCTGGCGGCGGCGCGCGCACCTATAGGGCGCCGCGATAGCCCAAGATGTAAGGTGCTCGCTTTTCACGACCGAGGTCGTGGGTTCGAATCATGCTGTGGGCGATCTTTCGTTGCCAATTGCAATTGCCCCTGAGGCTCTTTTGCCGCTATACAAATGAGGCTTTTAAATCAGCTAATATACACACACCTGCAGAACAATGAGAGAAATGATTTAAGTGGGAAATAGAAAGCGCGGCAGCCTACTACAGCGTTTAGCAGACGAAGCGCGGCGGATACTAGTTTCGGCAGCGGCAATAATTTTAGGACGGGAAGATTTCTGTCGACGTTCGCCGTTGATCTTCAGTTTGTAAAAATTTGTCATCGTTCCGAATTATTTTTGAAAATAGCTCTGGTTATCTATTATTTCTTTCCCGATTCAGTTCAGCCTACATTCACTCATGTCCAGCCGAATGCGCGGAACGAGCGAGCGCTGGCTCGCGTGTCGCTAGCGCATGTCGCCAGCGCGTGTCGCTAGCGCGCGTTGCCGCCCTTTGACTCGACTTTTTGCAGCGCCTTTAAAACTCAGAAAGAGTGTAAGCACGCTTGGAAATATAATTTAATGAGGTGCCAATAAACCTTCGTTGACAACTCTGCGGATCAGCAAAGGGTCCCGAGTGAGGGTTTTCTACGTCGAGCTACACAGGCGGGCGAGCGGCATAGTCGGGAGGCAGAGCGTCTGCTCGAGAGTCGAGCAGTGAATAGCTGCGGCCAGCTGCGGGAAATACAGAGGGTGAGAGCTTGCTTGCTTGCTGCGCGTCCTACGATGGGTCAAAGGGGACCGGCAGGTGCTCGGCGCGCCGCTGGCGATTGCTTTTGCCAACGATCGTGCACCCCTGGCGACCAGTAGGCCGAGTTTGTTTTTGGCAACGATTTTGCAGCTCTCGCACTCTTTAGGCACGCCTCCCGCTTACTGTGGGTGGCCACTGAAATGTTAGGGAACGCTATTTCATCGCCAGTACGACAGGCGTAGAGATAATTTACCATTCCTGAATTGCAGCCTACGGGAACCGGGTAGGTAATGTCTAATACAGTTAGTCGGCTTTGCTTTGGTCCTCGAACGACTCGCTTGTGCTTTGGGCTGGCGTGAGAGTTTGATGCTGCGGCTGATGCTGCACAATCGCGTCTCTTTGTGGCGGTGAAATAGTCGGGCTTGCATTAATGATAGGGTCTCGTTCTATAAGGAGGTGGCACATTTTTGTTTTATTGCTGGCGTGCTGTGCTACCCTCGGCGTGCTACCTGCGCGTGTCGAGGCAACAGCGGCTACTCGTCAGTCGCACTTTGAAGCGTCGACTTAACTAGTATTTGCAACGACGCGTCAGCAAAGGCTTGTGACACCAAACACGCGCTATGCTTATTTTGGCCTGAGGACTTGGATGCAAAAGCCGCCAGTGGCCATCTTTGTAAAACTTGGGTGTCGGAAGGCTTGGATCATTGCTGAGAGCTCTTCACAGTCGTCATGTGCTAGTCTCACTGCTTGTTTAATTATCTATGCGAGGTGAACCGTGATGGCACACTAGGTAAGGCGGTTGCTTTCACGACCTCGGTGCCGAGGTCGTGAGTTGGATTCCTGCGGTGGGCGATTCTTTATCGCCACTGCAAGCGGTGGTGATAGCCCTAAAAGGCTCTTCTGTCACTATACAAAAAGAGGCTATTTAATCAGCTAGGATTTAATTTAATTTAATTATACTGAAGCGTGGCTTTCGATTTGGACAGCTAGAAAGTTATACAGTTCGAGCTATTGTGAGCTATGCACATGAGCTGAACTGGCTGATTGCTCTGACAAATTAGAGGTTCAGGACGATTTCCCTGCCCAATGTCTTCGAATCAGGGAGCAGTGCTTGGCGCTTAAGATAATGAACGATCAGTATTGCCCTGATTTTGAGCAAATCGTCGGAAAGTGCTAACACGGAGGATGGGATAATACCAACAGCTGCTGAGGAGGCAATTGAATTGTTGGGTACGTTTATTAAGATCCTCGCTGTTCTGGGCGAAGACAAGCAAAGTTTGCAGCAATTGTTAGTGGCATAGATTTCGGAATAAAAATCAAACGATAGCCTCTGGTCTAGTACTAGTTAAGTTGACGATATTAGTACGCCGGGAATTTACGTGCGCTAATGGTAGCGGCGGGAATGAACCTCCAGCGGTCGACGTAGAAGATGTCCAGATTGATAACGTGACCACTATAGCACTGTTGAAGCCATGGTTTCTGTTCCCTCGTGTTGAGATAGGAAAACCCGATATACAACTTTGGAAGCTTTTACAGTTATCATTTAAAACAAGAAAATGGAATGAAAATGGCTGTTGGTAATGTACGGACATCTGATACATTAGCCTCGACTATGTGAGAAACCGTTCGGCCATTGTTCTTCCTCTGCAGGTTTTAGTCACTTCGGAAAACTTGATTTTGTTACTGGCTTTGAAACTAATGAGTAGTTGTAAAGCTAGTACAAACTAGTACAAAATAGCTGTACAAACTGCCGAGAGAATGGACTGCCTTTCAGATGCGCTGCTTTGCAGTCGCGCTGCTTTGCTATCGTCGACCTTGCTCGTGATAGTGCCTGAGTTATGAGTCATGTCACTGTTGTTGCCAACTCTCGAACCAAAGCCATTTAAGTGACGATGTTTCAGCGCTTTTTAATGCAATAGTGTAGCTATTTATCTATTTATTTTTCTTATGCCTATGCTTTGTAATTACAAAGGGGACTGCCTGAATATGTCGCAAGTTTCAAGTCTCAATGATTCTTCGCATTTTCATCAAACTGGTGACACATCTTGTGGTCAATGATTGTGATATTTACACAGCTATTTATAGCCAGGATTATTCAAATAGGATTAGAAGTTGGTGCATGTGATGCTGCAATACCGTGCAATGCCGTGATCCTGCTTGTCAACTGAACCAGAATGCACCCGCGCACCGTCTAACCAAACGTAAGGCCTGGCAAGACTGGAGCGGTACGACAATGGTAGGGATGAGCAGTAGCAGTGACTTAGTGACTTGTGCAAATTTTCGTGAAGGTTTGCTCCTCTTAGTGTTGTGTGCTTTTAATGTGTTATAGTTTTGAGATTGTTTCAAGAATCTATTGAAATACGGCTCAGGCTAAAGGCATTCCCCATCTCAAGCCATGTGAAGTTCTGATGTCATGAATATACGAAAAGCCGAGGGTTTAGAAGATGCATTGAAGCCCAAAAATGAGTCTGCCTTAAAAATTCTGATTATAATTTATGTAAGAGCCTAACAACCTGGCGGAGCCGACTGTCGACACCTACTACTTTTAGTTGCGTTAAATTTCTTTTCTTATTCCAGCAAATAACGGTTTTAATTTAAGGAGAGCGCAGTGGAACTTTGGAATCAGCTAGATCAGCTCGACCATGACAACCTTGGAGATAGAGAGATTACTTAATAGAGACCAATAAGACACGGGTGCTAATAATAATAACATAAATTTAAATAGCGCCATCGGACAATTGAATCTCAATCTAGCCAATTTACACATGCTGTAGAGAAAGCAGTATCAAATGATTAGTGTTAACATTTGCAATGCCATCAAGCATGACATTGTAAGATGTTGGTGTTCGAATGAGTTATTATTTATTAATCTGGGCTTCGAAAAGAGAGCCTCTAATTGGCCGAGCGAAATAGATTGAAGGTCAGCGTAATGGACGTGGACGCGTTAGACTACTGTTCTATCGTGTACCCGCGAGAAACTGCAGGAAATCCAATTTGATAATTAATGCCCTCGCATATAGAGCATTTAGAGGCGAAAAGGCCAAGCCACAGTGGCGCGCCGGCCGGAAAGCTGTTGCTAAGGGACTGGTTGTCTCGGTGAGGCCCTTTAATTGTATCCATTTTACTCAAGATCGTAATCCGAACAGTGTTCACAAGAAAGTTATATAGCGCGCTGATCACGAGTCTCCTCGCCACTACATTTTCATGCAATGCACATGTTAATGTTCAATTTCAACTATGGAAGTGCATTTCGTAGCTCCAAATGATGACTAGCTTATAATTTCACTTGATATTTTTGGTATGACTCCAATCGTAGCTGCATCAATATTGTAGACATAGACATAGCCCGAAGGGTACGTTTACTAGAAGGACTCGCTTACAAAATTATTTTGGTTGATGGAGGCTCATTATAGATAACGTGTTCTGCTAACCTGTTTGTACCGAGGCAGCATCTACGATTCATTAGCCTCGCTTGCTTCGAGGCTGTATTAGGCCCTCAGGCATTCGCCATTCATTGGCAAGAAATAGGGCTTTTATGACGGGAACATTTTTGGGCAAAGAACTTACATTGAGAAGCTGCGAGTGGCGCATTCGTGGCAGCAGCCTCCTCCTCAGAGCGAGAGAGAGAAAGGGAGAGAGAGAGAGAGAGGGAGAGAGAGGGAGGGAGAGGGAGAGAGAGGGAGGGAGGGAGAGAGAGAGAGAGAGAGAGAGGGAGAGAGAGAGAGGGAGAGAGATGGGGAGAGGAAGAGAGAGAGAAAGGGAGAGAGAGAGAGGCAGAGAGAGAGGGAGAGAAAGAGAGAGAGGGATAGACAGAGACAGAGAGAGAGAGACAGAGGGAGAGACAGAGAGAGAGAGAGAGAGAGACAGAGAGAGACAGACAGACAGAGAGAGAGAAAGAGAGAGAGACGGAGAGAGAGAGAGGGAGAGAGAGAGAGAGAGAGAGAGGGAGAGGGAGAGAGAGGGAGATAGAGGGAGAGATAGAGAGGGAGAGAGATGGGGAGAGTGCTGGAGAGAGAGACTGAGAGGGACGGAGAGAGACGGAGGCGTTGGCCAATGAGAAAAGGATGCCGCTGCGGGAGCTTACTGCATATGTGTAAATAACGGCGTGCTTCTGAAAGTGCATGTTTAGATTCCGTGCGGGCTACGTTTATGACTGTGCTGCCGCCGCCGCTCGCCGCCGTTAGATGAAGAAACGGAGGCTCCGGACGCTGTGCGTGCGCGAGGCGCTGCGCTCTGGGGAAATGGCGAGAGGCTCCATGCGACGGGCTCCGCTCCGCCCCAACCCCTTCGTTGGTGCGCCCGGTCGGTCGTGCTAGCCGCCGGTGGCCGCTATCGCGAGGCTTCTCCGAAGTATTGCCGGGCATTCGAACCTCCCGCCGCCGCCGCCGGGAAGTGGAGTTCGGCCGTCGCCCGCGCTCTGGCCTTGAGCCGAAGTCGAGGCCGAAATGCCACCAAGTCCGCCGCCCGAGGTTCTTCTGCGCCCCGGCGTTCTGCCAATGCGGCTAATGTGAGGAGCGGATTGTTTTGCCACAGTTGCGGCGCTGGGACAACGAGCCGGCAGCATTTCGGACGCGTCGGCAGACGAAAGACTGGAGATGAACGGCTCGGAAGTCGCGTGCGCATCGCCGGAAGTCGACGAGCGAGCACCTTGGCCGGCGGCGCTTGGCTTATCGGCCTTCGTCTGTCAGTTCGTGTACGCGTTTTAGGTAAAAGTGGAGAGGTGATCTGTAGCTGATGAGCGTCGCTGTCTCACGCAGCATGATCGGTCTCCCTTTCGGGACGTGCACTCGACACTTTACCGCCGGCTCGTCGATTGGTCAGCGACCCGTCTGTGCCTACACGACGATCGCCTCGCCTCCCACAGCGTGCTGCGACCGCTCCGCCGTGGCGGCACCCGCAAACGGCCTCGCACCACCTGACAGACAGCGATCGCCGATCTTTATTGCTCAGAGAGCGCAACAGCTTCAGACTTTCCCAACGTCGTTCCTCTTGCAAAGTGACTGCCAGTTCCTGCTGCTGCGTGCGCACACGAGGCCACGAAAGCCAAAAGTCAACCGGGTCTTTGCAAAGGGATGGCGATGAGCGCTATTGCCGATGGGGCCCGTCTGAATATGCCTCGGTCTCTTTTGTCTCCAGCCAATCGAGAGAGCGAGGATTGAGTGTGTTAAGAAGTAAGCGAATGAGCGAGCGCATCGCTGACTCTGCCGCACAAGGTGGAACGTCGCGGCTGCCCCTCCTTCTTCTCCCCTCCTTCTCCCTCCCGCGCTGTGTCTCTATACTCGATCGAGGCCTCTAACTGCTCGCAGAGGTGTGAATTGGAGCAAACATTGCAACATCGTTTGTGAGAACTGGGGAGGTGGTCGAGGAGGGACTGGAGCCTGCACCAGGCCGAGAAGAAGGGGCACAACGGGGCTGTCCCACTCAAAATAGCGACTCGTTTTAGCCTGTCAGCAAACAATCATCCCCGGCAGTTTCTCCACTTTGGACGCCCGATCGCCATTGCCAGGCGGTCGCCAGGCATCCGGCGAGCGGCTACTGTGCTAAATGAGAGAGTGAGTGAGAGAGAGAGAGAGAGAGAGAGAGAGAGAGAGAGAGAGAGAGAGAGAGAGAGAGAGAGAGAGAGAGAGAGACACTAAATGATTGTTTGGCCTTAGGCGAGCACATTCGACGAATTTCTTAAAAGAGAATCTAAAAGTTTTTTGTAAATAGGGCTAAAACGAAGGCCTGAGGGGTGCGCCTTCCGATTTGACTGGTCAAGGACTGAATTTATAAGGGGGCTAGTATCATTTGGTAAGCGGTTAACGTGTTTCTAGAGTTGCTGAGACGGCGAATTCGCTGCAGACTGGTCTGAAGATGCCTTCGAGCGGCGCAAAAACCCTGGCTCTTCAAACTTGGAGCGCGCATTTCCTTTGAGGCTCGGGTGGCTCGCCTTCTGAGCGGAGCTCTGCCCTCTGTCCCAAAAAATGAGAAGCGGCCGCTTTTTAAGTAACTTGGGCCTTGGTGCCTGTCTGGGCTGCGCGCCTTCGGGGGGCTGCCGCAGGCCGTTTCTCCAGAAAGAGGTTGCGTAGTTTTTTCTTAAACGGGGTGAGTTGGGGGTTCCGAAAGCTTTGCAAGGTAGGTAGGATTCTGTGCGGACGTTCGGCCTGTACAAGACGGAGTGATACCAGTAATGTAATATATCTCCGTCTGCAACTCCACAAAGCCATAAAGACTATGTGGGTGTTACGCAGGAGAGCTTGAATAGCGAACTCACAGCCTAAGCGGCTTTCGGTACGCATTCGGTAGCTAACTGACTTCGTCTCACCCAACACAGAGAAAGTGGGAAGCATAGCAGAGTCAGGAGAGCAGTTGAGGTAGTGAGTAGCACAGAAGTAGCAGCTCAGGACCGCTGAACAGGATGAGCCATAGTCGGCAGAAGGAGAGTAGTTGTCGTTGCGTAAGAATTGTAGAAGCGAGTTCCTCAGTCTAGGACCTGCAGAGCTAAAGCTTCTGTCGCCAACGGTCTTTAAGCGGAGGAATGGAACAGCTAATTTATTGTCCATACAGGACCCGAGGGCATGACGATATTGAAATTAGTGCAGCAGTTGAGCTAGGTATGGAGGAGCTAAGCCGTGGCGGGCATTGAGGGTCAGCATAAGAACATTGCTCTGTATCTGTTGATCAACCGGCAGCCATCCTAGCTTCTTTAGTAAAGGAGACACCAGACTCTCGCTAGACGGCGTCCGAGAATGCTTGCGGTTGGCGCTATATCAGCGCGCATGCTCGGGCTATCCCGAAGTGAGGATGAACATTTCGTATAGCTGCTGAAAAGCCTACCTCGGAAAGCCTACCTACCTACCTAGCCTACCTTATCTGCGCTGCTTCGGCGGGCAGAATGGTAGCAGCCGGCTTCCAGGAAAGGCTACCGTGTCGTCGCAAGAGAAAAGATTTTACGGTGGAGACGCAAACAACGACGACGACGCCTTCCGCTGAGAGTTGCACTTTTGACGCGCTCAGCCTCGCATGGTCTCTCTCCAGAGGAAGCCGCTAGCGCGCTTGGAACGAAAGTACGGCGAAGGCATTTCCTCCGGCATCGCTCACCCTCCTCCGTCATGCGGAGCTCTTCTGCCGAATGGTTTACCCTCCTCCTCCGGAAAGCGAATGGCCAGACAACTCAAGGATTTAAATTAGCTCCGCAGGCCCCCGGGCAGCGACGAGCGCTAGCGCAAGCCGTCACAAGTCGCCCGAGGATTTTATTATTCGGCCAATTCGCTCTCGGTCGCGCTAGCGTGGACCGCGGCGAGGCAATCTGGGCGGTAAATCTATTCAGCCTTTAGCCGCCCGCCCACTCCGCTACCCCGGTAGTCCGCAGTCCTCCTGGGTAGCCGACGTCATTCGAGGGTGGGGGATTTATTTATGTATTCCCATTAAGTTACGTATGTACAGGCATGCAGAGAGAGTAGGAGAGAGAAAGAAAGAGAGAGAGAGAGAGAGAGAGAGAGAGAGAGAGAGAGAGAGAGAGAGAGAGAGAGGGGAGAGAGAGCATTGGAATGATGAAGCAGCTACCTACTCTGCCAACTTGGCGAGGGGGGTTTCAGAAAAATTACCAGCCGAACTTTTGCGACTTTTGATAACGTACTTGGCCAATGTTAAACAAATTGACAAAGAGCGCTCTCCTGGCTTTACGCGAGTTTCTAATACGCGCTCATAGGGCGCGAATGTCGCAAGAGGACACAGGCGGCTTAGCAGCGCATGAATTCGCTGCGTTTACCATTTAGATGCGCTAGTTTTGACAGTACGGACGCCGTAAAGGCAACGATACGTCGACGTCAATGGCTGAGAACTGGTCATGTGACACTCTAGGGTTGGACAGCAGAAACGTCGTCGATGCATAGCTGCGGCGCTGTGCGATCAGTCATGGCCTGGGCTCTGCGTCGGAGCGCTGCACTTCGAGCCAGGAGGTGCAGGCAGGATTGCTAGGCTCGGGTGTGGGAGACCTCGCCGGGTCCGAGAGGCAGCTGAGAGGCGCAGCCCGATTGTGCGATTTCGTGCTAGCGCTCGTTCAGTGAGCCGGCAACCCTCCGCTGCTCGCTGTCTACTGTCGACTTTTCCATGCTAAGAACTCATTGTCTGAAGGTGTCGGCTGAGAAGGTATCTTCACGGCTGCCGTTTTCCGGAACTGTCTGCATTCGTGTGTGTCAGGCCGCGGCGGCACGTACAAGTCGCTAGAGTCGAGGTTCGCAGGCGTCACCGACATTTGCCGCGCGTCGGCGAGGGCGGCTCGCGGTTTACGTATCATCACCGAACGGCGTTTTTTCGGCGAACTTTTTAAATACTCAGGCACCGACGTAGTCCGCCCCAGTTGCCAAGCATTAAAAAAATCGGGTGATGACGGTGATGGATCACACGATCCACGCAGCATTTAATTTGGCCACAGCCGGCAGGTTGCTGGGCTTAGTGCGTCTACGTTTTGGCCCAGTGCTCACCCCTGCCCTGACCGTCGTGGGAAGCGGAGCGCGGAGCACGGACAGGTTGGGTAATAAATACCCGGGCACCGCCGGAGCCTCCCCGCCCCTCTGCCCGTATTTAATAAAACTCGGGTGGGGGCGGGGCCGTACGATCGGCTGTGCAATTAACGGAATCCGAGCCGGTAGAAAGCTTAAGGATCGCAGCGCTTTTGGTGACTCGTACCCAGCCGCCGACAGAGCCTTGCCCCGGCTAGCAAGCGACTAAAAAAAAGTAGCAAAAGGCACCCGGTGGAATTTCCGTCGTCAAATAGTGCGCTCCTTGCTAAATCGTTCGCTCTTTGCTAAATAGTGCGCTCCGCGACGCGGATTGCACGTAGCCGGCTAATTGCCTGTACAGTCTTGCCTTCCGAGCCAGTCATGCGGACGAGGCGCGTGCTAATCCGGCGGCGACGCGACGTGCGTGCCGAGTGCGGTCGGGTTGAATGTGCCGAGCACGTCCGAGACGAGGGCAAGATCAAAGGTTACGGCGCCGAGCGCTGCAGCGCGGCGTGAGTGATGGAGGCGCGGTCCGGCGGCGGCATGAGCGCTGGATCGTTTCGACGGGTTCGATGGGCGTTTTCGGTTGGTAATGAAATAGAGGCATGTTAGATCCGCCAGATTGCTAATGCCGAAATTAGTTGAACTCGAAGCCTTGAGCAAGGTAGGAGTTGCACTCGTATAGATGTCGGGTCGAGCAGTGCCAGGGAGGCGCTCTGGGTGCTTTAAGAGAGCTTCGCAGGCATTGGCCGGTTCTGTTAAGGGCCAGTAACCCTCTTTCGCTATTGAACTCACTTCACTACGCTGCAGTTGAGGGCTTGATATCTTCACGTATGAGCGCTCTTCAGCCGGTCTGCGTGTCGCTCCTGTTGACTTACCAGCGTGCATTCATGCTGCGGCTACAGGTCGTTAGCGGCGGTATAAGGGTTCAGGCCTTCACGGGTATTCGTCGCTAGTCGGCTAGGACCAGCACAGTTACAAGCGCCGTGTCTCTGTGGCCTAGTTCTGTGACTTATAAGCTGCAAAGACCCATTTTTGAGAGTGACATTCAATCGGTAGGTGATCTAGCGATCATCGGGACTTTGCCAATTGTCGATTCTAGAGCGCGCGAGACGAGCAAATGAGCCGGTGCTATCCCGTGCGCGATGTATGGCAGCGCGCATGTATCGCGTGGGTGTTGTATGGCAGCCTGCATTCCTACGAGCGGTCCTGCAAGCCGCATTGCTGTTGGGTGGTCTCTGGCGCCGTCTGGTCGGGAGCCCCAAAGTAGAAGAGAGGAGGGGAGAGGAAGGCATTCGTACTGCCCGGAGGGCCGGCTGAAAGTGTGCAGGCAAGAGGATCGAGACACGGGCCTTACGCTCAAACATAGCGAGTGAGTATTCTTTGTGTAAGGCAGTCGATTTCTAACGCACAGCGAGATGTGTGCTTGCTGCACAAGCCGCAGCCTACGACTCATTCCGAAGCCCAAAGTATAACTCAGTGGCCTCTCTTGTATTGAACTTTTTATACTGTCTAAGCATAAGTCATGATATACCCGGTTTCAAACAGCTATACATTAGGAAGTCCTAATAATACCAAGTGTCGTAATAATCCTACCACTTCGGCATGCGCAAGTTTCAGCAACCATTCAAGTTTTTCGCTCCACTGTCCCATGCTTTTGTTAGTGGCGCCCAGTTGCTGACGGTGCTTACCGATTGATTGGGTGGCTACGGAGCCGATTAACCAGCTTCTGCTCCAACACTGAGTCAAGTCTTTCACTATTAGGAGCAGTATTTGGCCCAAAACGAGACTTCGGAAACGGAGGCCGTCGCTACAAAATAAGAGAAGCAGGGCTCTTTTAATAGACCCTGGCCATATTCTCATCGCGAGAACCCAGGCTTGCATGTCTGTCATGGCGGAATTTAGGGAAGTGATGCCAAGTTGATTTACTCAAGATTACAACGAAGACAATCCAAGTTCGAAACTCGACGGGCAATCTTACATGATTTGATACAGCAAGAGCGTCGCAGGAGCAGGAGACGGTGCAGCAGCGGTGGCTGAGGATGAGCAGGAGATAGAGCAGCAGTGGGAGGGGCAGGAGGCTGCTGTGGCTCAGGACGGGCGTGCGAGGAAGCCGCAGAGCAGCAGCGGGAGCGGCAAGAGGAAGCGGCAGAAGCCGGAGCAATGGCCGGAGCAATGGCCGGAGCAATGGCCGGAGCAATGGCCGGAGCAATGGCTCGAGCGCCAGACAGAGGCCGCGCTAGTAGCTGCTGGAAGGCCGCGGATGCAATTTGTAGTAATACTAGATTAGATATAGAGAGCAAGAGCAAGGGCACGAGCGCCAGATAGAAGCGGTGCTAGAAAATGCTGGAAGGCTGCGGATTCAATTTGTAATAATAATAGATTTGATATAGCATGCTCAGAGAACTCAATCTTTTTCTAGGCACTTTATATTTGCAGCAAAGGAAGCACGATTGAATGGGTACTGGTAGCATGCTCAACAAACAACAAGAGTAACGTAGGGTTAGGGCTGACATGCGCACGGTCAGCTTACAAATATGGTTAATGACAGCACGTAGTGTCGGCATGCACAAGCACATTAATGTCGAATCGCAGGGACTCACTAAATGCTGTGATAAATAGATTCATTTTTAGTTACTTTTTTAATGTGGTAAAGTCACGAATGAGATGTCTTGACGCAAGTCGGAAGTGAGTTCCAGGCTTTGGGAGCTTACGAACCAAAGGCATAGTCTCCAAAGGATTAGAGGTTCGTACGAGGCATGGCTAAACAAATACTAGCCAATTCAACAGCCTCTTTTGTATAGCGACATAAAAGCCTTTACGGCTACCATCACCACTTGCAGTGGCGATACAGGATCGCTGACCACAGGATTCAAACCCACGACCTCGGGGCCGAGGTCGTGAAAAACAACTACCCAGTGAGCCATCACGGCTTCACGGCTTACCACAATTAGATTCCGAAAAGCGAGTGGTACGATGCTTAACACGGTGGGGGTGGGTAGATATGATAGATAGACTGCAGCCAAAGAATGAAGAGACCTAAAAGTGAGCGACAAAACCTTGAAACCGATGCGATGCTTGACTGGGAGCCAGTGCAGGTCGGTGAGAAGTGGGGAGTTGGAGCAACCGCGACGCTCACGACAGAGAAGACTGGCTGCAAAGTTTTGCACCGGCTGGACGCGCCTGATTTCACACCGGTAGGCCAGCAAGCAGTGAATTACAGAAGTCAATACGGATGTCACCAATGCACACACCAATTTAGATGTGGTATCCCTGTCTAAAAAAGCCCGATTTTTAGCAATGTTATTTAGCTGAAAGTAGGCAGGCTTGACTGTGAAGCTGCCGTGGTTGTCTAGTGAATGGTCACTTTGGAACGTGACACCTAGATTTCGTCTAAATTTAACAGGAGATCTGCTGGCAGAGCCTATTGTGAGCTTTAAGCTTTCCAATTTCTGAATCACACTTGGTTTGCCCATAACTAGTACGTTGCTTTGTCGCCATTCAATTTAAGAAAGTTTGCTGCTATCCATGTCTGGACGTCATCAATACCTGTAGGAAGGAAGATGAGATAATTCGGCATGTTGAAGGGCTGGGAGGGTTAAAGCAAAGGTACAACTGAGTGTCATCTGCATGCATAGAAGTGAAAGATTAGATTATGCCTGGCAATTACATCGGCTAGAGGGAGAGCATAAACCATGAAAAGAGTGGGGCCACGTACAGATTCTTGAGTTACGCCATATTTCAGAAGCTCCTCGGATGATCTTTGTCCATTTACATCAATACTCTGGAGTCTCCCACTGAGATAGGACCTGAGCCATTGCAGTGCAGTGCCAGTAACCCAGGCGAGATGAAAGACACTCAAGAAGACCTTGGTGATCTATAGTATCAAAAGATGCCAAAAGATTGAGTAAAACAAGCAGACTCTACCTAAGTCTGCATTCGTGAGTAGATCGTTATACACCCGGAGCAATCCCAACTCTGTGGAGTGATTGGCTCTTAAACCAGACTGGAACTTTCTAGCAAGGTTTGAAGTTTCATTATATGAGAACAGCTTGTCTGCCACTACTCGCTCCAGTGTTTTTTTTTAGGAATGGTAGTAGGGAGACTTTGCGGAAGTTGCTCATGTTCACTTGGTCTAGTGGTGCTTTCTTGAGTAATGGCCGGACTAAAGCCTTTTTGAAAGATGCTGGAACACGACCAGTATTAATGACATATGACATATTACTGATGTTAGTTATGGATGGCAGCAGCAGATCAATGCAACGTAGGAGCAGGACAGTGGAGCAGGACAGTGGGAGTAGGGTCTAGAGGACTAGTTGGTTATTTTCTTTGTCTGGGATATGAACTCCAGAACGAGGAGACTAGTGACCTCCTTGAATGCGGACATGGAGGTACTGCATGGAATTGAGGGACGTGACTCCAGGCAGATACTGCCATCTTAGGGATGGACTCCCTGATCTTGTCTATGTTGTTGACGAAAAAGCTAAAGAAGCGATCAGCTAGATCATCACATGGATCACTAGGTAAACAGCTAATCTGGGAGCGGTTAAGGAGATGGTTGATCGAGTGTGTGATCTTTGACGTGAGTAGGGCCATGCACATGAGTCACAAGTGACAATGAGTCAGTCAGTCTACGAAATTCGTTACTGAAGGCGTCAGATAGGTTATCAAAACGAGCGTTGAAATCATCCCCCGTAATGAGAAAAGGTTGATTTCTTGTACACAGAATCGAAATGAGATCACAGAAATCTGAGATAAAGGAAGACTAGGTATCTAGTAGGCGATAGATTACTGTCACCGTCGGTAGCTTTTTGTCGGGTAAAGTCAAGACAACAGATTCGAAAGACTGTTTCGAGGGTACCGCAAGCGGCTTGAAATTGAAATTTGAGCGATAACATAAGATGTGATAACATGTGATAACTGCGACTCCACCTCCAGTTTTGATTGATCTTGGGGTGTGGAAGAAGGAGAAGCCAGTTGGGGTTGCATCTTTAATTGTTGGGTAGTTTCCCGATTTTAGTAGCTTACAAAGAGGGGGTTATTCACATTGAGCTAGGATTCCAAAGACAAGCCCTACGTGGAGTCACCGATGGCCTTAAGTTAGAGAGATTTGCAGTCACGCTTGAGGGAGAATGCCCTGAGCGGTTCGAGAAAATACTAGGAATACCAAATGGGGGGGGGGCGTACTCAGCTCGCAGCTCCCGCCAAATGAGTGGCGTCTCAGTTTGCGGCCCCGACCCCCGCGTCCGCTCCGGGGCGTATTTCTTTCGGTTATGCACGATTCAAGGATCTGAGCAACAGCAAGAATATCTAGGAATGCATGAGAACTACGGTAATAAAGCGATAAAAGGCACGCTCGTTCATAACTGTTATGCAGGTTACTAGCCGCCGGCGTGGCAAGCCCATCCTGAAGCAATAAGCCTTTAGATCTCCATTGGCTAGAAATGTCTTACGCGCTACGGTTAAATAACAAACAGATAAGCTTTAAACAGGTCGTAGCTATAACGGTTTCCGTATACGTTGTTCGCTATAACTTCGGCCTTCGGAAGAGAATTCTGCAACGGACAAGTAACTCCAGAAGTGCTTGGTATCGGGAGGCGATAGAACCCATTGATTTCGTGACAGCGTCACGCCTCTCGCGAGGCCGCAAGCTGAGACGGCGTGCCGCCAAAGTGCGGCGGCGCGCGTTGCACCGTTTACGACCGGACAGCCTAATTGGCATCCACATCTCGGAAGACCACCTGAGGCTGGCTGGGTGGGCGTGCCCATCTGACCGCGGGTTACCGGCGGCGGCGCGGCGGTCGTGCCCTAAC
This sequence comes from Cristatella mucedo, assembly GCA_009760855.2. Taxonomy (NCBI): domain Eukaryota; kingdom Metazoa; phylum Bryozoa; class Phylactolaemata; family Cristatellidae; genus Cristatella; species Cristatella mucedo. The sequence goes on from WPIO01000025.1 coordinate 3,689,344, forward strand.
AAAGCAAACGGACCGAGCGCGGAGCGCCCCGGCGGAGTGCGCGCACCCAGCGTCCCGCCCGCTGTGGCATTCCTGCGAGGTCGCGGGCGGCATCGGAAGCGGCGGGCCGACGGTCGAGAGTCATTCGCTCGCTGCCAGGCGCTCTCACTCCTTCGGTCGCTCTCGCTCGGCGGCTGCTGCTGCTGGTGCGCGCGGCTGAGAAGGAGCGGTAGCCTACAGCGTGCCGGCGGCAGTCCGAGGCTACGGTGCCGCCGCCGCAGCAGCATCGAGGATGCGGCCGACGGCGCTGCAGCCGTTCGTCGCGATCGTCGCGATCGTCGCCCGCCTCGCCAGCGGCCAGCAGGCAGAGGTCAAGGATTGCCCGCGCAAATGTCAGTGCGAGCGCCGCGAGGCGGCGAGCCTGGTGGTCCGGTGCATGCTGACCGGTCTGACGCAAGTGCCGGGGGTACCGCGCGAAACGTCCAGCCTGTAAGTACGCTGACCACGCGAGCGGCGCAAACGCTAGAGCAGTCGCCCAACTATCGGACTGAGCGCGAGTGGGCGCGTCGGCGGTAGGCGCTAGACGCTAGGCACTCGCTGTATCGCCGCCGATCTGCCGGGGAATCGGCGGCCGCACCCGACGCCCGTTTCTTCGTCATTGTGGGGACTTGGCAGGCCGCCAAGGGAAGCGGCGACCTCGTGTGAGAGCCGCTGTCCGAGCGCCTAGCTCTGGGGGGGGGGGGGGGGGGGGTAGGAGGGCGTCGAGAAAATGCTTCGCATGCCCGCTATCCTTGAGTACGGATGCCGTGTCAGCAGCCGATGAGCGCCTTCTTGGCCTAGCGAACTCGTTGGAGCGTCGTCGGCAGACGTCGTCGACGCTCCAATCTCAGCTGTGGGCCACATCGCCCGCGGCTAACTGTACGGTAGTGCAGCACGCGACGGCCTTCGACGAGTTTTGCCAATTTAGCAGCGATTCCCTTTTTTACGACTCGCTGGCGGTCAATGCTCGAAGCTCAAACATGCGCCAATATTGGCCAGGATATAGCAGTTAGTTGAGCGGGCGTTAGAATTTCGCCTCCGACTTTAGTCCGCCGCGCAGTCTCACAGGAGTGCGCACGTTCGTGCGGCGGGCGGCGTTCTTCTGGCGACGCTTTATTGGCAGATCGCGATAATTAAGCGGCAGCGGCTGCTCAATAGCGGCGGATATTTACTACGTTGATGGCCTGCTTCGACGATCGCCGCTAAGAAGCTACGTGCTGCACCTGGTGGCGAATAGCTTAGCGCTGAGGTCAGCTGTGACCTGTGCCTCGTGCGTAATTCTCCGGTGTCGACGCGTCAGAAACCAAGCCTGCAGAAATCGGCCAGAGGCCGCCGATGGGCAGCTATAAGCAGGAGCTGGGGAGGAGGGAGGGCGCGGGGAGGGGGAGGAGGGAGAGGAGATTCGATTTAGGAGAGCTGGCTACCGCGGCGGTCTGGCCGCTGCAGCGCACGGGCAGCAGCGGGGGGGGGGGGGGGGGGGTAGGGGATCGCCGAGCTGCAGCCCGATTGTTCTCACGTATTACCGGAGCGCCGGAACTTTGAAAAACCATTATCCCTGCGGCGGCGGCGGTGGCGGTGGCGGTGGCGGCGGCGGCGGCGGTGGCGGCGGCGGTGGCGGTAGGTCGGGGATTACCGAGTCTGCATGACATGCTAGCGGTGGCACGAGTAGTGGGCGTCTTTCGCCGCCGCCGCAGCCGCCGCTGTCGCTGACGCCGGTCTTAGGCTGCACACCTCTGTGCGGACTCGACGTGCGCTGTAAACGCTGCTGCGCTTTTTAACCGCCCGAAAGCGAGCTTGACCGTTCGGCGAACGCTGCTGCTGCTGCTGCTCGATTGGGAGCGACGCTGAGAAAGCGACTCACGCGCGACGCTCGCGGAAGGTTCGAGTTGGAGCCGGAAGAGGCTAGAGGTTCTTTCCATGTACAAGCCTCTTATCAGGAGAAACAAGGGAATGCAGGTTTTTTTCGGTATTACGAACCGAATTCAGTCTGGTCGCACCGAGAACGTCCGAGGCAGATAAAGGCCAGAAACTCTTGAACTGAACACGCTCCTAGTTAGGGCACACGGTTTTTCGCGGTTGGATGCTGTTTCCGGTCGTCGGCTGTCGAGCCGGCAAGGGCCCGTGGCTCTGAGGTTGAAGGGGCTCGCAAAACCTCGACTTTGAGTAGTTATACTCTGAAACCCCCTGTAGTGTGACGACATTGTACAAATCCCACCTCCCCCCGGTCTTCAGCCCGTGATCGGCCAAAACCAGACACATCTTTCTAAGTTATGATTTTTGTAGAGTAGATTCTTCTTAGAAGAGAGTTTCTATAATGACCAATGAGTAATAACATCATCTGTATGCAGTAGAGGACTAAACGGGACGAATTCCTCTAATAATCTGACATTACTTTACCAACAGTTCGGAGATATTCTGCCTGTCTTCTCCAGCGGAGACACGGTGTAGGGATGGATTATTACAGGGAGAATATACATAGAAGGGTCAGGAGGGTACAGAAGATTACGGGTGGACGGAATAGGCTGAGAGTTCAAACTAATAACCAGAATTAAGTGGTAACTGTGTGCGTGAGATCTTTCAGAAACAGTTTAGTTGGCTTTGTAATTTTGTGGACAGGTAAATAGTTCATAGTGAGTGCTAGAGGCTCAAGACTTTTCAAATGTGGTGAGCTCTTAAGGACATGCTTTGCAGATTGTTATTAATGATAATAATAGGCCTTACGGACTGCGTAAAGATTGTTTTATATTTCTTCTATAGAAGCAATAACCGAGAAATTATGACTCGTTAATCATCCTTTTTAGGCTAGACTTCGTAATCAACTACATATCATGCAGAGACATAAGCATGCAAAACCGTACTGTCAGTCACTCTGACAGCTGGTCTTTGGAGTCCTCGGCTAATTAGATACACCAAATCAAGCAAACGCAAGCAGCTCGTAGCAAACCAAAATAAAGCAGGAAAATTTACTGCCTCGCTGACCAGAAATATATCCTCTATCCCCTAAATACAGCGTACACAGTTTCTGAAAAGAGTGGCACACAAAAGACATTTCTCTCGGACAGGGTAACGCCTGTTCGAAAAGACGAAATGCCTGTAGCGTTTATAGCATCGCTTGGAGTGTCGTCAAATTGTGAAATGACAATGTCAGCAGCCAGTTAGCTCTAAGCCTTAGGAGCTGATTAACTGAAGGCGAGATCTACATAAAATTTAATGCTAGACATGGGCCCTAAGCCAGACGACTGTCTGTGGTGCGATCGGAGCCTAGAGATGACGGTTATTTCAGATAGGTAGTCCGGAGCAGGCAGATGAATGGACGGCTGCAAGGCTAGTTTTCAAGTCTCAGTGGTTTGACTACGTGTCTCCTTTGCTAAAAGAGCTAGGATGGCTACCGGTTGATCAACAGGTACAGAGCAAAATTCTTACGCTGAACCACAAAACCCGCCACGGCTTCTCTCCTCATACCTAGCTCAACTGCTGCACCACTTTCAGCCTCCTCGTGCCCTCAGATCCTGTGTGGACAATAAATTAGCTGTTCCATTCCTCCACTTAAGGGCCGTTGGCGACAGAAGCTTTAGCTCTGCAGGTCCTAGACTGTGGAACTCGCTTCCAAAATTCTTACGCAACGACAACTACTCTCCTACTGCCGACTATGGCTCATCGTGTTCAGTGGTCGTGAGCTGCTACTTCCGTGCTACTCACTACCTCAACTGCTCTCCTGACTCTTATGCTTCCCACTTTCTATTTAATAATAAAATAACAATAATAATACATTTGATAAAGCGTCCTCAGAGAACTTCATCTCTTTCTAGGCGCTTTACATTTTTTTGTTGGGTGAGAGGAAGTCAGTTGGCTACCAATGCGTACCGAAAACCGCTTAGGCTGTGAGTGCGCTATACAAAACTCTCCTGTGTAACACCCAAACAGTCTTTGTGGCTTTGTGGAGCTACAGACGGAGATACGTTGCATTACCCGAAGATGGGACAGAATTCTGACGTGGATACTCAGCTTGATAGGCTCTCAGTGCAGTTAGATTAGTAATGGTTGGTGTAACGAGGCAGCTGCTGAATTTGGGAAAGATAAGCGTAGGTTGTCACTAACTGTCATATTTCGCAGACAGGAAGATCTAGAAGTAGTGAGTTACTGCAGTCTATTCGGGATGTCCCAGCAGCTTCGTGGAATAGCTTGGCTATGGTGTCCTTATATAAACAAGCCCTAATCTTTGCAATGGTGAAGCGCTTTAAGTATGAAGAATTGACTGGAGCTGTTAGGCACTTCTAAAGACAAGTAATTTAGGAAGACACCCTGATTTTGAGCGGACCCTACATGAGATATGCAAGTCTCATCATTTAACGAAAGATAATCCTAATGAGTCACTTATATAATGAAACTACAGACTAGGTAGAGATAACTTTAAAGCAGTGACTAGCCGGCTTTGTCATCATCTTCACGATGACCAATCAAAATTGATCGTGAATCCTTAGTCAATGCTGACTGCATTCCCTTATGTAAGCGATCTCGTTCATGGCATAGAAACCCCTACGAGCTGCTGCATAGACTGCCTGCTGTTACTCTTGGGCGTAGCCATTTGCTGCTGTTTCTCGGCCCTCTCCCGGTTCCTTAGCAGTGCTAATGGCGTTGGGCCCTGCAGTTATTTATTGATTAAAGGTTAATTAACCTATTATAGGCAGGCTGGTAAGACTGGCCTGACACGTACGTCTGCATCGTCTGCATCACCCTTCCTTCTCAGCCTTCTCTACTTGCTTCCTCGAGCTTGGCTTGTTATGCCGAAGCTGCTGCTGAGCCAGAAGTTTCATGCGGCTATTTTCCCGAGTAAATTCTTTCACTAGCCGGATATGTTGTGGCCTGTCAAGATGACCCATGGAGTTACCAGCCATTGGACTGAGAGTGGCTGATTGTAATAATAATAATAATAATATTGCACTTGATAAAGCGCCCTCAGAGAACTTAATCTCTTTCTAGGCGCTTTACATTGTAGGTAGCTGTGCGGTGAAGGGTTCAGACCATTAAAGCACAGAATTTGACCGGTCAAAAGCTTCTCCCCAGCTTGCAGTTTGCTTGCTTGCAGCCACTGGCCAAAAAATTTAGACCACCTGCATGACAAAAATAGCTCTTGCTCAGATATGGATATACAAGTCTGGACCAGAGCCAGCCTACAGACGGCCATTCTTGAGAGAGACCCATCGGCTCCAAGCCGACCTAGGCCGGTAGAATAGCCGGTAGAATACGGTTAGCTCAAGGTCAAGAGTTATTGGCAAGTCGGGCTAGTCGGTGACATGTTAACTAGTTGATCTTAATGTAGGGCTAGTAGAAAACATAGCCACTCTTGGAGTGTTGGCAAACGTTTGCTTCGACGACAGAATCGACCTTGAAATGAAATAGTGCATGTGCTGGTGCTGCTTTCACATTAGCGTTTCCCAAAGCTACAGCTCGCCTTGCCGACTTAAAGCTCAATCGATGCTGCTTCCAAAGCTGCCGTTAACCTTAGTACAGAGAGAGTGAGATGATTTACCACCGATAGCGTATATAGATAAACTCCGGTGTTTGTTATCGTGAATAATTTCGAATGCATAAGATAATGCTCTCTCGAGACTTGACTGAGGGCTGCAGCCACTAGATCTGCCTTGGTCGACATTCAGAGACCGTTTCTATTTGCTGACCGTTGCTATTTGATTAAAACAATGTTCCAGGCTAGATTAATACAGTCCAATAAGGTGGGTGAGAACCGCAAGCCGATGGCTGGGATGGGAAGGCTACTTGAGAAATGCATCTACCACGGTGGCTTGGACGGACTGTATGCTCGGTGCAGTGGAAGGAACCGAATGGGAGCTCTCTTATAGTAGGGGTATTTTCACATACCGTGGTTGCAATCATCGTGCTGAATGCAGACAGATGATAACAGGCAAATATTGGAAAGACCGGTGCAACGAAATAGTCGAACACTATCTCTGATTCTGAGCCCATCCCTCTATGGCGACCAATTCTGCATTGGAATGGCTTGTTTCGGTGCTCCTGTGTGTGTCGGTGCCTCATCTGTTTTATTGTGGCCTTACATGGTTCCTTTGAAGCTCAACTGCTTACCGGCTTGCTAAGTTCGCTTTGGCCAGCTCATTCTTGGGTTACCCAGTGGATCGCCCATTGACTAACCCAGTCCCGAGGCCAGCTAAAGCTGTACGATGCTTACAGCTAAAGCTGTACGATGCTTCTGCCAGGTCGATGCAAAACAGTGGATACCAAGCACAGCAGTGCAAGTGCCCTGCCCCTGACATAATCTCTTTCTTGGTGCACGTTTGTGCGAATAATTGATAAGGACAGCAGCAGCAGCAGCAGCAGGAAATGAACAGGGTCTGCTGGGATATGCAGTCAAAATCAAAGCTCCCGTGGCTTTTCTCTAGGACAAGATTAGGCCACTAATTTCAGCTACAGTGAGCATTGTCAGGGTGTCGAATGGGTGTCATGGTGTCAAGCAGCTGTCGCAGCAGTAGCAGCAGCAGCAGAGGTGGCCGCTGGCTGCGGTCGGTCGAGTGGTAACAGCAGCAGCAGCTTCCACAGGCCAGCATTGGCATGAAGGTGGCAGTAGCAGCAGAAGCTGCCAACCAGCGGCTTTGGTTTGTCTGTAGCCAGCAGCAATGGGTCGCATGCTTGACAGCGCTAGGATCCTTCTTGGCCGGATGGCTCATGGTGGTCCTTGTAAAATGCCATTGCAGCAGCACACCAACATCCGGCCTAATGAGGCGATCCATTTGGTTACGAGCCACTGCGCTTTTGTCATTCCAGAGATCTAAGACTGAACCAGATCAAAGAGCTGACGCCCGAAGCCTTTCGAGGACTTGACCGGTTGCATACGCTGTGAGTATGCAGGCAGTAGGAAGGTGCCAACAGTTGCAGCGCGACCCCAGTTGCAGCTGGATCGGCTGCTGCACTGGCTGCTGGCTACCGGAAGCCGGCATCTGCTAGCAGCTTCCAGCTCCTTCAATGGCCGCCGTCGGGGCAGCCTGCACCAACATGGCTGCCTACTCCAGCTGCTGTATCCCAAAGGTTACTTGCAGCATGCCAGCTCAGCAGTAGCTAACGTGAAGTGCCTAGAAGAGATAAAGTTGTCTGAGGGTGCTTTAAGAATGTATTATTATTGTTATTGTTATAGCTCCTGGAATTTTCAACGAGTATGGCATGTCCTCGTAAGCTGTACGGGTGAAAGTTCACTGGCAGACATTGCCGAAGCAGTGACAAGACAGGTGGCCATTCAGAAGCAGCAGGCCGATTGGCAGGCATGCTTTCGGAGGGGGGGGGGGGGGCAGCAGTGAAGATTTAATTAGAAGCAGATGGCTCATTGCTGGGCCTCGTGGCAGTCATGAGGATGGGAATACCCTCGGTGAGTGCATCTTGGGCGTGGGACAAGACTTGGCAGCTTGGACATTTGCCACAGCGGCTAATTGCCAAGGCAGTGCTTTCACAGTGCTCGGAGCTGCTTGCAATAGTGTAGACGAAGGCATCTGAGTGGACTGCAGACGTACAAGAAGACAAGGGCTGTCCATAGTTTGCTGTTGACAGTACTTCCACCGGCAGTGGTATCGGCAGCGAAATGGCTGTACGAAGCAGACAGGAGTATCTGTCTGTCTGTCTGTATGCCACTGATGATGCTTGCATAGTTACCATAGTTGCCATGCTTGATGCTCGACTGACGGATATTTCACGAGTAGCACAATTAATGATTCGATATATTTCCTCTAAAGGAGTTCTCCTTATATACATGGATCAACAGATCAATATGTTCTCTCGCTAAACGACCATCTTTTGGAGCCTTGTTGAACGACCATCTTTTGGAGCCATGAACGTATTTTTTTAAGTGGGCTTGTTTGGTTTGACGACTTTACTCTCTGAAAATGATATAAAGACACAGTTGAGAAGAGTAAGAAAAAAGAATCTTACAGATGGCATGCCTCCAGGGCACTTCCAAAAAGTGTCAGACAAACGACCCAGGTGGCAGTTGTCAGGTAATCGAATTAAGTGCTCATCCTGGGAGGGGGGAGTTGCTAAAGCACACTCATGCTCCGACGCCTGACTGCCGACATTTAACTACTCTAGTAGAGTAAGCCAAGCCAAATACCTGACAGGAGGCAATCTGCAAAGGCTGATATAGGGGCCGCATGCAGCCTGACGACGTCGGTTTGGGCCTGTCCACACTTGTCTTGCTTCTCCATGCTCACTTCTATGCAGCACAGTACCTGATAAGCTTTCCCCACTTCCGGCCAGTGCCGACACCATTTTCGTGGGCCTCTGTTTGGCTTAGAGGCCGATAATGGTCACCTGTCCAACGCTCGGACAATCGATAGTACCCCGTGCATGTGCAGTCAGCTGGTCGGACAGAAGAGTGCTCTGTCTGGAACCTAAATTAAATTACCGGGAGGAAAACAGCCAGCTGAAATGCCTTTTCCGCTCCAGGAACTCGGCTTTGTCCTTGTACTTATTGTGCTGCAGAAACCACTTATGGCTAGCGGTGCTTCGAAAATTCGTAAAAAAAAACCTTCGTCTTACTGCAGCTGATGCAGAACGTTTACCCGAAGGGTCGACAAAGAGGTCTTCCTGTTGGATACTTCATCTCCAGTAATTGGAAACTGGGTGCTGCTGTTATCATGCGAACTTTTTAACTTTTAACTTATTTTGAGTAGTGCTGGATTTAGTGAGGCAACTCTTTGCTTGTTGTGGTGGCAGATCCCAGAGTCAAAAGGCAGAGCCAAAGGGTGATCTGCACCATTCTGCCATTCGTCACCCACCAGTCCTCCCTTCTGCCTCCTGATTCAATGGCCAACGTTGACCTGTCAAGGAGAGCTGTAGCTGCTCTTTTGGAACACCCACAACTGAAGTGTCTGCCTGGTTTCTGATGCAGGAGATAGCAGGACTTAGGTCAAAGGGCTTAGGTCAGAGCAGGAGATAACAGGTCAGAGGTCAGAGCAGCCCAAGCATAATCTCAAGCCGGCATTCGGTGCAGAAGTAAGCAAGTGTGCCGCCAATCGTGCTGCATGGATGGAATGGTGATCGGGCTATTATTGAAGCGTCCCAGCTGGTGGCGATACCGTCAATTTTGACAGGTGCATGGGTCTAAAATGCTGCAGTGCGTGCTGCCACACTGCAGTTAAGTTCGAGGGAAATGTGCCCTGCTGAAGTGAAGGAAGGATTAGGTCGAGGCTCCGAGAGCTGCTTCTGAGCAAGCCGGCTCGAGTGGACAGGTCACTTGAGCGCTTGAGCTCACTGTCACGCCATTGTTATTCGTGTGCTCACTGTCGTTGATGCTGACCATTACAGTTCGTATCGCTTTTGTTCTAAGCTTGCTGAACGGAAACCAGCTCAGGAAAATATCGGCAGACGCCTTCGTTGGTCTCTCGAGGCTGAAGTACCTGTAAGTACCGTTGCAGTATTTAACTTCCGAGCACCCTCGTCTAGTTCAGTGTTCACCATGCAAGACTCGTTATAAAGTGGCTTCGATCTTCGCTTCCACCGATTATTCGGCTTTCTGGCCGGCCCTCAGCCGTAGCGCTGGCTCGCTTTCAGGTATCTGTACAAAAACGAGATCGAGTTTGTCCACCCTCGTGCCTTCGTGGGACTGCCTGCCTTGGAGCTACTGTAAGTAATGAGCGCCAACGGCAGGCAGCAGTGGCTGCCGGGAGCGATCGATGTCGTCACGGCCCCTCGGCTCGAGTGGGCCCTATAAACAGGCGTTAGGGCCGCTTTTTCGTTGGTTACGTCTTTTATCGAGGCATCGACGACTCGAGCTAGGCACGATGAGTAGCAGAGTGGGGGGGGGGCTTAGAGCTTAGCCGTTCCTGGTGAAGCTCGGCACAGCTGCCGTGCACCGATTAGCCGCATCCAGTGCTGGTTGTCCAATGGTGATGGGAGGGTAGAAGCTGTCAAGCCAAGTGAGTGGCTGGCTACGTCGATCTGTGCTAGTTGTTTTCCGACCTTGAAGCAGATAGATTCCAGCCGCCTGCCGAGGTCAAGACGGCAGCTGCTGCTTTCCTCTCGGGTCTCGATACTCGATCTGCAGTGACGAAAAAGTCCCGTGCTGCCACCACTCCCCCCCCCCCCCCCCCCCCGCGAATTCCGCTGTTGCAGGCTGCACACATCCATGTCGCCAAGCAGCGTGACGTTCGTTGAGAAGAGGCTGCTGGGCCACACAGTTGGCCGACCGACAGCTCGGCGACATGCAAGTGGGACCTCTTGCCTCTGGTTGGGTAGGGAAACATGCAACTAGGAAAGCAAGTAGACATGCGAAGCGTCGGCCACGGATGGCGGGAAGGAGGTGGAGCAGAAGGGGCGAGAAGAAGCATCGTGGAATTGGGGCAATCGCAGATATTGGCTGCCCTACCCTGCCGTGCATGTGCAGTATTTCTCTAGGTTGACGAAACATCAGCATTGTCTGCACATCACCTCGTGAGGCTTACTAGGTTAATTGCTGCTCGGCGAATACCATCACTGGCCAGGGAATCCGTATCTATCCTGTAGTCCTGAACCTGCTGCCTGCGTGCATCTGTGCCACCATTCAAGGTATAACTTTAAGGGGTGGTCACAGCTCTGAAACTGATGATCAATTTGAGGTTTTGCAACTGGCATCTTGGAGTCGCCTTCTGGCATTTACTGGCATTTTACTAAATGCAGATTGTTGAGCAACTTAAGGAAACTTGCCTCTGATCTAACTTTATCAGCTGCATATGATCAGTAGCTCTATCGATAACGCCCCATAACTCGGTGTGGGTAGTTTGCTCATAACGCAGCTAGCTTTCATCGTTAGCCCGATATTTAATTCTTAAAAAATGCGTTATTCTTAGTCAGAATTCATGCCTCCTAGTTTACTTTATATCCATTGATAATTATACCTTTTTGCTCAACCGTAAAAAAATGCAACCATCTTATCTTATGGAACCCTCCATGCTTTGTTTGTTCACATGAAAGTTGAGCATGCTGACTGCGTGCCCAACACATTGCTACTGCTTTGCAAAGCCAAAGGCCGGCACTAAATACCCATGTATACTTCGGCTGAGTGTCAAAGTAGCAACACAAAAGCTAAGCATCCCAATATTCGTCGTGCTATGTCTTGTGCCTCCATGCAAGTCCCACGTGATTTCTGGAGCCAAAGAGTGCTCCATTTAGCGATCCATTGTTCTCGTATTTGGTTGCAGTTCATAAAATATCTTCGCTTATAAACGTTTACAACTACAGTACACCACACATGTGTGCTATCTTGAGTCAAGGTAGAGACCCGGGTGCACGCAGCAGTGACTAGCCATGCTGCCATTCCGGATCTCTGTCTCGGCTTAATGTAATTGCCCAATGTTTAAAGCTATTCGGTGTGAGTGTGTGCGTGCGCGCGTGCGTGCGTGTGTGTGTGTGTGTGTGTGAGTCTAATCACCGCTCCACCAGCATTTAGGGCCTGCTTGCATTAGTTGCAGGTACTGCTGCCATAATGGGACTCTTTGCTACGTTTAGGTATCTTCACAATAATCAGCTGAAAACTCTAAGCAGAGGCTTGTTTCTGGACTTGCCGAATCTAAAGAGGCTGTAAGTAGATTTTGCTCGATGCATTGCCATGCTGTGGTTGACTCGTTATCGCTCTGTTTCGGTCACGATGGAATCCCTGGCATTGACGCCATGTCACATCTGTGGAATCTCAACACACAAATCCCGTTGTCAATTTACCCGGGGCTGAAATGTAGATAAACTAAGGTGATTGCTCGTTAATTGCTCAGCAGATATTTGTAAAATAGTAATAATCAATAATAATGGGGAATGTTTATAGCACCTACAAAGAATTAAATCTCCTTCTAGGACCCTGCGTAGGCTGTAAAGGAAGCAACAAAATGATGGTTAGCAATAGCATGCACTTCGTCAACATGCATTAGCTCACGAAGGAAAATTCACGAGGAAATCAGAAAATGCTGCGAGGAGCAGGAGGAGCATATTTGCTTCTGTTAATAAGTCAGAGGATGTCGTGACACCGGCTGTCAGTGAGTTACAAGGCTTCTCGAGCATGCGAGCTAAAGGCAGCTAGGCAGCTAGGATCTGGAGGGGGAGGATTAAAGGATTTAAAATGAATTTATAAAAAGTTTTCGACTCAACTCGATGCAACATGTAGCTCGATGGTAAGAAGTGCTCGCCTCGGCAGGGTCTGGGGGTGGAGTGCGGTGCCAGGTCGTCGGTAGATAGACTTAGCCTCTTGTAAGTGCTATTTTTGTCAAGCTGTGGGTATTCTTAGGCTTTGCTGCTGCAAGTTGAGTAGGTGTCAGAAGCCACAGGTCACAGTACTGCCGGTCTCTGTGTGCAGGTCTTCGGCAGAATCCTCTCTTCGATCGGCTCATCATCGCCCAGGTCACAAGGTCACAGCTCCTTCCTCACCAGCATCCTGCAAGAAGGCGTGGCCAGCCTGCCCTGCAGGCAGCCACTAGACTTGCAGCCGCTTAGCAAGCAAGCTGCTGCCCATTTGCTCGTGACTCATGATTGCACTTGATTTTGTCATGCAGCAGCAGCAGCTGCTGCTTCGTGGCCTCCGAGAAGCTCCTGCATCTGGAAGAGAGCAGACGCCTCCTCTGTGAGCAGATCGAGGGCAGGAGCCACTTCGATTAGGACCGGAAAGCTGCACGTGGCGGCACACACTCGGCGCACACACATCAGCGCACACACGCAAGCGCACCTGCACGCACGCTTTGAGCCCGGTGCATAGCACTGGGCCCACGAGGCTGCCCACAACCACACCGAAGCCACTGCCTTTTTGGCAGGGTGTGCGGTAGGACACACCGGTTACTTTGCTCTGCACTGATGTTTTTTTTCGGCTACCGGCCATATTGGTTCCGCAGGTAGTACTCCAGTTTGTGGTGGACGGCTTGATAGCCAGGATCGGCCACGCTGGCTTTTCTGTGAACTTGGGCAGTCCTGGCCGGGTCAGGCCTGGCACTGGAAGGTCCCCAAGACCAGCAGCCAAGTTATAGGGCTCAGAAGCTCAGCAGCTAGTGACCTTCCTTACCCTCCCCCTGCAGAGAAGGGAACGCTCGTGACTCACTCAAGAATGTCCCAGGACCTCGAGAGAGGAAATTCTTGCTAAATTCTTTCCTTAAGCATCATCTCCACAGGAATACTCCGACCTCGGTAAGGTGAATCCAACGGAGTTCAGAGTTGGCCAGGCAACGACTATGAGCTTGAGCCAGCTCAGGCACACTACTTTCCTGAGCAATCTGTACTCCGCGCCTCCTCAAACCAAACGCTGCACTCGTTCGAAGGAGCTCTAATTGATGTCTGTTTAAATGGGAGCCTTCCAAACAGATACGGCTAGCAAGGCATGGATGCAGGCCTATCCAATTTAATCGGTCGGTTATGAGCAGGTTGGCCTGACTCCCCGTACAGCAGCAGATTCGGTTTGCTTGTGATTTCAGGCGTCTCGACGGGAATCAGTTGACCTGTGACTGCAATCTGCTATGGCTTCGCGACCTCGCCGAGGCGGCCGATCACACTGTTGCCGGCACATCCCAAGAGCAGACGCCGGCATTGGCAGTCACAGCTACCTGCACATTGCCTTCAGATGTTGCCGGCTTGGAGCTGACAGCAGCTCATCGGAGTCAGTTCAAATGCAGTAGGTTTGCAGATTTAGGGTCAGTAGTCGTGCCGCAGGTTTTCTACCCCTTGTGCAGCCTTTCTTTCAAGTGCTATCACTTGTTGGATTATCAAGGCTAAACAGTGCCGAGTGAGCGATTTTGCCTTCACTTGGCAAAACAGTTGTGCTAGCTTCCTACCAGGCAGTGTAGTGAATGCGGCAGTCGTTATACGAGACGGCACAATAGTGCAGCACTATGGAGGTACTGTATACAGTTAGCATCATTCATTGAAGAATCAGAATCAATGACTAGTTGTAGCAGCATAGGGCCTGTTGCATTTGGATTCCACTAATAACCTATTGAAATTCGATGCTCGAGCAGAATTTGTTTTTGTAGGCTATGAAACTAATAGCCCCCGATGTCTTTCTATTGCAGTTCAGTCAACCAGTGTCCCACAGTCACAGACGACCACCAGGGCACCACGGCCGGTATCGTCAACTGTCATCCAGCCCAGTCCACTCTACCTCAAGTGCCTGCTGGAGGGCGGCACATTTTCGCACCCAACGAACCCGCGAATCCTGTGGTACCACAACAAGTAAGTGCGGCAGGCATCGGGCAAGCAAAGAAGCTTGCATGTTCCAGCAGTAGGGAACAAAGACGATAGCTCTTCCCCGGACAACGATCCGGGATGGGCCGGATTAGCTTGGTGACCGAGTTTAGCACGGAAGGAGGACCGCCTCGAATTTAGGTACAATTGTACAGTGACTGCCCGACCGAGAATACTAGTAGTACTTGTAGGACTAGACTCTCGGTATAGGGGTTAGGGGTTAGGGGGTTAGGGGGTTAGGGGTTAGGTGCCCCTTCAAAAGTGTAGTTAGAACTGCCTCAAAGTTATTCTCCAGCTGATCGTGCTCAGCTCTCATTGCCCTCGGGGCTACCTACTACCTCTAGGAAACTAGCTTACAATGAACTGACTAGTTGTTGTCGTGGAAGCTCGCTCGAATGGTAGTCAGCCTGTTCTAAAAACGAGGCTATGCTTGTGATACATGCTTGATGCCCTGCTTGCTAATAGAAATTTACATGGCTTTGCGATCGGGGTTGCACAATCACTCACGAAGACCAGCTACTTTTGGCCAAGCTATAAGAGTCAAACTTTGTAGCTACCTAGGTCGGATCTTTATAAGAGTGATGCTGGCCTTAAGATTGTTTCTTTGCCTAGTTGGAACTAACTATTTACCGGGCGAGCCACAGATCTTCAGATGCTGATTCAGTGCTTGCAATGCTCTCACCACTGATTGGTCCCCAGTGTGCCGGCGATACAAGTAAGGTAGAAACACAGATTTATTGATTACATATCCAGTTAAAACCAAACGCTATTTGCAGCTCTAGCTTCTTTACTGTCAACATCAGATCAGTGCATTGTTATGGAAATAATTAACATCATGATTATGCGAGTTAATGTATTGATATACAAGAAGAATTGTTGCTGCTGCTCCTAACGGGATTTTAGCTAGGACTTCAAGTGTCGCTGAGTCTTAACCAGTCGTTGAATCGCTTGATCGAGTTTCTCTTACAGGTCTGTCACATTTTCTTTTTAATGGCAGCTACGAGGTGGTGACGAACGATATCGAGCCAACCAGCAAGTTCAGCCTTATGGCAGACGGCACGCTGGTCGTGTCGGGTGAGCTGCCACCCAGCGACGACGAATTCACGTGCATGCATCAGAACCTCGAGACAGGGCAAATCCTTAACGGCAATCCTCAGGCCATCGTGGACGCAGCACTAACGACAGGTAGACGGCAGCTACAGTGTATCTTGTGGATGTGGCTGCCGTGACCGTCTCTGAATCACGGAAGGATTCGTTCATCTGGGCGCTGGCATAGCAAAATTTAGGGCAGCATAGAGAAATAATCTTGAGGTGAACAATAATGGTACTGCTTCGGTGGCATGGCATGTGACTTATTTGGCTACTTTGATATCTTTCTGATAGCTAACGGTTTGCCGCATTAGTAATGCTGGGTGATCGGCCCTAGTCCGTGTCCGTGATCGCGTTGCGAGTGATACAGTGTACCCAGTCATTTTGGTACCTTACCTCTTAAATGCCACAGCCTTGTTTTGCTGTGTAGGTGAAAGTTACAACAGTAGGTGCTTGCATGGAAATTGTCATGGAATTGATAGGTTTTTAATCCAGTTGCAATTAGTTTCGTGTTTGCACTTTAGCATGCTTGCTTAAGAAGGATACTTGTTTTATTTGGTCTGTTATTCCACCGATGGGTATCGAATCGCTTTTAGGCATCTTTATATCACTTTGCATGACATAAAGTTTTCTTAGTGTAAATATAAATAATGTACTGTTTCAATAGTTATTAATTTTATTAGAAAAATAATGATAAGTTGAATAGTCGTTCGGGTGCTCCGAGTGTATGGTATGAAGCAGTTAATCAATGGCTTGTCCCTAAATGTCGTTCAAAGTAAGTATCAATGTCATGAAACAAATTGCAAACAGTTGTTCACATGTCAATTCTGCCGTATGGAGCAGAAACCACGGAGTTTTGTCATGCGGCTGTATTTTATGGGTGTTATTTATTGAGCACCGATGCTGGAAGGTACAGCTTCAAGACTTGGTGCCACATGTGCCGATTTAATTTTGTCCTTACAATGGAGCCGATCAGCTGCTAGGGGTTGCTTCCTACCAGGTGCTGTAAGGTACGCACCATTCGTTATATGCCGAAGTACTGTCGTGGAAGCTACTGTAAGATGATAACATTATTCATTGGCCAATCAGAAGGAATGATTGGGAGTAGTATAAAGCCTGCTACGTTTTGATTTCGTTATCACTCAATTAAAATTGAGTAACATGGCCGACTTTTGCTTATCATGGTAGGCCTGATAAAATTCATTGCTTGTGATGAAACTGATAAGCCGATGATAGCTTTCTCTTGCAGTTCAGCAAACCAATGCACCGAAAACAGGACCGATCACCAGGGCACCACGGCCAGTATCGTCAACCATCATCCAGCCCAGTCCACTCTACCTCAAATGCCTGCTGGAGGGCGGCACATTTTCGCACCCAACGAACCCGCGAATCCTGTGGTACCACAACAAGTAAGCTCAGCAGTGGGCAAGTGTAGAAGTGAGCATGCAACAGCAGTGCGGAACTAAGCCAGGGGTCTGCCATGCAGCAAGAGCTGAAATGAGCAAGATTTGCTCGATGAAGGTGACCGAGTTTAACTTAAAAAAAGAGGAATGGCCCGAATTAAGCCATAGAAACTGTCTGTCTGCTATGTACACTGCGAATTATAAACATTGCAATAGTGAGGTGCGATTTGTTTTCTTAGCCATGATACAATGACGGTTCACGAATAAAGATGCTTTCGTCTGAGCTCAACAATATGCAGTCAATGTTGTCTTCAAGAAAAAGTCTTTTTGCCCCCGTTTGGCTCTAGGGGACAAGGGGGTAAGAATGCTAGATTCGCTGTCATTTGTCAACCTAAGGTGCTGCTTGTGCTGCCTGCTTGTTTCTGGCCTTGCTAATAGAAAAAAAACTAAGTAGAAGTCGGGGATCCAAGATACTCATCAGCACTGAGAGTTGCCTATGGGAACTTTGCTGTGTCAATGGTAAATTAATCGAGCGATGCACAGTGATGTAGATATATGGGGTTCGATGGTAGTAGTGCTAGTGAGCAAGGTTCGCTCAGAGTTCAGATCAGTGTTTCATCGCTTTGTAAAGCTGACGATACAACCTGATATTGGTGAGTGTATATCTTGTTGGTCTAAAGGACAACGTGCAGCTATTGCTTCTTTACCGTAGCTCGAGGAATTCGGTAATGCTAATAAATAATGATGATCACAATCTTGATTTTATCAGTTATTGCATTGAAAGGAAATGAACAAGTTATTGGTACTGAACGCAGCTGGTTCTGAATTAGGTCCTCGATTGTCCGTGGTCACTACTCTTAAGCAGTCGTTAATCTAGCCATACTGTTTTCTAATAGATCTGCCAATTTTTCTTTTTAATGGCAGCTATGAAGTGGTGACGAACGATGTCGATCCTACCAGCAAGTTCAGCCTCATGTCGGACGGTACGCTGGTCGTGTCGGGTGAGCTACCACCCAGTGATGACGAATTCACGTGCATGCATCAGAACCTCGAGACCGAACAAATCCTCAACGGCAAACCTCAGGCCATCGTGGACACTGGTGCAACGACTGGTAAACAGCTAAGCTTAATCGAAACGTCTGCTTAAGTTTTGCCGAGGCTGGAAAGATACTATACATCTGGGCTTGCATAATCTGAGCTCAAGTAGCATTGCTTCGGGTTTATAACGACCTATTTAGGAATGCTGACTTAGGTAGAGTCTCTCTAATTGTTTGGTGCGATTTTTCGGCAGCTTTTGATACTATTGATCCCCAAGTTCTTCTAGAGCGCCTCTCATCTCGCCTGGGCATCACTGGCACTGCTCTGCAAAGATTCAGGTCCTATCTCAGTGGGAGACTTCAGAGTATTGATGTAAATGGACACAGATCATCCGAGGAACCTCTGAAATATAGAGTACCTCGGGGCTGTCTGCTTGGTCCGGTTCTTTTCACGGTTTATACTCACCCTCTTGCCGATGTGATTGCCAAGCACAATCTAGGCTTTCACTTCTATGCAGATGACACTCGGTTGTACCTTTGCTTTGATACCTCCCAGCCCTTCGTCGAATTCTCAGCTTCCTTGCTGCATGTATTGATGACATCCGGATGGATGGTAGGAAACTTTCTTAAACTGAATGAAGACAAAACCAACTTACTAAGTTATGGGCAAACCGAGTGTGATTCAGAAATGGGAAAGGTTAACGCTCAAAATCGGCTCTGCCAGCAGATGTCCTGTTGAATCTGCACGTAATCTAGGTGTCATGTTCCAAAGTGACATTTGATTAGACAACCACGTCGGCTCCACAGTCAAGTCTGCCTACTTTCAGCTACATAACGTTGCTAAAATTCGGGGCTGCTTAGACAGAGATACCACATTTAAGTTACTCCATGCATTTGTAGCATCCTGTCTTGACTTCTGCAACTCACTGCTTGCTGGTCTACCGGCATGTGCACTCAGGCGCTACAGCTGGTGCAAAACTCTGAAATAGGCTTGTCTGTCGTGAGCATCGTGGTTGCCACATCACACCACTTCTCGCGACCTGCATTGGCTCCCAGTCAAGCATCGCATCGACTTCAAAGCTCTGTCACTCACTTTGAGGTTCCTTTATTCTTTGGCTCCAGCCTATCTCATTCTTTGGTTACAGCCTATCTATCAGATATACTGCCCCACCAGGCTAAGCGTCATAAACTCGCTTTTCTGAATCTAATCGTTTACCCATACCTCGCACGAACCTCAAATCCTTTGGAGATCGTTCCTTCAGCTTTTAGGCTCCCAAAGCCGGAAACTCACTTCCGACTTTCGTCACGACATCTTCTGACTTGACCACATTTAAAAAGAAACTAAAACGTGTCTATTTATCACAGCTTTTACGTGGTCCATATGACTTGTCCTTTACGTGCTTATGCATGCTGACACTGTACATGCAGCCACTAAGCATACTTGCGTTTTGACCCTATGCATGTCACCTGTAACCATGTTATTCTTGTGGTTTATTGAGGATGCTACCACTAACCATTCGATCTTGCATCATTTGCAGCAAATGTAAACTGCCTAGAAAGTGATTGAGTTCTCTGAGGGTGCTATATCGAATGTATTAATATTAAAGCACAGAGCAGTAGACAATAACTAATTATATCAGAAATCTACTGCATTTAGGGTTGAGACTAAACTAATAGCCGTCTATGGCTTTCTCTTGCAGTTCAGCCAACCAATGCACCGAAAACAGGACCGATCACCAGGGCACCACGGCCGGTATCGTCAACCGTCATCCAGCCCAGTCCACTCTACCTCAAGTGTCTGCTGGAGGGCGGCACCTTTTCGCACCCAACGAACCCACGAATCATGTGGTACCACAACAAGTAAGCACCGCAGTGGGCAAGTGTAAAAGTAATAATGCGACAGGTTCAAGAACAAAGCCATGGGACCTGCCCTACACCACGGGCCGCAATGCTTAGGATTTTGTCGCATATGGTGACCGAGTTTGGTATGAACAAAGGAATGCCTCGAATTTCCGACAGAAGCTGCCAGTCTGCTTCTTGCAAGCGAAATGTGTCGTAATTATCCTCTTTAAAGAAGTCGTTTTGCCTTGATGTCCCTCTATTACATCTAGGTAACTACCTTAAGTGGGCTGGAAGCTCGAAGGAGTAATTGTTGACCGCAGCTCGTGCTCGATGCCTGTGACTCGGTAATAGAAAACTAGCTTCGTCACTGTGGGCCTCCACTGCGACACATCCGGCTGACTAGCACTTAGCGCATACATATGTGGTCGTTGTTAGGGATCGTAGTTACCGAGGTCTCGCTTGTGTCTTGTGGTATCGTGCCGGTATTATGAATCATCGCTTAGCTAATTGTAGCTGACCGGGTGATTCCCGGTTCTTTAGTGACATGGCCTAGACACTGGCTTGCTGGTAGTAGTGGCCCAGGGGTTAGTACCGTGTGCCATTGCTCAAAGAGGATATACAATTGTTTTGGTTGGGGTAATCTTGTTAGACCAGTCTTCCAGCTTTGGCTTCTTTCCTGTCCATGCCAGATGCTTCCGTGCCAAAGTGGTGTATTGTTATCAAAATTATCGTAATAATTAGCATTATTATAATCAGATATAACCCCAACGAATAGAAATTAGTGGATTGTTAATTATGATTTTTAGTGATTGGTAGTGAACGTGTCTGACGCATTGAAAAATTAGGTCGTCGGGTTGATCACAGCTCTTAAGCAGTCGCTGACTAAGCCCTGCAGGTTCTTTGTGGAGCTTGCCACCATTTTCTTTTCAATTGCAGCTACGAGGTGGTGACGAACGATGTCGAGCCAACCAGCAAGTTCAGCCTCATGCCGGACGGCACGCTGGTCGTGTCGGGTCCACTGCCGGCCAGCGATGACGAGTTCTCGTGCATGCTGCAGAGCCCTGAGACCGGCCAAGTCATCAATGGCAAAACACAGGCCATCATTGACACGGAACGGTCGACGCGTAAGCAGCATGGCGCATTGGAACTGCTTGCTTTGCAATCGTTAAGAGGGATGAATCGCTCGCTTTTGATTCGCATGCCACCCATGCCAAAAGCAGAGCTGCACAGAGATAGGGACACCTTGAGAGCCACGACTTGAGTGATGCTGTGCGATCAGCTTTAGCCATTTCCGTTTTGAAGAGTACACCATCATTTTGACCCATTTTATGGTACAAGCGTGTATGTAAGCTGCCTGTAAGATTCATGAGGATAATCTTTCTCGTTTCTATAATGTTTGATTCTTACTGAGAGAATTTTCAATTTTCACCCGTGAATTGACAGCTAACATGGAATGCAGTTATGACTAAAGAAGAATGGTGTTAACAATGACATTCTACGGGACGGGAATGTCACTGCCCTAGCTCTGCTAGATCTGTCTGCTGCCTTCGACACCATTGATCACGAAGTTCTGCTTGAACGATTGATAACAACAATCGGTCTGGCAGACGAAGCACTGGAATGGTTTAAGTCATACTTGTCTGATCGTGTTCAATCCGTGTCGTGTGGGGGTCAGGTCTCAGACACGAGAAGGGTCACCTGTGGAGTCCCTCAAGGGTCTGTACTCGGTCCCTTGCTGTTCTCCATTTATACACAACCTATGGGAAAAGTGATTAAGGCCCACGGAATAGGATATCACTTCCATGCTGACGATTATGCGTGCTGACACTGTTCATGCTGCCACTAACCACATTTGCATGCTGACCCAGTGCATGTAACCCCTAACCATGTTATTCATTTTGTTTGTTTTTCAAGCATGATTTTACTTACTATTCTATTGCGTATCACTTTGCAGCAAATGTAAAGCGCCTAGAAAGAGATTAAGTTCTCTGAGGGTGCTTTATCAAGTGCAATATTATTATTATTATTATACTCAGTTGTATTTGTCATTCAAACCGTCGGAATCAGCTGTGGCAACTGAGAAAGTGAATGCTTGCCTTGCCGATATTCGATCCTGGATGTCAGAAAACTTCCTGAAATTAAATGATGATAAAACCGAAGTCTGCTTCTACAGCTAGCCATCACATCCGATCCCTATCCAAGATTAGGAGCTGTCTCCCACAGTGGCTTGTAAAACATTTAATTAGCTCTTTAGTTCTGTCTCGGCTTGATTATTGTAATTCCCTTTTGGCTGGGCTGCCAAAGAAAGCTATTAGGCCACTGCAGCGGACTATGAACATGGCTGCAAGGCTAGTCTTCAAGTCCCAGCGGTTTGAGCACGTGTCTCCTTGGCTGAAAGAGCTAGGATGGTTGCCGGTTGAGCAAAGGATACAGAGCAAAGTTCTTACGGTGACCCACAAGGCTCGCCACGGCTTGGCTCCTTCGCACCTAGCTGAACTGCTGCATCAGTTTCAGCCTGTTCGTGCCCTCAGGTCCTCTGTGGGCAATCAATTAGCTGTCCCATTCCTCTGCTTAAAGACCGTTGGCGATAGAAGCTTTAGCTCTGCAGGTCCTAGACTGAGGAGCTCGCTTCCACAATTCTTACTCAACGACAACTACTCTCCTACTGCCGACTATGGCACATCCTTTTCAGCGGTCCTGAGCTGCTACTTCTATGCTACTCACTACCTCAACTGCTCTCCTGACTCTGCTATGCTTCCCACTTTTTCTTTGTTTCATGAGACGAAGTCAGTTGGCTACCGAATGCGTACCGAAAGCCGCTTAGGCTGTGAGTGCTCTATACAAAAGTCTCCTGCGTAATACCCACATGGTCTTTATGACTTTGTGAAGTTACAGACGGAGATACATTAGATTACATTAATGGAGCATATTGTCTGGTGATATTTGACGCTTCTACAAGGGGCATTTACCTTTGCCAAGTGACTGAGGCAATCAACGATCGTTGCAATGCGCTCTGCAAAAGTGACGTTCCAACTTTTAGAGAAGCCTCTTTTCTCGGCCAAGCCGAAAGACAGCGTTCGGCCAATTGGCAGTAGTGTCATATTTCACTGTGCTGTCAGTGGCCCACAGCCGGCCACAATATCCTGGACGAAGGATGGCGCTGTCGTGGAGAATACACGATTCTCCAGCGTTCTTAACAACGGCTCCCTGTACATAAACCAGCTGACACAGGAAAGTTCTGGACTGTACCAGTGCATCGCTGACGGTGGCAACAACCTTGTGTCACAGGCATCTGCCAAGCTCGTCGTGAAAGGTATTGCGATACTCTGCCTCCACCGTGGAGTGTCTGTCGGAAGTTAAGGTCCAACTTTACTCGAGAGCAGTTCCTGCAAGCCATTCCTGCCCCGTTTGCCAACAATTACAGCTGCCGAGAGGCAGCTCTCGCTCAGCAAAGCGCCTGTGAAGCGGCGTCGATCTCTTTTAGATGGTCCCTACTTCATCGAGGAGCCTCACAATACCAAGGTATTGCAGGACGACACTCTATATCTCAGATGTGAGATCGGAGCAAGTCTCGGCGCTCTCATTCAATGGAGGCACAACGGTAAGGAGACTCTCCACGAGTTGAAGAGCAATGCAAAATGCAGCCACAATCCTCCTATTCCCTATCGACTGTCGTAGATTATTACCGCAGAACATGTGAATAACTAAGACATAGGATGCCCAATTTAGGCAAACTTTGATCATTTCTCTCAAAAACCATCACTTTCCCCAAAATTGCACTGCCTACAACTGAGCCCCAAGCACAACCCTGACTTGTAAGATCCAAGAGCTAGCCCTGACCTTACGATGGTCTGAGTTGATGATGGTCGTGCGGGAAGATGCCACGTGCCTGGCCATGCTGTGACCAAAGAGTAAGAACAACCGAAGGGTGTATATAGGTATAAATGACAACGAAGCTCCTGCATTCTTGAACTAGGCAAGCAGGAGGGCTTGAATCTGCTCTGCTAGTAGCTGATGCATGATTGTGGACATCATGTCGTGTTCATCTTCCACTGCCTAGCATGTAGGAAGGATGTCATTTTTAGGTACCGTCATTGTCGAGAGTAGCCAACGTGCCCTGTTAAACCAGGGCAACGTACTACGAGTCATGCCGGCGACGCTTCAGGACGCCGGTTGGTACACGTGCGGGATCACTGTGGCCCAGCAGACCGTCAGGTCCAAGCCTGCCGTTGTTGAAGTGCTAAGAAAAGGTAAGGGTGATACCACACGCAGCACTCATTCTATTCTCACTTCGTTCCCACTGGCATGGGACTTCACTGTCAGGCAGGTTTTTGGACAATGTGTGCATCTGCTCTTGTCCTAGAACCCCCAGTCTTCACTCTGAGGCAGAACCCGTCAAGCATAGATGTCGAGGTTGGAGATGACGTGGAGCTGCTCTGTGCGGCCACCGGCCAACCGGCACCAGTCATGTCGTGGTGGCGTGGAGGCAGGGTGATAGACTTTGCCGCTACTGAAGGAAGAGTTGCAATGACGCCCGAGGGTCACCTTCAAATACGTCGACTGACACTTTCCGATTCAGGAGCATATGTTTGCAGGGCAGAGAACTCCGTGGGAGTTGCCAGGGCAGCAGCCTTCCTGAGATTCACCAGTAAGACATGTGCTAGCTAGCCACAGCGTCGTGCCAGCAGTGCACATTTTCCCTAGTCACTGTATGTAGCCACCGGAAGCAACAAAAATTAGCCGAAACCGCTGCTGTCGTCTCGACTATGTCAACGCGCCCTGCTGCTATGTGGATCAGCCGCTGAGTCAAGCTAGAAATTGAGAGTTAGCTCCGAAAAAAGCCATACCCACGCTATCAATGTCCACAGGTCGCAAAGATTATGCCGGCGAGAAGTTTGTAAAGGACGCTGTGAAAGATGCGCGTGCTGACATTGACAGCGCCGTGAGTAGGACCGCTAAAACCCTCTTCAACCGGAACAGACAATTGTCGTCAAGCGATCTCATGGCTCTGTTCAAGTACCCATCGGACGCTGCTCTTCCTATTGCAAGTGCTGCGGAGGTCTTCGAGAGGTCTTTGGAGCTCATACTAAAGAGGGTCCAAGAGAGCCCAGGAGTGGACATCGTGGGTATCACGAACCAAAGCAGCGGTAAGTCAAATGTAGACTCGCCTAGATTAACACACATGCGGCCAACTTTATAATTCTTATTCAATCGCCTCGCGCTTAGCAACGGAGTGCCAAGTTGGCAAGGCATTGTACATGAAGGCTGAACAACTGGCTTGGGTCTTCACTGTTATCAACTTTCAAGCACGAAAGCCGATATATCTTCTTCAGATGTGCATACCAGGTAGCTGCTCCTGCTGGGTTCATATCACGTTCTCGACTACCCCAAACGAATGTGGTGTGTGTATGTATATTTTTCTATACCACTGGCAGCAGAAGGTTTTCAGAGACAGTATGTGCAAATGTTCAACACTAAACGCCGCTAGGAAAATCTGATTATAATATCTGCTCATTACATTGCGACTGAACGGTGTGTTTAGAGAGCCTTAGTGGCGTTGGCCACCCAGTGCATTTCTACTGGGCAGAGCATGAAAACGTTGCTATAGGGCACGGAAGTGTAGTTTAAAATACGTTGCAGTAATTAACTGCACGGCTCACTGCTGAGCAGCCCCATGGTGATACAGGTATTATAAAATTGCTCGTTCGTCTGGAACTTAAATACCATCGCATTGGCTATAGGGTCCTTCTTCTTGCTATTTCCTTGATCGGAGCTCTATTCTAATTACAGTTCAAATTACCTCAAACGGCGCATTTTCTTCTCCATCGTTGTGTGCCCGATGGGCTGCCGGCCACACAATCGCCCAGTATGACTTCCATCTCCCGGAAAGCCAATGCAGAGAGTTGAACTCCTGGGAAAACATGGCCACGTGGCCAGGGCAAGCTCTGCTATGCGAACAGCGATTCACTCGAGCTCGTGTTCGATGACGAATCCGTGCGAATTGTAGAGATAAGCATACGAAACATTCTATCCCCCGAACACATTCGGATAATCGCCGAGCTATCTGGCTGCGACGAAAACAAGCCGGTCTCGGTCGACTGCTCGGACCGATGCTTTCACGCCAAGTATCGCACCATCGACGGTACCTGCAACAATCTGGACCATCCGTCGCGGGGTGCATCGCTGACAAGGCTGAATCGCTTCATGCCGCCGTACTACGAGAACAATTTCAACCTGCCTATCGGTGAGCCATTGAATTCGGCTAAATTCGTTAACTTCTTCTGCCGCTAGCCACTGGCCACTCGAAGGCGACTAGAGCAATCCTGTACCAATGGCTTGTCCTACATATACCAATCCCATACCAAATCTGCATTCCAGGATGGAACCCATCGAAACTGTACCACGGCTTTCCCAAGCCCAGCGCTCGGCTGGTCTCCACCACCGTGATAGGCGCCAACAAGTTGACGTACGACAACCTCTACACCCACATGCTGATGCAGTGGGGTCAGTTCCTCGACCACGACCTCGACCTGTCGCCGCAGGCCATCAGCAACGCCCGCTTCGCCGACGGCCGCGAGTGCAACAGCACGTGCGAGAACCAGCCGCCGTGCTTTCCTGTCATGACGCCGCCGGGCGATCCTCGAATCCAGCACCACCGCTGCATGGGCGTGACGCGATCGAGCGCCGTCTGTGGCACGGGCGAGACGTCCGTCTTCTACGGCTTTCCGACGCACCGCGAGCAGCTCAACGAGCTCACGGCCTACATCGACGCCTCGCAGGTGTACGGCTCGACGCCGGCGCTCGCCAGGCACCTGCGCGACCTCGCCGGCGACGCCGGCCTGCTGCGCTCCGGCCTGACGCTCAGCCCCAGCAAGCCGCTGCTGCCGTTCAACATCAACGCCAAGATGGACTGCCACATTGATCCGGCGATGAAGCACATACCGTGCTTCCTCGCCGGCGAGATCCGAGCCAACGAGCAGCTCGGCCTGCTCTCGATGCACACGATATTCGTGCGAGAACACAACCGCCTCGCCGCCGAGCTGGGCCGCATAAATCGGCACTGGGACGGCGAAACCGTCTACCAGGAGGCTCGCAAGATCATCGGCGCCGTCATGCAGCACGTCTCGTACGAGCACTGGCTGCCCAAGGCGGTCGGCCAGGTGGGCATGCGAATGCTCGGCCCGTACGGCGGATACGATCCGACCGCCGACGCGACGATCATGAACGAGTTCTCGACTGCTGCGTTTCGCTTCGGGCACACGCTCATCGACCCCATCATGCGCCGCTTCGACCCGGAAATGCGCGAGATCGCCGCCGGTCACCTGTCGCTTCATCGCGCTTTCTTCTCGCCATTCCGGCTGATTGAGGAGGGCGGCGTCGATCCCGTACTTCGCGGCCTGTTCGCCCATGCCGGCAAGCTGCCGACGCCGGACAACGTCATGAACCGAGAACTGACAGAGAGGCTGTTCAAGCTGGCACACGCTCTGGCCCAGGACCTGGCCTCGCTCAACATTCAGCGAGGTAGAGACCACGGCCTGCCACCCTACAACGACGTCCGCGAGAAGTGCGGCCTTGGCCGCGCCCAGACGTTCGAAGACCTGGCAAAAGAGATCACGGACGTCGACGTTCGCCGAAAGCTGTCCGAACTGTACGGACATCCAGGTATCCCGTCCATTGTGCACGTGTCTGTTGCCGCTCTGTCTATCGGTCACCTGTTTTTCTTCCTTTGTGACAGCTTGCGTGCCGCTGCGTATTTTCTATTGCATTCTATTTGGTCCTTGGCGCTAGTGACAGCAGCAATACCCGAAAGACCGCAATGCATCTCTTCAATATCCCTTTCAATTCCATCACGTGGTGGCTTTTCGGACTCGCTAGCATTGTGGGTCAACCTTCGGTTAAACCCACGGTGGAGGTTTGGCTTGCTGAATATTTGGTGAATATCTGCGAATGCTTTCCCACGATGTCTGTGTTCCCCCGGCCCGTCCCGTCCCGTGAATGCTCTGCGATGGCAAGCTCGAGCTCTTGGCTCAGCCGCTTGACAGCCGCATGACCAAACAAAAATTTGTATCCGACTTGGCTGTCGCTCGGATCCTGACCGCTGACCTCCTCTTTCAGGCAACGTTGACCTGTTCGTCGGCGCGGCCTTGGAGAAAATGGTTGAAGGATCACGCATGGGCCCGACGTTTATGTGCATAATAGTAGAGCAATTTAGGCGACTGCGCAGTGGCGACAGGTAAATGCACCGCTGGAGACGAAGCTCGACTACCGTTTCGCGTTTATTGTGGTACGCGATCCATTTCAAACAATCTGTCTGAGAACGTCAGGCAATCACTTGCAACAACGAACTACGCTTCGTCTGTACCACTCTGTGCAAAAGCCGCTTAATGTTTTGGCACTCGTGTTAAAAAAGGGTCTTTAGTGCTGAATAAAGCGGGTCCTCTAAAAAGCAGTCACAGCTGCCCGAGCAGCTCGCTGTAGCTTCGCTGTAAGCTTGGGTGTGAAAGCATTTTAACATTCGGGGGGAGGGCGTGGGGTGCAGAATTTGATGGCACGAACACTGGGCTCGGAGGATCAAGTCCCAGCTAACGAAGTACTGTCAACGGTCGAATGATAAGCACCGGTAGGGTGTTCTTACCAAATAGCCAGGCTGCTCCCATGAGCGCATTTCCGCTAAAGCGCCTGCGGAGGGGGGGAGGCGACTGAGCGACGGATCGCCAGCGTCAGTACTCAGTACGCTGCCTGGCATCAGGACTCGGACGCGTATGCGAGAGCTGCTTTGTCACCTTGCCACTTCCGGTCCATCGGTCCAAGAGGGCCCAACCGTGGAACAGGTTAAAGATTCAGTCACCCTTCAAAGATCAAGTCGGTTCGAGTGAAGACGTGCTCTTTCCTATTGTTTGCCTTTTAGACCATGCTCACTGGTTTGCGGCAGCAATGGTTCCGTCTGCAATCGCAGGCGGAAGTACTTTCTTGTTGCCGCAGTAGCTGTTGCACAAACCGTCGTTTTAGTCACTCTTGTGCTTCAAATGATTAGCTTGTGCGGCTGCTTCTTGTCCTAGGTTCTTTTACGAGAAGCCTGGCGTTTTCTCACCCGAGCAGCTTGCAGAGATTAAGAAAGCGTCCTTGTCACGGATCTTGTGTGACAGTGGTGATAATATCACACTGGTTCCGCCTGACGTGTTTCTGCTTGCCGCTTTCCCCAAAGGATATGTGCGCTGCGATTCGAAGACGGCGGTTCCAGGAATCGACCTACGAGTCTGGTCGGAATGCTGCGAAGGTGAGCAGCGCTGCGCTGAGTGCCGAGTTGGTTGAGGCTTAAGTCGCTGTATTCATTTTTCAATGGCAATTTCAACCGATGGGTGATGCTGCGCTGCTTTAGCTAGACAAGAACGTGCCTACGTAGGTCGGCTTTGCTATAGCGTGTTTAGATGGGGTTCTCGGTGCTAGGTAGCGCCTGGATTGCATTGCATTGCCTTGAAATTGCGGCTGCTGCCGACTTCGACAAGCCGTGCCATGCACTTGGCGGGCGAATATACCGACCCTGAATACGCTTTCATACGATTCCCTAACCCGAAACATTCTTAATCTGCACCTGTACTCTTGTGCACCTGTACAAATACATTCTTCTTTTAATTACTCGTGACGTGAGTGTCAGTCTTCCAAAAGCAGCGGTGGTGAGGGTAGCGTGTCTTCTTGCCACCCAGGCTGTCGAAAGAACAACGCTGGAGTATCGAACGCTGCCGCCGCCTCTGCGACAAGGCGGCGCCGATCAGTCGAACCGCATTCACAGTATAGTGCTCGCGATGCCGCCCTGACAATTGACGTCGAGACAAGGATTCAAGGCTTGGAAGATGCCATCGTACTGTATAAGGCAACTGTCGACCGGCTGGTTAAGAAGGTAGGTCAATGTCAACGCTATAAGTGAAGCCGTAGCGGGTGAATGTAACTTGCGAAAACAATCGTTAGGCCAGCGGTGCAATATGATTTGAGTGCATGCATCAGTGCTCTCACTTTTTTTGTAGCTCGAAATGCTAGAGAAAAGTGCTGGAAATCAGCAGATGAACTCGACTAATGCCGCTCATGCTGAATAGCAATGAAGACAGCCACTTCTTTGAGGTATCATTTCGCAGCTAGTGATCGAAAGAGTAAATGTGACGCGTTGCGGCACTCAATTACTCGGCTTTGCAATGACGCAATACAAGTAGAAGCTCTTAGACCGCTCTTGCGGCGGCTTCTTGCATTTACGTGCGTTCTTCTTCTCGCGAACGCACGCAGCGCACGCTCTCGTCTATTGTACAGACTTTGGCCAAGACTAGAGAGAGCTAACCAACTCGGCATGTGTCTGAGCGAGGCAGACGGGAGCACGTGCTTCCGATACAAGTTGAAAACATTTCCTCAGACCAAGAC
Source organism: Cristatella mucedo (assembly GCA_009760855.2). Classification (NCBI taxonomy): domain Eukaryota; kingdom Metazoa; phylum Bryozoa; class Phylactolaemata; family Cristatellidae; genus Cristatella; species Cristatella mucedo. Next base: position 3,719,342 of record WPIO01000025.1, read on the forward strand.
CTGCTTTGGCGACGACCGAAAGCGGTCAGCCGCTCGACACTGCTGTGCTATGGTCAGCTCCTCTGGCGCTGGTTCTGAAGGTCTCCACCTCCTCATCCAACAACAACAATAACAACTACTACTACTACGATGTGTGCTCAGATTTTAGATAGCATCGACTACGGCACAATCCATAGTTTGTCTTATCGAATAAAGATGTTGGATTCAATTATGAACTTCTTTTAAGACAGTTTGTCCGAGAACAGGTAATTGCAAGCTTGATCTCGATCGCAGTATTCGTTCCTATTTGTTGAATAGGCGCAGGCCTGCAAGCGCAGCCCCAACAGTGCTTGTTGCATTCTCGTTGTGACCGCCGAGAAACCTAATCTAGCCGGGCATAGGAGGCACAGGCCAATCTTTCACAGCCAGGAATCGCAGATTAGATGCAAACATAACGAACCACACATCGTCAGTTCTCGTAGCTAAGGAGCTGTCGTTTGATAGAGTGATATTTGCCGAAGCCCTGAGGCAGGAAAAGTGTTATTACACGACGAGCAGCTTGCAACGTTTAGTTAATGGGATGAGCCAGCGATCGTGGGGGGATGGATGTCAGTTAGAATCAGACTACAATCAGTCTAAGCAAAGCGCTAGCTTCCTTACAGCATCCTCTAAGGCGTTGTAGCAGCAGGCAAGTAATGACATGCATATTAAAAATATCGCGTCTATATTTTTCTCGACACCGTCGGCCTGACTGCTCCTAAAATTTAGTACATTAAGGCTCTTATCGGGACTTAATGGCTTGGACAGACCAATGGCCTCTAAGTCGGTGGGTGAAATTGATCCACACTTCGATCCACAGCATATCCAAGATCCTGCCACTAGGGATGGCCCACGCCTGTACAATTCTCCAGCTCCTGGGAGACAAAACAGTATCAACATGGGCTATTTCTTCGAAGGTTCCTTGCTCTGCGTAGTTGAGAGCTACTAGGTGGGTGTGACCCTTATTTGGCAGTATTTCCCGTGGCGTCGGATTGGCTGTTCTTCTGCCTGATCGACAATTTCTCCTCGACACCGGAAGGCAGCTCCGGCTTAACGGACCCATTAATTTCGTTTGGCGGCAACACCATCAATTAATAAAACAATTCGAGTGAAAATTAGCGTTTAATCGACACACACGGTTCAGCGTTTGCTATTCTACTTCCGGTCCAATTCAGCACGCGGACGTTAAAGTACTTGGCTTATGAAATTAGAACCTCTGGAAATCTCACAATGCACGGCTGGTATACTGCAGTACGAACGTCTGCTAATGTTAATAACAAAAAATATTTGTAACAATTACCAAATTCCTTGAAATTACCAGCCGTGAAGTGGCAGAGTGCTGGGAACAACCTAGCGAGAGAATCAGTGGCGGAGTGACGCCGGCGAGTCGCCGTTTAGTTTGTCGAGTCGCCGCTTAGCCAAGCCGCTGGAAGCCCACAGCTCCACCCCACCCCCTGTAGTAGCCACCAAGCGTCTTGGCAGGGGCCACGGCCTACCATTTATAGTGAGGCGGCTATCACTTCTTTCTTCGACGGCACTGTGCAGGCTTAGGGGCGTGCCTTTGATGTGTACCTCGAGTAAGCTTTTAGAAGGGGCTACCCGTGTTCTAAAGGAGGTGATAACATTTTTAGAGCGGCTATTTCAAAATACGTCGCCGCCAGCGGCCATTTTCCTTCGATATGAGTCTTACAATAGATTAGCGTGATCGAGTGGAGAAAGATCCCGTAAGATCTAGACGAGCGCTCTGCCGAGTGCCGCTGCCGATTGGTCTCTGTTAGATCAATCGCTAGTTCCATCGCATGGTGCTTAAAGTCTCGGCTTTAAATATTTCTGCTTATAAGCCATATTTGAATCCTGATGAATCGATGCTTGAGTGACCGTAGTCGAGCGGATTTAGATTGGCTAAAAAATAAATGGTCCATCTCTAACGATATCCATCTCTTCTGACCACAACTGGCACTGCACTGCAATAGCTTAGGTCTTATCTCAGTGAGAGACTCCAGAGCATCGATGTAAACGGGCAGAAGTTATTCAAGGAAACTCTTATACTCGGGGTACCCCGGGCCTCTGCGATTGGGCCATTTCTTTTCGCAATTTAGACTCTCCCTCTTGTCGACAAAATCGCCTAGCACAATATAGGCTTTCACTTCAATGCAGAAAAAACACTGCTGTGTCTATGCTTTGATTCCTTCCAGCATTCAAGTGTGCCGAACTTTTTCAGATCTCTTGCTGCATATATTGCTGAAATTACAATTTGAATAGCAGCAAACTTTCTCAAATTAAATTATGATAAAACCAACTAATTATTCACGGAAAAACCTAGTGCGACCCAGAAATGGGAAAGCTTATGCATTCCAAAAAATGGGATCTGTTACCATATCTCTTGCAGCATCTGCACAAAAACTTTTAGTGTCATTTTCCAAAGTGACTTTGCCATAGATGACTACTTCAGCTCCATAATAAAGTCTGCCTACTTTTAGCTACACAATAATAATAATAATAGCACACTTGACAAAGCGCCCTCAGAGAACTCAATCTCTCTCTAGGTGCTTTACCTTTGCTGCAAAGAGAGCATGATTGAATGGTTAGTAGTAAATAAATAAACAAAAAGAATAACATAGTTAGGGACGACATGCCCAGGGTCAACATGCAAGTGTGGTTAGTAGCAGCATGCACAGTGTCAGCACGCATGACCACATAAAGAACATATCACACGGACCCACTAAATGCTGTCCTAAATAGGTGCGTTTTAATTTATTTTTAAATGTGGTCAAGTCAGGAGATGTAGTGATAAAAGTCGGGAGTGAGTTCCATGCTTTGGGAGCGTAAGAACAAAAGACGCGACCTCTAAAGGATTTGAGGTTTGTACGAAGTATAACTAAACAGATAGATTCCGAAAAGCGGGTGGCACAAAACTTAGCCTGGTGGGGAAGTAGATCACTGTAGATCACAGTAGGTTGGCTGGAACTAAAGAATGAAGGGACCTGAAAGTGAGTGACAAAACCTTGAAGTCGACTCGTAGCCAGTGCAGGTCGGCGAGAAGTGGTGTAATGTGGCAACTGCGACTCTTACGACAGAAAAGCCCAGCTATTGTAAAATGTCGGGCCTGCTTATACAGGAACATCAGACCCCTCTTGGTCCATGCATTTGCTACATCCCGACTGGGCTACTTAAACTTACTACTTCCAGCCTGTGCAATTGGGCGCTTGCAGTTAGTGAAACACTCTGCAGCTAAGGTTGCCTATCGCGAGCGTCGCAGTTACCTCGTTACACCACTTCTCACCGACCTGCACTGGCACCACATCGCACCGACTTCGTAGTTTTATCACTCACTTTTAGATTCCATAAATCTCTAGCCCCAGCCTACCTCTAAGAATTACTTCTCAATCAGGCTTAGCATTTTCTCTTCTGACTCATCATACTCATCTGTGCTCGAACAAACCTCACATCCTACGGAGACCGCGCCCTTAGTTCGCATGCTCGCAAATACTGGAACTCTCTACCGACTGACTTCAGACATTCTTGACTTGCTGTCATTCAAAAGCAGCTAAAAACATTTGCTGCTCACAGCATTCGCTGGGTCCTTGTGACTCGTCGTTGGTCGTTGCTTATGAGTTTTGAAACGGCACATTTTATTGCTAACCACGTTGAAATGCTTCCCAGAGAGAGAGAGGGACAGACATAGGTAGAGAGGTAGAGAGAGAGAGAGAGAGGGAGAGGGAGAGAGAAAGAAAGAGGGAGAAAGAGAAAGAGAGAGAGAGAGAGAGAGAGAGAGAGAGAGAGAGAGAGAGAGAGAGAGAGTGAGAGATTTAGTTTTGTGAGGGGGCACAATACAAAACTCATTGCTTTTATGATATTTATTATTTTCACGATACACTGTATCTCTCCTCTCTATACGTCCCTCTTCCGTTCGCCATCTTCTCTTTCCTGCCCTAAACCACTTTCTCCCTCTCAAGCTCTCTCTCACTCTACCCATGCCTCTGATTCTAGCTCTCTTGCTCGCATGCACTCTCATACAAGCACAAAACACACACACGTACAAATACACACACACACACGCGCGCGCGCACACACGCGCGCTGGCGAACCCACACATTGTTTCTCTCCCCCTCTCCTTCTGTCTGTCTGTGTGCCTTTCTCTCTATATCTTGGTCGCTCTCTCTTCTTCTTCTTCTCTCTCTCTCTCTCTCTCTCTCTCTCTCTCTCTCTCTCTCGTTGCCTCTATCTCTCCCTTTGTCTCTTTGTCTCTCTCTCTCTTTCTCTCCGTGTTTCTTTTGCCTTCTGTCTCTTTACTTCTGCCTCTGTCTCTGTCTCTATCTGATGGTAGGTGGAGGGCCGGCGGTGACGGAGCTATTTAATTCGTTTGCGGAATATTTTTAAACTTATGTTAATGGGCAGCGGAAGTACTAAATCCTTTCTTTAAAGTCTATTTAAAGTGCCACTGAAGAGATCATGTTCACTGAGGGCGCTATAAAATGTATTATTATTATTATTATCGTCGAAACTGTACTGCAGCTTGCACACATCGCTCTTCCTCATTCTACTCAGCACACCTTATTACATCCGCAGGCGCTAGCGTTAGTAAGTAGCCATACAAAACACCTGACCAGTACTTAATAGCGGCCAACTACGTATATTTTCAATACGACCTAACCGCGATGGGTAGAGAGGCCTTCACTTGCAAAGCGCTGAATACAACGAAACTCGTCCCACTTTAGTAGCATCGTTTTTTAAGCAGCTTAACTGAGTTTTCGATGTAGCTTCTATGCGGAGAACGACTTCTCTTGAAGGGAAAGAGAGAGAGAGAGAGAGAGAGAGAGAGAGAGAGAGAGAGAGAGAGAGAGAGAGAGAGAGAGAGAGAGAGAGAGAGAGAGAGAGAGAGAGAGAGAGAGAGAGAGAGAGAGAGAGAGAGAGAGAGAGAGAGAGAGAGAGATAGCGTGTTGTACTGTGGGAAATGAGCCGTGATGGCACACTAGGTAAGGCGGTTGCTTTCACGACCTCGGTCCCGAGGTCATGGGTTCGATTCCTGTGGTGGGCGATCCTGTATCGCCATTGCAAGCGGTGTGATAGCCATAAAGGCTCTTCTGTCGCTATACAAAAAAGAGGCTGTTTAAGCAGCTAGGATTTATTTATTTATTATAGGAGCGGGCAACACCTGCTGTGCCCCGCCCATACCGTCCTGGCGTCAGATCCTTCTTTGGTGGCGGAGGTAATCAATCACTTCCGCTAAGAAGTCGGAGCTCGCTCGCTTCCGACTGCACGATGGCTTCGTCCGCGGTTTTCCTGCCGGCCGCCATGTACGCAAGACCGTCGCTACTAATTTTGATGCACACGAGATTTTTTCACGGTTCGTCGCCTCTCTTGACAAAGTACAAGAAGAAGTCATACAACTGGTACAAAACTTCAGAATACGAACAGTACCGGTTATCGCGCGGACTCGCTCGCAGCGGTACAGAATACGGACCTCTGGTGGACCTGCCTGATTGGTCTTACGCTGACGGTCGCCCAGGGTACATTGGATACGGACAGAAGCGGAGGGCGAGCGAGCGCCTCGCGCTCGCCAGTCGAGTAGCGCAGCTTTCAGCGGAGCTGGACGCGTCGAAGCAGCAGCACGGCAAGTGAACCGCTCGCTGTCTCCGCGCCGCCGCTCGCTCGCCGAGCGTGCGAGACGACGACAGCGAGAAAAGTAGACGCTGCTGAGCTTCGAGTCTCGGACGCATCCGTGTCGCTCGGGCGGCGTCCAGCGAGCGCTAGTGAGTGCTGCTATGCTAGGCCGCCGCCGTCTGCGCGCTGGGCGGCGTCTTGTGCTGGGTACCAGTGGAGCCGGCGAAATGTCTTCGCTTTCGAGCGTCGTGTAGAAATATATAGGCGCACCTGTGTTCTTGTAAGATGTTCTCCGATGTGTTTTGCTTGCCGTGATGGAGATTCGGAAAAGTTTCCTATCGAGTGCCGTGAACATCCGCCGTCTAGTGGGCGGCGGGATGGCACCGAGCGCTTGCATTCAGCCGGTGAAAACTTCTGCACTATGGTTATCTGTTTCGGAGAATCTGCCCTTTCGATTTTGGCTATAATTTCTACACCCACCCCACCCCACCCCCTCCCCCGTAGCCGGTCACGTGGCTTCAGTGTGTGTGTGTGTGTGTGTGTGTGTGTGTGTGTGTGTGTGTGTTCGTGGGTTCGCGTGTGGGGGACAGGAGTTCGGGTTCAGCATCAAGACCAGCCAGATGCGATCGTGCTTTCTTGCTCCTCTGGCGAGCAGCTACATGTTATCCTTAACTTTATCACTGCAGACTCTTTTTTTGTTTGGCTGCAGGCCTTTCGCTGTCGATGCTGCCCCAGGCCTCTCCACTGCTACTCTTAACCCCAGACTTTTACGACTTGATGTTCGTGGGAACCGGTTCGTTGCTTGCTTTCAATGTTGCTCCATCTCTAGGTGCAGCTATGTGTTTCTGCTTGTATCTCTGCCTATCTCAATACCTCCCCACCCTCTTTTTGTAGCAAGTACTCAGTAAAAGCAAGCTGATTCACCAGCCTCATATATGCAGTGGCCAAAGAGCCACAGTGGATATCACCCAGCTTACAGTATTGCTAGCTAGCTATGTATATATATATATATATATATATATATATATATATATATATATATATATATATATATATATATATATATATATATATATATATATAGATGTATGTATACATGTATGTTTAGCATTGCTAGCTAGCAATAAGGAGGGCTCAAATACACGACACGAGTTTCATGAAGTGCAAGCACTTCCACAAGACCCAGGGGCTGTCTCTTTATTCTGTCTCTCTCTCTCTCTCTCTCTCTCTCTCTCTCTCTCTCTCTCTCTCTCTCTCTCTCTCTCTCTCTCTCTCTCTCTCTCTCTCTCTCTCTCTCTCTCTCTCTCTCTCTCTCTCTCTCTCTCTCTCTCTGTCTCTCTCTCTCTCTCTCTTTGTCTCTCTCTCTAGCACACCTGTTTGTGGCTGGTTTGCACTGCTCTAGATGATGATCATGTGCAGCTGTCGGCCTGCTGAGCCTGCAGCCGAGTGCTAAATGGCAGTGTCAAATTGAGGGTGCTGATTTGGCAGCATGCAGTCGGGAAAACCTAGTGAGCCAGGCTGCTAACCGGTGTAATCCAGTTAGCAGCCTGCTCACAAATGCCATGAAACTTGGAGAAATCACAAGCCAGGCTGATTCAGCACTCGCTCGCTCGACTCTGGGGCGATCCATTTGGCTTTCGGCTACTTGTATGAATCGTTTCCTAATCTGGTTCCCCTCCTGCCGTCGTCTTCGTCGTCATCGCAGGGCTACAGGATGCTCGCGTCAGACTCGGGTCCGTTGGCTGTGCGTCTGACTAACTTTCACTCCCTGGAGACCATGCCTTTGGGGCCTATACTACCGAAGCCTGGAACTCATGAACGACTTGCATCACGACCTCTCCTGATTTGACAGTATTCGAAAAAGTAGCTTAAAACCCCAGCTGTTCCTCACACCCCTTGCTCTGTCCGAGTGAATTGTTCCTATTCTTGTCTGTGATCTGAAATTGTGTATGTTGTGACTATACCCAATTGACATGCATCCTCCTTCACACATATAAAATTCCCAGAAGGAGATGTGGTTGTCTTGGAGCATTATATAATTTCTTAATTTTGAATGTTATTTTTAGCAATTAGCTTCATTCTCTGCCCAACTGGTCTACGTTGCTGCCAGGAGTTAAGTGCTGCCGTCGTGATTGATCTGGGCCCAAGAGCCTGAGCTTGTTTGATGCTTTGTCAAACTATCAAATCGCACACCAATCACCTTGTGACAGCCTGCCTTCCCTAACAAATGTCATGAAAAACTGCCATGTCGGCCTGGCCCCCACTCGCTGGCCTTCCATCGGCCCTGGCAGCAGCAGCAGCTGTGCTCAACCCGATTGCTTGCAAATGCATTCCTACAAGGCTGCTCGAACGACTCGTGGCTCCTGTTCTTCACAACCGTTACCTCATGCACTCAGACTTATGTTAGGGCTGCTTGCTACCGTGACATCAGTCACACTATCCTCTCGACGAGATGGACCGCTGGACTTGGCGCTTTCGCCTAGACTCTGCCCGATATTCTAACGTGACTAGCCGGTCTTAATGGCCGCTATGCTGCAAGGTGGCTTGTATGAGATATTCCTGTTGGTAGCTTGACTCGGCACTCTCATTGCTCCTCCAGTCAGGGACGGGACAGTCGCCTGAGACTTAGCGAAGCGAGTGTCACAGGCAGTGAGCTCTAGTGTTTTATAATAACTGATTTTCTGAATGTTTCAAATAACCGCATTGTCTGCTGCTGACTTCTGTATGGACAAAGCACACAATAGAGTTAAATGCTTACTCCCAGTAAGGCCTTTTTTATACTCGTGCCAGCTGCTTTAGAGTACCTCCTTTTCGTCTGCTTATGTCTGCCGTTGTAGATCCTATTTCTTCGCCAAGGTCAGGTACTAGTTTGACCAATTTGTACGCACATATGCCATTGGGTATTTCAGGCAGCTTGTTACCCTATTCAAGCACCTAAAACCCAGTGATGATCGCCGGCTTTGTGATAGCGACAGAGGCCTGTTAAAAAGTGCTTCTACTTATTCATTGGCCGAAGGACAATGTACCATGTATATTCGAGAGCTGTGCTGTATAAGCAGTCATTTCGCTTTTTGCTTTTGTCCACACATTGACATTTGGGCTTGCCGGCACAAGTGACTTAAAGAAGACCAACAAAATACTTAATTTGCCTTCAAGAAAAATGTCGGAATATAATGTCTCTAGGTGATCAGGCTGCTACTCGGCCGTGAGGAGGATGTCCACTTAAATAACTAGCTACTGCTTGTATCAGGTTCTCTTGCTGCAATTAGCAGTAGCCAGGCTGCGACAGCCGACAACTGTTGTCTGCTGCTTTCTCAGCACCCGAAGATTGCCTGCTGTTTTCTCCATACGCGGTAATGCACAAATACTTCATTGCAGTCGAGCTCCTCGCTTCTCGGAAATGGTGCTCCAGGTGCAGAGTCGTCAATGTCTATATAGCCATTCTCAAGCTGTATGCTTGTCCTGTAGTCCTTTAGGGCTCCAACACAATTCAGCCTTCCTTGAACTAAGTAAGACAAAAGCTTATGCATAGTTTTTCACTGACATCCCAGTTATACCGTGCTGCTCTCACGTGATGCACTCATGTGATGCTCTCGTATGGATCTTCTTCTAAAGTTGCTGCGTCACCTCTTGAGCCAAAGGTGAGATTTTCATAGTGTGATGCTAGTTGTCTGTTTTCGTAGTGAGAATCGGGTTCGCCGGTATTCTTCGATTGTGGCAGTGACCGATGACCTGGAGATTGAGGTTGGCGGTCATGCGAATTCCTACCGAAGTTGCTAGATGGTTCGACGTACTGGTCAATATCGACATAGGTATTGCGAACCGCAGAAGGGAGTCTCATTAGGTTCGAAGCATTTGTAGATTCCGAACGCTGTTGGCCACTGTGAAATGTAGACATATTCGCGTAATGGCCGTCCGCCGTCTCGTAGTGAAGTTCTGCCTTTGGTGCTGAGCTGGCTGCTGCTTCGAAGCCGCTCGTTTCAGGTGACGCAACCCAGTGGTGCCTAAAGTCGGCCTGCGAGTTTAAGAGAACTGAGAATCAGACTGTTTCCATGTTTTGCACAGCACAAGCTGTCAATGCCGGTTACTTCTCACCACACAGGCTGCAAACAATTAGCAATTAGTAACACCTAGGTAGCGTCGAGAAAAGACAACCCCAACTGTAAAGATAAGGCTGCTGCTGAAAATTAAACTAACTTCTCTTCAGGTTTCAAGCGGCGGTTTTACCTCTGGTTATTTATAATAATATAATAATAATAATAATAATAATGCACTCGATAAAGTGCCCTCAGAGAACTCAATCTCTTTCTAGGCGCTTTACATATGCTGCAAAGGGAAACGCAATTGAATGGTGAGTAATATAATGCTTGATAAACAAACAGCATGAATAACATGGTTAGGGGTGACATGCACAAGGTCAGCATGCAAATGTGGTTAGTGGCAGCATGCACAGTGTCAGCACACATAAGCACATGAAGGACGAATCACAGGGACCACTAAATGCTGTCCTAAATAGATGTGTTTTTAAGTTCTTTTTAAATTTGGTCAAGTCAGGGGATGTTCTAACGCAAGTCGGGAGGGAGTTCCAGGATTTGGAGCATACGAACTAAATTCACGGTCTCCAAAGGATTTGAGGTTTGTACGAGGTATTTGTAGACTGTTGGATTCCGAAAAGTGGGTGGTACGATGCTTGGCCTGGTGGGGGGGAGTAGATCTGAGAGATAGGCTGGAGCCAAAGAATGAAGTGACCTAAAAGTGAGCGACAAAACCTTGGAATTCAATCCGTTGCTTGACTTGTAAGCAGTGCAGGTCGGCGAGAAGTGTATGATGTGGCAACTGCAATGCTCACGACTGACAAGCCTAGCTGCAGAGTTTTGCACCAGCTGCAATCGCCTGATTGCACATGCCGGTAGGCCACTAAGCAGTGAGTTGCACAAGTCGAGACGGGATGTCACGAATGCATGGACCAACTTAGACGTGGCATCCTTATCTAAACAAGCCCGAATTTTAGCAATGTTATGTAGCTAAAAGTCGGCAGATTTGACTGTGGAGCTGATGTAGTCGTCTAACGAGAGGTCACTTTGGAACGTGACACCTAGATTTCCAGCTGATTCAACAGGAGATATGCTGAGATATTTGATTGTTTAGTTCAAATGCTTCCGATGCCGCTTACCTGAATTTTCTAATTCCTGGAGTTTACTATGTGCGCAGCAATGAATTACCCAAACTGAGCTTTATAAGTGACGAGTCTGCTGGATGGAATTCGGCCGTCACCTAACACGGACTCGGCTCTGTCGAACAGATAGGATTCAGACCATGCCTTAGCCTGGTCCTTTTGAACGAACGCTGTTATCGCTATCGGAAGAAGAGTCTGTCGATGAATAAAATAATACGCCTCCTACAGGTGGAGTAGTACCAAGGCTGTAGTATTCCTGCTGTTCATTTAATTAAGAATGGATTAATGATCTTCCTAAAATCCAGGCTGAAATGTCCTGATAAATAATTATTCTAGGCGTTTCCCAGCACAGCATGATACCGGGTCACTTAACCCATCCGTTTCCGGACGGGGTGTGTAGCCTGTGCCGTTCGCTACCCTGATCGTGTTTTCCCATAAGTTACTACTGGGAAAATTTTAATTATTTCTCGAGCCCAGCGAAAAATTATTGCGTTACAAAATTGGAAGTACAACAATATTGAAAATCCTTCTCCACTCAAGGTGGGAAAACATGAAGTTTCTCCTCTGATTGAAGAGGTTTTACCCAGCAGCCTCCTTCCGCCCCATGCACATGTACATGGCATCTTGAGACATGGCACCTTCGAGGCTCAATTTAGCGGTATAAGTCAGTATACATTATTTTGCCTTCCGCCGCTTTTTTGGGAAACATGTGACAGCTGATCAATTCAAAGGCTTTATTACGTCCGAATACGTGAACTCCTGCAAGCCCGATGGTTTCGGTTCGTAACCCGTAACCGGGTTCTAAACTCGAGCCATTTTGCCAACCCTGTGGATAGTAACCCGAAATGTTCGTTGTGACAAGTGTTCGTAACTCTGGACCCCACTCTTATGTAGCTACCACCTTTCTAGAAATAAGCCAATATGAATGAAAAGTACCAGAGGGTATAGATTCTTTCTTAGCTACGAATTCAACCAACTACTTGGTTCCTTCTAGGTTTACTGCAATAACTTAATTTAGCTGCTTTGCTAAAAATCTGTCAGGTCAGCTAACACTAAGATGCGACCGGATGGTGTTAAAAGTGTACGTCACATCGCCAGTTGACCTCTAGTAAGTGAGCTGTGATGGCTTTCGTTTGAACGAAGAGTACAAGCCGTAAACATTCTCGAGCTGACAACGTAATCCATTGTAGATTAGTCCTTACTTAATAAAAACACGATACCAATAATAATAGGTCGTTTATGTAGGCTCTCAGAGAACTTGATCTTAATCCAGGCGCTTTAAGACTCGATGCAAAACAATCAAGGCGTCCTGACGCGTCATCCACGAATGATTCACGTACGGACTTTTCATCCGCGGACTATTTATATTCATCCAGAGGACATTTCATCCGCGGACGATTCATCCACCGACTGCTCGTGCTGACAAGAAACCCTAATTAAAGGTATTTGCTTCAACATTTTCCAGTGTAGTCCTTCCAACGATTCACATTAAAAAGTTAAAATATTATTCTGGATGAATTGTCCGCTGAATGAATCGTCTGCTAGATGTAAAGTCCGTGGATGAATCGTCCGGACATCGCTGGGAACCAATCGGATGCTGCCTAGGCTCATGGCTGGACCGGCTTCTCGTATTGCATCTCCGCCTGTAGCTCCGCGAAGCCGCTAGGACTAAACGGGTGAGTTCGCTGACCGGATGCTGCCTCTCGCCCCAAGTACACTAGATGACTGCGAAACTTTGGAATGGCTGCATGGATCCTTGGAGCCTGCGCGAATAGCATAAGGGAAATTCGGCTTCAGCTTCGCCTTCGCAGAGCCGAAGGCAAAGCTGAAGCCGAAACTCGAGTGAGAAACTGAGTGAGTGAAACTCGAGAGATCCGCATGGCGGTGCCTTCACCGACTGAGGCTTCAAAGGCTGCCATCTTAGACGCTCTCACGCTCGCTTCTTTCTCGTGCCAAAAACGAGGCCCGCCGAGCCGGTTCCGCCGAGATGATATCGATATTTTACTCGGCGGGATTCTGCAGCTAAAGCTTAGAGGCACTAATCGTAGCCGCTCGGCGGCCACGGAAGTGCCACGGAGCGCCCGAAGACCTTTGCTGTCAACAGAAAAATGTGGCGATATGCCGCCTGTGAACAATGAATGGCATGTGATTTAAACCTGAGCCGTGCTATCACCGGCACTCTATCGACCCGAGCGAGCGTAGCTAGTGTGATATCGTAGCTCTGTAGCCAATGTCAATGAGTAAGCGGTCGCAGCGCTCGGCAGTCGCTGCAGCGTCCCAGAGCCCACACAAGCAAGTTATGGTGGTCAATAATGAGGAGGCATTCGTGAGAGTTAAATCTCTGTCTAAGGCAACACGACGAAGCAAAGGCGAAAAACGAAGCTAAGGGTGAAGGTCAGTCTAGGAAATCGTTGGCACGAGAGAGAGAGAGAGAGAGAGAGAGAGAGAGAGAGAGAGAGAGAGAGAGAGAGAGAGAGAGAGAGAGAGAGAGAGAGAGAGAGAGAGAGAGAGAGAGAGAGAGAGAGAGAGAGAGCGAGGAAGTGACAACGAGGTACTGCAGAGAGGAAGTGACGCACGAGAGTCCGGAAGCGGCAGCTGCGCGACGGTCGCTGCACAAGGATCGTCGAATGAGAGCTGTTTGCTCTGGACCGCATTGAGCAAAAGAAAAACTGTCATAAGGGCTCCTGAAGTGAAAGGAAATTGCGGCAGCATATTTACTCGGGAGGACGCGAAGACGTCGACACTGCTTTGACGGCTCAGCTAGGAGGGAACGAGCTCTGTCGTAGCGGTTAGTGAAGGTCAGAGCGCTACCATTCGTGAAAATATCACTAACAATAATTCTCGAAGCTGCATACTTGCACAAACTGTAAATAATTATACGGCATACTTTATTCACCCCAGTGTTTCGCCGTAGGACGTCCTTTCGTCATATTCCGACCGGCAGACGCGGTGTAACACTGCTGCTATCGTACGGGAGCGTTCGCGGCTATCCATGCTTTGTCAATGTATACATGTATTCAATATATATATATATATATATATATGTGTGTGTGTGTGTGTTTTATGTATGCTATTTGCATAACTGCTTGAGGTTGTTTTCTAAAGCAGCTATAATTGTTAAAATATAATTAAAAACTCATATTCGATCCTGGATGTCAACCAACTTTTATACACTATAGGAGGATAAATAATATAATTAATAATATATAATTCATTTGTACAGCGCCCCAAGAGAACTTAATCTCTATTCAGGCGCTTCACATATGCCTCGGGGCTCGAGCCCACGACCTCAACCAGACCTTGGTCGGGGCGAGCACCTTAACCATTGGACCAAACCAGCTCGGCAAAAAAAACTCAAATTTCTGACTCACATGTCACCCTAAGCGTGCGGCTAGACTACGAGACTTTTGTTTTCTAATTGGCAATGCCGCAGTAAGACCATCGCCGTGTGTAGGTGTCCTCTATGATAACTGCTTTCAGCTTCTAAGCTTCATTGAGAAGACCGCTTCCGCAGGTAGCCGTCACATTTGATTCTTGTCTATGATCAGGGACTGTCTACTTCACTCGCTGGCTAAAAACCTTACCTGGCGTACCCTGGCTTTGTCTAGGCTGGACTACTGTAATTCCATTTTGGCTGGCCACCCAAGAAAGGTAATCAAGTCTACGTAGTTGATGGTGACTAAGGCGGCAGCCAGTCAAAAAATTTCAGAGTATCGCCAGCCACGCGTGCACATATCCCAGGAAATTCCAAAGGATCATCAGCCACGTGTAGACAAATTGAGCAGTTCTGAGTAAAATCGACAAGTTTGGTCCGACATTGCGCCAGTCTACGCACGCTACTGCCGTTGGCTGTACGGTGCCTATCAAGCAGTTCATCTTGTACTTTGAGTTGTACTATCGTTTTCACTACGTGATCACATGCGCTAACTTGCTATTTAGTTTCAATAAGAATGTGTGACGTGGTTATTGAGAAGTTAGCGTTTGCCTTTGTGGCCATTGCTGGCCAAACGTGGTTATGCTCGCATTATTAGGACATAAATTCGCATGACATCGTGCTTTTGGTAAACTCATTTCTATGCCCTCTGGAATAACAATAATAATAGTACACTTGATAAAGCACCCTCACCTAACTCAAATTATTTCTAGGCGCTTTACATTTGCAGCAAATGAAACACGATCGAATGATGAGTGGTATAATGCTTGATAAACAATATGAGTAACATGGTTAGGGGTGACATGCACAGGGTCAGCATGCAAGTGTGGTTAGTGGCATCATGCATAGTGGCAGCACGCATAATCATATAAAGAACGAATTACAGGGACCCACTAAACGCTATCATATCTCATCGAGATTCACCGGCGAAAACGAAAGCTTTCCAGAAGCGGAGACATGATACTTCCGGAACCTGTGGCAATCGTCCATTTTGGCTAGTGTCCTCGCCCCGGAGTAGCTCGGCAATGCATCGACGAACGACGAACTGGTGCTCCGCATCCTTCTCCTCGTCCTCCGCTCCGCTCTTGCATTCCGCTTCATCCCCGTCTTTTTCTCTGCTCTCTCGTTTCTCCTCCTCCTCATTTGCATGCTGACCCAGTGCATGTAACCCCTAACCATGTTATTCATTTTGTTTGTTTTTCAAGCATGATTTTACTTACTATTCTATTGCGTATCACTTTGCAGCAAATGTAAAGCGCCTAGAAAGAGATTAAGTTCTCTGAGGGCGCTTTATCAAGTGCAATATTATTATTATTATTATCCACCTTCTACTCTCGCTTACGCGTCGAACGTAGCGGCCAAACCCTTGCCAGGGGTCGTCAACGCTTTACGCGCTGCTGCGCATTGCAACGTGCGTCGTTGCATACATTCATCCACGAACTAGGGCTCGGGCGACTTCAAGCGCTCGGTGAGCCTTTTACCTTTTACTTCTTCGCAATGCCTTCGGATATTTTGCTGACATTTTCGCTGCTGGCTGTGCGTGCCGAAAGCCTGTTAGGAGGCTTCGAGTGCCCGCTAGAAAGCTGCCCTACTACTTAACAACCGCGTGGTCTTTTCGGAGTTACTGAAGTAGATACAATGCGTTGCACTCTAATAAGCAATTCTAGCTTTCCCACCCAAGTCCTGAAGTGCCTCCTAGCGAGTGGCTCATGCGAGCGAGGCTGGCACAGCGGGGCGACTCGACTGTCGGCTGAGCAGTGCTTCTTACCTGCTGCTTGTTTGCTCTGCTTTCGAGTGCCGTCAGCTGCACTCTGGCGCGTCGAACGTTTCTCCTCTTTAGTGTGCACACCGAGAAGATGATGACGATGGTTATGAGCAGTACGGCATTCGGCGATAAGACGGCCACGTAAAAAAGCCCGCTGTAGACGCACATCCGGCTCTCGGCTGAGAACTCCATGAGCGTTTGGCATGAGTTTGGAGTCGTCATGGCGCTTTTCACCTGCAATCGCCAGTCAGCGCCGACGACTGACATGCACCTGAGAGCGCGCTCGTGCGAATGCGCCGAAGCCTCAGGCCGCCGCCGCCGCCGTTTAGTTTTCCGCTCCGCCGCTTTCGAAGCGGCGACTGGCGACGCGACGTGCGACTGGCCCGAGCTTAACCGCCGCTAGCTCGCTACTTTAGGCGCCGAGCCGCGACGCGCCTGTTCTGTCATCTTCCGCTCGTTCCTCCAGTCGCGCTCGTTTCGATCGGTGCAGGTAGGTCCACGGTAAGCGTGAGTAAAATAGGCGTCGTACACTCGACGCGACAGTCGAGTGGCGGGTGGCCGGCGAGGCCTTCACTTCCTCAATCAAGGCCAGCCCCTACACCTACCCCCCCCGTATTCAAAGTCCAGCGAAATATACGATCTTTGTGGATCGCTTAGATAGTCACTGCTGCGTACTCCGAGCGCTAATTAGTCTCGCAAGCTTTAACTCCGCCCCTCATTCGTCGTACTTCATCAGGGGCGCGCCGCCATACAAGGCATACTTACGGCGGCAGCGCCGTGCCCGGCGGGCAGCCCGTCTGTCACCAGCTTTCGCCAAAAAAACTCGCAGCACCGTTCGTCAAGCAGACGCGCGGTGCAGCGCGCGTGTGCGAGCGTGCGAACAATTCGGAAAGCAGAGCCGGGAGCGGCTCGGCGTTCAGCTAGCTCACTCGCTTCCGGTCCTATCCCAGCGGGCGATTTCAGAGTAGAAGTCTTCAGCCGATGGTCAGCCAGCCAGTTAGCCTCCAAAGTATGGGGCGCCCCTGTGAATCGTTTTAGGTCCACTCCTTTTCATAGGTTATAGCTTTTTCCTCTAGGCAACGAAATCGAAAAAGCATAGTCCTAGCTTTCTCTCACATGCAGACGACGCTCAATCGTGCAGCTTGTGCGTTACAACTTAACACGACTTTTTCCAGTATCTCAAACTCTCGCATCTCCCTTGCAGCACGCATTGCTGACATTCACACTGGTACGACGGTGAACTTTCTCAAGTTACTTAACGATAATCGTCTTAATTACGTTATGGAAAAACTTAGTTTCACGCAGAAGCCAGAAAGCCCAAACCTGAAAGTAAGTTCGGCAAGCGTATCTTTCTGTGGCATCTGCATGCAATCTGGGGTTCGTGTTTCCGAATGCTTCTAAGCCTATGCAACTCACTACTTGCAGATCTTTTTGCCTACGCAACGAGGCGCATACAGTAAAGCTCTGCCACTAGGCTCGTCTGTCGTGAACGTCGCAGCACCAAATTGCACCACTTCCGACTGATCCGACTAATCTAGATTCTGTCACTCGCCAGTAGGCCCCTTCATTCTTTTTCTATGGTCAGTTTATCTGACATGGTAATTAGGCTCGCATTCAAACCAGCTCCTGGTATTCAGGTCGTTTTGTTGAACCTCTAACGAATCTTAACTACCTTTGAAGTCCGTGCCTTTAATCCGATGCTCTCAAGCCTAGATCTCAAGACACACTGACACTACGGCATCTCCAGATTTGACGGTACTGTTACAAACCTGTTTCAGTAGCCTCTGCTTCGTCCATGTGAACTGTCCCGTTTGTGCTACGAATTCTGAACGTTTGCCTGTTTTTACCAACCAGTTAATTCTTTTCCAGCACATAAAGTGCCAAGGACTTAAACTTCTGAACAGGGAATTTCGTCTTGGACCAAGACAAAATTCCCCAAGGGTGCTATACAAATGCTTTATTATTATTATTATTAAGCCTAAATTGCTCAATCTCTTGTCGCCGTGCCTAGCGATGAGCGTAGCCCGCGCCTTAACTCGACGTAGAACAGTGGTTCACTTTCTCTGATCCTTCTCGTTATAAAACTGCTGCGGCTCTCCGACGGCCTGAACTTTTTTCAACATTCAGGCCACCAAAAATGGCACTACAATATTTGGGGATACACAGAATGACAGCCGCAAGGTGCAATGACTGAACAGCTTTTACCTTGGTCGCCGACGTTGTCGCGGGGGAGGGCGGCCACGTGACCGCGCTGGCGCTGACGTTTGGAAAGCGGCTTTGAATGGCGTCGACTAGACTTTGAGCTCTAAAAAAACGATTTACACCGGCTAGCAGCAGCAGCAGCTAGCGCAGCAGCTTTTCTTTCCCTGCAGCCCTGCGGCGGCGCCCGCAGACTTTGTCGGCAGAGACTTCGAGCGCAGCAGATCTCGAAATGCAACGCAACCTTCCACTGCGTCGAATGGGGGGGGGGAAACCTTAGAGTACCGCACATCCGAGCGAACCTTCTCCCTATTTACGCCTGCGCCATCCGTGTGCCGCAAGGCGACGGCGGATGCAGAGTTCGCTTGCGCGCTCGCTCGCGAATTTCCCGCTGCCGTTTTCCGCGAGAAAAATCCACGCCCAGCGCGGTGGTGGCTGCTGGTTGCTGCTCTCTCAGTCCGGGCCGTTTCCTGCTTGCCGAGTCGCACGCGGATCCGGATCGCAATCATTTTTCCAGCAATACAGGAAACGTAGCCGGAAAATAAAAAATCTCACCCGTATGATTCCCATGCCTACGAGTCTTGCCCGAATAAATTTCACGTATATAATACCAATTTTGTGCGAAACATCAGTAGTGAAGGGCTGCTACTCACGTTGGCTGATATTGATCGCGACGAGAGATGCGCAGTCGAGAGGGGGATGGTCCCGTCGCTAACTTTTTGGCGAGGGCACTTTTGCACGCCGCCCCAGATTAGCTGTAAACTTAGTCACCTGGGTACGGCGGAGCGATCGAGAGAATTGCTGTTTTTCGTCTGTCGCCAGTACTGTTTGTCGTCTGTCGCCAGTTTGCACTTGCTAAAGCACCGTTTGCTGATCAATTGGGGCTAATCGAGTACGTTTGCAGCTCGCACGAACCCCGACCAGTTACCGTTTGCTATCGCTGAAGGGCAGAGGGACAGCAAGATTATCAGCTATTCTAGTGAAACGGCGACAAGTTAAACCAGACGGATTATGACAGGTATTCACTATTCGCTCGTGGTTCCTGAATTTTTGTGGCTAAAAACTAAATATGTATACAAAAATCTAAAGCTGGACGGGGAGCCGCACACACACGTTTGTAATACTAGGCAGCAGTGGTTCTGTCCAGCCGTTGGTTGCCACACGCTCAAGTGGAACTCGTTCATTTTGTGGAGGTTCGTCAGTTATTGCGTTTAGCAACTGTTCACTAAATTTTTGGAAAATAGAAGGATTAGTTGCGCGTGCGCACTAGTACCTGCGTACAGGCTCAGGGCGTACCGTAGCTACCGAGGCCGATCTGGGGGGGGGCTTAAGCAATGTCAAGGCCACCCTTCGAGTAAACGTCGTCTAACGCCGTTCGAAGATGTGCGGGTATGTGATCGCTCGTAGTACACCTGGAAGCGGTACCTTCCTATGATTGCGTCGTCTGCAGGTGCTGTCGCCTGCCGGGACTGCAATGACTCGTGGAGGGCATCACAAATTTGGGCAATTTCAAAATAGCAAATTGCAGAGCTCGTTTACTGGCTCGTCGTCAAAGCTAAGCGCCGGAAACGACAGGCGTACTTCATCTTGCCTACTCGTTTCGCTTCATTAATTCTAGTAGAGTTAAGAATGCAAAGTGCTTGCACAAATTTCGTAGAAAAAATAAGCTCATTTCGCATAACTTTCGGCTTCTATTTTAAGAAGACATGGAAAAAAACAGTATTTTTGTTTAGTCTTAATATTGAATGAGCTAATTTGACTCAATTGGCTTACGTTCAAATGTTTGCACTACGAAGCTCGAGGAAAGATAGGTGACGCAAGACCTCAGTACACCGCGCGGATACGCAGTCTCTAACGTACGTAAGCATGTACGGGTGCAAACTAATATGTTTTATACATGCACACATACATATACGCTTATATATATATATATATATATATATATATATATATATATATATATATATATATATATATGTCAATATGATGTCAATGATATATGTCAATGATTAATTAATTTTAAACTACTCATTATTCATGGCCTTTACTATTCCTTTAGGCTTGTCACTTCAACATTTTTATGCGAGAAGAGAAAGTCGCCAACAGATTGCATGCCGAAAATCAGTCAGGCTTTAGGTGCTTTCGAGAAAGCATTTTAGTGCGACAACCACCAACCTCGTAGACGGACGCTGCGGGCGTAGTGATCGCAGATTGGCACCAACAAGTATTCAATTGTAATCAAACACATTCAACAATGCAGTACACATAAATTTGGCTCGCTCACGGAAGAAGAAATTATAGCTGAAAATTTAAAGCCATTAGCTGAGCGGCGAATGAAAAGTAAGCCCGGTAGCTCAATCGGTGGAGCACAGGACCAATAATCCAGAAGTAGCGGGCTTGTTTCTTGCTCGAGGAAAATTTTCTTTCTGCACAGATCCTAAGCAAAAAGCCACCGTAACTTTAATGCTTTTTGAATGATTAGTAGTTACGGCTTGCCGGAGTTACTGACGAAGATATTCAAAAATACAACTTTGTTCTCTTGGCGATTATATATAGACGCACAAGTCCATATAAAAAATTCGGATCCAGGTTGACTTTCTAAAACTGAATGACTATTTGACCAATATTTAGAAGTGCGAGCTCGAAAACCTAGCGTTACTCCGAAAAGGAAAATTCACGCTCTCAAATTTAGCTGGGCCAGCACACACCCTGTAGCCTCTGCTCGGAATTTTGAATGTCCAGTTCCAAAACGGCATTTCGCTTAGCGGCCACGTCTGCTACCCAAATTAAGATTGCTTACTTTCAGTCATACAACATTACAAAGAAATTCAGCATGCTTGGGGTAAAGGTTCTGCAGCAACGTTAGTAACTACCACCTCAAGCAATATAATTCTCTCATTGCTGCATGTCTTCCTGTTCAACGGAAAGTTTGCAGACGATGCTAAACTCGGCAGCTAGGTTCGACAGCGGTGAGTGCCAAAAGTGTCACACGACCCCGCTTCTCGATAATGTGCACTGGCTCTTGGTCGCGCAGCAGCGAGAGCATCTGGTTTAATTTATTTTACTTGTAGCTCACTTCATTTCCTGGCTTCGGCCTTGAACCATCTGACAGAGAGACTTCTCAGATTTTACTACCTGGTCCTCTAACACTAGTTGCCACTAGCTACTTCTCTAGCGGACCTCGAGGAGCAGTTTCGCGCTTTCAGCTCCAGTGCTGCTAGAGTCTGAATCTCTTAAACGACTAACGTCACAACACTTTCTTACTTGAGATTAAATTTAAAGCGAAGCCAAAAGTCTCTGCTTACCTCATAGAATTGGCTCATCATCCTTTATGCGCTTGCGAGGCTGAAATTGTGCAAGCTGTTGTCGCTAATCAGTTGACATACTTTCTTTCCTCCCTTTGTGAAGTACCTTGGAGGATATTTGGTTGTCTTAGGGAACTAAATGGGTGTATTATTATTGTTATTATTATTATTATTATCATTATTACATGCGCCTACGTAAAGTGCAAACATCTGAAGACTTGCGCTCGCAGAGGATGCGAGGCGTATTAAACCCTGCGTGTTCTATCGATGGAACCTTACTTACGCATTGAATGGAACCTTATGGTTCCAAGCTTAGTCAAACAAGCTTCTTTATTTTCCGACCTTTCTTCAAGCAGACACGACCCTAAATGTTCTTCTGCGATTGGTCTCACTGTTAAGAATTTACCCAATTTTTAAGCACGAATGAGTTGACGCAGGCAGCGTCTAATTTTCGTGAAAGAAAAAATCTTCCTTAAGCTTTACTGGCACAAAAGACTGCAGGGGCTACATTGTCCCAAATAGCTGAGCATGGACAGACGCTGTTTTTTCCAACTAAATACGAACCAGAAAAAGCGCATTGGTCAGTGCTTTCTTATCATAAACGGTTAATTTCAAATTAGTCACTTTCTCTGTTAAAAAGTAAAGTCTGTAGGGATTAGTTGGCAATTTATTATATGCCTGAGGCATAAGCAATTAGAAAATGATACTACCCAGTGACAGAAATTTTATACCACAGTGTTACTTTTATTCTTTAATGCTTTTTACATGACCACTGAAGTTCGATGCACCGAATTGATCAGTATTCAGCTGTGCATCATTCCAAACAAATTTCGCAGCGCTGTGCTAGACCGTTGACCCAAAATAATTGCACAATTGCACGACTCTTCGACACTGACTGTGACATCTGACGATTGTTAAACGTCAGGTCCAAGGTCAAACTTAATGCCTCTCTCTAGAGAGATCGCTGGCTGCAGCTCTCCTCCGGCAGCGGACTGACTTCGAGAGCGGCAAGCCAGGTTCTTCTCGCCCAGGGCCCCATGGCCGGCTTCACGTCTGCCTGCATTGTCGCTCGGCCCTCGTTGGCATTCCCCCCCCCCGTAGAGCGTGAGCCACGGTAGCCATCAGCTTGCCCTCCATTCACGCTCGAATGCACGGAACGCCGCCGAACGCCGACGAGCGCAAACACCGAAGAACGCCGCTGCCGAATTCACCAGTGCTCGGTAGAGCGCATCTTTCCGTTAATGAAAGCCGGGTCGGCGCTTTGGCGGACTGACGTGCCGATTTTAATTTCGCGCAGCTGTGTAGTAAAATTGCCGCGCAAACGTCGGCCAAACTTACAGTACTCCACTCTCCAGCAGATGCCCTAGCAGAGTCGGCGGCAGATATGTCATGGCGGCACGCTTGGCTGGAGCAGCGCGAGGCCCAGCGTTTGTGGTGTCGCTGTCGATGCAAAGCTCTGCTGATGCTGTGGAGGCGAGCACGACAAAGATGGTCATCGAGTCGTTGTAGCTCTGCGGCGCTCGCTTTATGATGAGCGAGTCCAGCTTTGTGCTTCTTTGTGGCTGAAAGGGACTAAGCGGAAAAAAACGTGACGCCTGTCAGCGGCATTGCTGGCTCGTACAAACATAATTAGCTCACCTAGGCCTGTTGGCTGAGCCGTAGCTGCAGTTCAGTTTTATTTACGCGTTACTTTTAAGAAGACCTCTGTGAAAAATTCTAGTTAATTAACCCTGTAAAGTTCGCATATTTCACTTCATCACGAGGCTTTCTTCACCAATAGTAGCCCCGATCGCTATCCATTGAGTGAAGTTAGCTCCCACCTATCGATCATAAGAGCGGACCGCGGCTGCGCGCCGTCAGTCGGCTGCTTGCATCAGTAGGGAGAGACAAACTGGCTCCGGAGAGGCACGGTTGCAAGCCTACTGGTGCGCTTGCGCTCACAGTGAAAAGTTCTACATGAGGCATCAGTTTGGCCTCTCAGAAAATTCGTTTTGAAGCCACTAGTCAGCTGCTTCCGGGGGCCATCCGGTCGCGCTGCATTTAAGAAAGGCGGACTACTGGCAAGGCTCGAAGTTTCTTTTTAGCACAAACTCAGCTTTCTCGTACAAAGCATCATCTTTAAATCTCGTACAAAGCATCATCTTTAAATCTCGTACAAAGCATCATCTTTTAATCTCGTACAAAGCATTACCACTTTTAATTTAGGAGAGTGCGACTTCAGCGCGCCGGCCGCAGTGGTCCCTAGTGCTAAAAGTTCTAATTCAAGGTTTACTACGAGCTAAAAATCAGAACATAAAACTTGGCCTGGAACGTGAAAACTGAGATTCATCTAACGGGCGGCATTCTTCGTTTGGCTGTAACACTGCTGGCCGTGCCTGGTAAGTGCAGGGGCCCCACACGGGTCAACCGTAGACTCGTATCTGAGAGGACAGCAATGCGCTGGCAACCACAACTTGGGGGTTGAGTGACATATTCATTCCATTGTTCCACGAGAGTGGCACTTCTAACTCCATATTCGCGAACTCAAGCCATAGGCCAATTGCCCAATGTTACTTCGAAGTAAAAGTAAACATCGGCTGCTTGAACAGCCTCATTTATAAAGCTGCAAAAGAGCCTTTAATGGCAGTTGGCAGCAGGCATCGCAGAACTGCTTTCAGTAGGATTCGAAGCCACGACCTGGCTCGTTCGGTTCGAGCACCCAGCGCCCTGGGCCGAGGCCCAGCGGCAATGTCACGCCTGCTAATTCAATAGCTTTGTCTGCCTCGCCGTACGACCGGTTCCTCAAACACCAGCTGACGTGCAGCGAGCTGATTGTTCTTGGAGCTACTAGGTGCAAACACTCACATACACTGTCCGTAAAGACAAGGAATAAATCAACTGTTCGCAGTGAGCAGGCATCAATCAAAATGTTTTAACTTACCCCGGAGACTGGAGAGGGCAGCAGATGGCGTAGTTGACGCTCGCGTTGCAGAAGTTGATGATAGCTCGACCGATAGCTTCTCGCATGCTATCTCTGATCTGAACATACTGCTCAAAGGAGGTCACAAAACAATTTTTTTAACGCACTGCACATGACACTAGCCTAAGTGCTGCTTGCTGAGTGCAAAAGTCTGAGCGCAGCAGGCACTGCTAAGCATCAGTGCTGCGATTCGAAGCTAATTAATGGCGGCTCACGGCCTCGTCTCGCGAGGCAGGTGCATAACAGCTACGCGGGCATTTCAGAGCTAGCTCATCCCAAAAGACTAGCTAGATTATCTGCTAGACAGCACAAATAAGTAAATCGCTCTGGTAAACAACGTGTACCTGCTCACGCCCAAGAGATGTTTTCAAGATAACATTGACGCCATTTTCTTCCTCCGAGGGATCCACTGAAATGAAACATTATAGATTAGCCGTATTTATAACCGAGCACCACCGTTTCAGGTAGAGGTTGCGAACGGTGCATCATCGTTCATCATCGTGCATCGGTGCGGAGTGCATCGCTGAAGCCTACTCCAGTAAAAAAAAACTCGAGGGCGGTCAAGGCAGAGAAAATATGGCAGAAACCAACATTCCTACACAAAGACGGCATCTGATGGTTATTCCACGATGATAAATAATTGCCATACTAGCATATACTCGTGAGAAATCATTGGGGGAATTCAATTTGAAAATTAGAGACCAGGGCTGCAAGTGCACAGGTACTAAAAGGCTCAGCCGTAATGAGTCATTGCGAGGCAGAAAATCACTAAGACCGACTGTTCAGGTCAGGCTCCTCATTATTAGCCGCTCAACTAAGAGAGATAATAGGTTTAGGTTTAGCTCAACTGAGAGATAATCGACTCAGCATTTTCATGCGTAACCTTATAACGCACTATTAAAAAACCTGCTTTAAAATGTTTCACAATTCAATGTATTATTCACTGGTTAATTTAGGCTGTGAGAGTGCATTTTTAGCCGTACACATGCAAATTAGTAAATTGCATTCCCTGATGTTTTTTACACGACACTTATCGTATCGGTATCGTCGTAGTTTTCCTACATACAAGATTAAGCGAACAGCCTAACAGTGACTTGAGAGACTAGTGTCCGCTGAACTAGGCACCCACGCTTTCGCGCTCACGACCTTGCGCTTTTCCACTCTAACAATAAAAATATGGGCCAAGGTGAATGTAGAATGGGTGCACCATACGGTGGCCAATTTTTGGTACACTTAGAGGCGGCGTAACGGCTCTCCAGCTTTCAACCTGTGGTGAATGGGTTTTAGCTGCGCGGGTGAGAGCTTTAATCCGAAAGCAATAGATGGAAGAAGCACATTTACGTTATGAATTAACAGTTGGTAACGTTTAATTTTTCTTTTTATAGTGCAGTCCGGAGGTTCAACGGGCGTCGAATATCAGATGGCGTGGATGCGGCCAATAATTTGAAGGGGAGGCTGAACCTTCGAAGGGGAGACTTGAACTCTGCTACGCCAGCCAATCATAACAGGCTTCCACGATCTCTGTCGATCTTTAAGACTGTACCACCAGGCCTTGCGAGTACTGAAGCCCGGCAGCACTGCTCGCTGTAGCCTCACCTACGGATTAAGGTTGGGTATATCCGACTGCCGCTTGGTTAGTTGGCATTGCATTTGTGTGCTCGAGGGTGTGGCGCGAGTGATTGCAGGTACCTATTCTCCCTGGCACGAAGCAGCTATCTTAACAGAAACTGGTATGACGGCTTAGCCGCGTGTGTGCTTGCTTGGGCACTTCACTAGCATAATGATAATGATTATAATAACGGTAATGTTACCAGGTAATTTGCACAGCACTCTTAAGGTAACTTAATCCCGGTCGAGGCGTTTAATAACTTGCTGCAAGAGAACCAATAAAAAAGACTTAGCGACATGCACGTTATCAAGCGCGCCAAAGAGAATCTATATCGTGCTGAGGCCAGCATGCTAAAGCAAATATGAAGACACTCATGACCACCGGTTAGTGAGAGCTCTGGCTAGTGCTGTGCACTGAATCATGCACCACTACCTAAGCAGCGCACACGAAGTTTCAAACGACAAGTTCACTGGGGCGAAGAGAAAGCCGACCGGAACAGATGCATTTGTAGCTGAGACTTAAATGATGCCAATTCATTGAAGGTAGCGACCGTAGCATCGCGTGGTTTGCAGACTTTCGGTGCATACGAGCAGAAGACTTTATCTCTAAATAAAGCATATCGAAATTTGAGGAATTTAGGTGTAAGCATTGTTAAGCTGTCTGCGATCACACCACGAGGTTCTTTGGTTCAATTTAGGCGAATACTGTGGCTATTATTTGTGAAATTTAAGAGTAAAGCAAATATACTTTCCATATCTCACTTTAAGCTCTCAATTCGTACAGGAAAAGAGTGAGCTAAAAATATTTTGCAGCTGCAATCTAAGTAGTTACGAAAAATTACAAGCGTTAACAGCTTAAAACAACAGCTTGGATATTTGCAGTAATTAAATTAGCTCTTGATGAACTGCATTCGAAATTTAATATTTAAGTCTCCAGACTTGCTTGAATAGTTGTAAAATTAAATTGCCTTCATAGCATCATTGCTGAAACATAATATTTTCTGAGACCATAGACCTGGGTTGCATCCAGACAAGCCATTTTTTCTTTCGCGATGTTTGCCATACAAGGAGCTGGTTTTCTGAGCTGGTTAAAGCTAATGGGCTTCCTGCATTTTCCTGGAATTTTTAGAGAAGCATTTCTCCATACTAACCCTGGCATACTTCCACGTTGCAAAGCCGAAACTGCTGGGCAGTACTTTCGCAATAATCGGACGATCCAAGTAGTGTTTCGTTCTCAATGCAGACCCTGGTTTGCATTCCGCCGTCGCAAATGTGATCGCAGTCCAACCAGTTAGACCAGGCACCTTCAAAAATCATGTCACTTGTTGGGTTGCTTGCAATGTCTTTAAGCTAGGAGGAAAAACGGCCGCGGTTAAGAGTTTTCGTGCTGACGTTACAACGCTGAAGCGTTGCTGGAGCATGCATGCACACGACAGTCACACCCAGGAATGAACACAAGACCTAAGATTATCTTAGCTATTGAATTTTGAGTGATACGATTCCTGAGCATTGGGGCTCAATCAAAGTCTTAGTGAGTAGAACAGAAACGCAAGCCGGACAAATTACGGTAGGAAAAATAGAAATGAACCAAAGACTATGCCTGGTTACTTTGTGGAAGATTAAAGGTAATAGAGTGCAAGAGATTAGCTATTGCCAGTTTCATAGCTTCGCAAGACAATAAATGTGGTCGAAAGATTAATCAGCACTCCGCAGCAACGGCTTTCAGTTGGCAGGATCTGTCGAAGGGGTAGCTGAATGCAAGCCTGCCGGGTCCTGTCCGCGCTCTCGCCCGTGCAGAAAGGTCGACGGTTCGATCCCAGACAAAATCTTACGCACGCGTGTGCTGCTCAAATTAAGATCACATGGTTGTCACTAATCTTTTCTGGTTTTTAGTTATCACTGCGTTCGTATCGATTGAAAGATTGCCACGACTATTTTTATTCATTTTTACATATCTACCTATTGAAGGACTCGCCTGAAACTCAACTGTGCAAAAGAAAATGCGCAGTCAGAAACGCAATTTAAGATAGCATTCTAAAATCTGCTCAGAAATTAAGTTTTCTTGTTCCTAAAAGTACCTGCTTCACAATGCCATGCCCGGGTTTGACTTTATAGCAAGGGTGTCTGCGAGCTAAACAGCGCCATAAAACAGTTAATTTTACCTAATATTATTTTTCTGAGAATTCACAAAGTTGGTATTGATTATTCATGTGTATCCTATTCATAGAATTTTGCATTTATATATTTTTTAAAGTTTTCTAGTACTAAGATTGTTCTACATTGCTTATATGGAAAATATAAAGTGCTTAGAGAGATTGAATTCTCTGAGGGTGCGATAACAAATGAATTATTGTTATTATAATAAGAGCTTTAAATAAAATTTTAGTGTCATAGTTACAAAATTAAATGTTTCAGAGTTGCTTAGGGTTGTATCAAAGGTGTTCGGGAGCCATCTGGGATTATCAATTCTCAATACAGCTGGTACGACCGCCTCATTTCGCATCTGCCAAGAAAATTTCTAATGGCGACGAGTCCTGTGCCGTCTTCACCTGCTCCCTGCAGAACGATCCAGATAAAAAGCTGGAAGCTTGTTCTTAGAGACATGCTTTATGTCTTTAAGGCCTGCGCTATTTTTGTTGCATATCCCACTAAGGAGCTGGCGTTGAGATGCTTTACTTGAGACAGAGTCGTCAGCAAGTCCAGCGGTCAAGCCTCAGATTTCTAGCTCACAGGATCGCTCTCAGTTTAATTTTGAAGCAAGTGCTAGTTATGGGCCGGAAGGATGGGACTCGATTAGCGAGCGCACAGGGATCGGTGGCAGAATGCATAAGATCTTGCAGAGGAGCGCAACCAGCTGCATCCGTAACCTTTTCGTATCTTACACAGAAAATAGAAAGAGAAATCGCAAGGCTACTTCAAGCCTCGACACGCCGCGCATTTTAGAGAAAAGAGCACTCATGCCTTAAAGGCAGTTGCCTGTTCTGCCCAAAGTCATGGGAGAGTGTGAACCATATACCCAGATCCTAAGGGGCGGGGAGGGGGAAGGAGGAGGAGAAGGTAAGTCATTGACTCGACATGGGAAGGTAAGTCCTTGACTAGACAGGCCTCATGCAAGCCGCCGCGATCCGGCAATTTATTGTCCAAAAATGAAGCCGATGAATTAGCGAAGCAGAGGCGGTACGGTAGAGAAGGTAGATTTTTTGGGAGCGTGGATTCCCATGCTGCCATTAGCACTGCCGCCGATCTTTACTGGACATCTAGAGATTTCTGATTTCTCCGAAATTTAATTATTTGCTATTGAGTTTCGCTGAGCAGAAAAAGCATGACCAATTTAAGCAGACAAGTTTTGAATTCATTTTTACACAGGTTTTGTCCTCGTGTGCACAGATTTTGGCTTTTAAGCACAGATTTTGTCATTGTTTGCAGAGAATTTGCGCCGATTATGGCTTTTTAGCGTATATTTTGGCTTTTGTTTTCCGCAGAAGCCTCCTGGTCCAAGTTCATGAAATAGTAGTCTTCTAAAGTTATCCCAGCGTAACAGACTAACCTGGCTATGCAGTATGCGAAACCATGTTTACCATTTACGTATGTCGCCGCCCGCTGGAGGCCGTAAAGCGTATGGAAAAAAGCCTAAGAAAAGATCAAAGAAGGTATTTACAGATTTACAAAAAGAAGGTATTTACAGATTTACTAAAGAAGGTATTTACAGATTTACTAAAGAACGTATTTACAGATGTACCAAAGAAGATATTTACAGATTTACCAAATAAGATATTTACAGATTTACTAAAGAAGGTATTTACAGATTTACTAAAGAAGGTATTTACAGATTTACTAAAGAAGGTATTTACAGATGTACCAAAGAAGATATTTACAGATTTACCAAATAAGATATTTACAGATTTACTAAAGAAGTTAAATACAGAAGTACCAAAGAAGATATTTACAGTAACTAGCACGTGGCACAATGTGGGCGTACGCAAATGTATCATAATTATTGTCATCCTTTTTAACAAAGCGGACGGGCTGGTACGGTGGGCTGGTCCAAGCGCCGGTCCAAGCACGTGGGCAATTCACCCTTTTGTTTTGCCTAAAGAGGTAGCCTGCGCTGAATTTTGAGGTAGGCGTAGCCTTCGCAGAATGCAGCACGGCTGCTGCTTTCCTTCAATAGCTAGGAGCCGTTATCTTACGCTGGCCGTAAGCGCTCGAACCGTTCGAAGATTTCTGGACTGCCCAACTCCTGGATGATTCCACGGTGCGCACGTTAGCAGACGGTGCCGACCGTGCAAAGCCACCCGGACGAAAGCTCATCTGGTGGCGTACGTAGGTGGCAGTTGCAATTAACCGGGTCTTGTGCGAAATTCGATACCGACAGCGTAAACCAGGTGAACCTATCGTGGTATCCTCAAGCGGACCCAGCGATCGGTGGCAGGCTCTGCCGGATTAGGGCGAGGGGAGATGATTCGCAATAGCCCCCTGGCTAGCTTACCTACGCCGCAATTGAGTTTGCGACTCATGTTTACCGCTCATAACAATTGAAAAAGTAAGCAAAAGGCGGTAGGAACTGGACTTGCGGTAGGGAGACTCATCCA
>WPIO01000025.1:3755000-3782500 GCA_009760855.2 Cristatella mucedo
GCACTCCTCTCGAGGATCAAGCACGCCTCCGGAGGCAGACGACGATCGGAGCTGCACTGCTCGACGGGGGCAGCTCTCAGCTGCTCGCTGCGTCACGAGCCTCCGACCGGAGTGGTTTAACTCGGGCGCCTAGAGCCTGGGCCGCGGTGCTGCGAGGCCAAGCGGAACCCGGGCAGGAGACCCATTAGTTAACTGGGAGCGGAGCAAGGTGGTTTATCTAGCTGCGAGATCTACTCAGGTCAGAATGGAGCTTTGCGCAGACGACGTTGTCATGCTGTGGACCGCCGCATGCGCAGGCGCAAGACTGCCATCCGCCATCTGCTAATGAACCAAGGAATGAGGCAGGCAGGCAGGCAGGTGCAAGAATGCCATCAGCCGAGCGAGAACTCGGTGCACATTAACACGTGGAATAAACCTAAGAATGGACACGAAGAGTTGGGTCCGAGAGAAAGACGACTTCGCCCGAGTTCATGAGTTCAGGTGGGAGAGGATACAAGTAAGACCGCGTGACAGCGTTCGTCGCTACAGCTCCAGTGACTCATTAGAGAAACTACGGTACGAGACTACGAGAGGCCGAGCCTACAGCAACGAAAGCACTGTGCCGCTTAGGCAGCGAAGTCGTGTCCAGCCTGTTCCGCTTGCTGCTTTTTTAGCCGCTCGTATCTTGCTGTGCTATAGGGGTCCACCGTCGGGAGCGGAACCGTCGGCAGCGATCGCAGGCTGGCAGAAGGCTCGTCCGGGTGTTCGTGGAGTTCTGGAGTTCGTGGGGCTTAACCAGTTTTATCGGTGCTAACGTTATATGCCGAAATTCACTACTAAACGGCCCATAGTAAACTGTCGCTTTCGGCGCCCAGTTGTGGCCGCTTGTGTTTTGACTGCACAACAGTGCAGCAGCAGCACACAATCTACTGGCAGAGCACGGGAATGGCACATACGTGACAGCGACAGCCTCTTAGCGAACAACTGTAGCGAACCCACGCTCTTACACAACTACAGTCACCCAGCCTTCTAACCTGGCAGCATCCAGCCTGGCAATCTCGTTCGCCGCTATACCGCCAGGCCTTCTACTCTACGACAGCGGCCCATCCTCCTACACTGAGAGCGCCCAGCCTCACACACTGTGCGACCGTAGCCAAGGGTTGTCAACAACCATGCCATCATCTTCGTTCCTCAATGCGATAGTCTGGATGGCGTGGGGGGCAATCAACGGAGAGAGACGGCTCGCATTGTCAAACCAAGCGATAGGCCACAATGGGATTAGGCTGGGGGGGGCTTCGAAACGTGCAACTTACCGTCTCCGACGACGCCACCGAAATCCTTAGCTATCGCAGCTGCTGGCCATCCGGCAGCAGCAGCAGCAGCCGGGACAGTGACAATGTCCGACGACAACGGCTGCGCAAGCGAGCCTCGAGCGAACTCTGCAAGGCAGCGGCCACGAATCTCGCTCGCTGTCCGGGCGGCCCAAGGGCGGCACAAGGCGCGCGTGCGTGCGGAGTGAGAACTCGCAGAGCGAGCAGGCGCGCTTGCCTGTGCATGCAGCCGAGCACGAAGCGAGTACGGTCGCCGGGCGGGGCGGCGGCCGAAGCGGCGAGCGGCCAGCCAGCCCGCCCGCCAGCAACACCCGCCCAGCAAAAACGCGACGCACATTCGACTCGCCAAAGCACTCACCCAACAAAAACGCGGCGCACATTCGACGCGCCGCATTGGCGCCGATAATCCTCGAACCGAGCATGGCAAGGCGACTGTGGGGACTGGCTCTCGAGCGGGGCGTTCTACGGCAATAGCCCCTCGCTCGACAATAAGCGACCAGAGGGCTCTTTGTTGTTCAAAGCAGCCAGTCGGAGCGGTCGAATAGAAACCCTCGGTGGCCTCCGTTGCCTGGAGCGGCCAAGCGGAGCGAGGGCACCGGTCGGCTGGGCTTCCCAGTTTCGCTCCTACCGATGCTGAGGTGACCCGGGGGGGGGGGCCTCGACCTGGAGTCCCTCGCCAGACTCGCACAGCTACAGCGAATCCCGCACGCGCGGCGTCGGCATCGGCGCCCCGTCAACGGGGCTCTCGGCAGTAGGCTATCGACGTAGACGATAGTAACCCACCCCGTGTACAAACACATGCGAACGTCGGCATTTTGACAGTGGAGAGAAGAAAAGGGAAAGCGAAAGCGAAACGTCAGCAGCGTGCCGAAAGAGCCACAGAGAGGCAGAGAGAAAGTGGGTGGAGTGACAGAAGATTCGCCGCACTCCTGTGATAGCCTGTGTCAGAGAAGTGTAGCGATGTTATGCATCGTGGCCGCGTGGGAATGTGTCTCTGGATGTCCTGACAGCAGTTTTAATCCCGTCTTATTACTGGGCCATGGTACCCCAGGATGTAAGGTGCTCGCTCTCCATGACTGAGGGTCTTGGGTTTGAATCTTACGTTGGGGATCTCTTACTGCCCAAAGCAAGAGGCGATGACGGCCGTTAAGCCTCTTTCGCTGCTACACAAATGAGGCTGTTAAATCAGCTAACGTTATTTAGTATTATAATTTCTTATTGCAAGCACCGATCTGGCAGTTCGGGACGGCCCGATCGTAGCTAGTGTCTTCAGATCGGCAAAAATGACAATTCAAGTCATTAAGATTTTGCACGACGCTCATGCGTCCACTTTAGTGCGTCGATTGCAAACAATGCGCTGACTATAAGGAGTGCCAAGTCCCGACTGCGCAGCTACGACGACATGGCACACGTGGCCAGAAAAGATGGCCACGGACGTTAAATCACCCATTGAGTTCTGAGCGGAGGAGGCTTTTTCACGAGTTCATGCCAAGAATAAGAGTTGCTTTGCTAAAGCAAATATATACATTTCGGCTAAGAATCGCCACGAAGCACAACTTGTGTCCGTGTGCCATTTCTATATTTATTATTTCATAGATACATAGAAAATAACCATTATTTCTTAACAAGCTTTGCTTTTGTGACAAGTATATACAATTCATTTGAAATTGACTAATTTTTGGTGAGGACATTCGCATTGTGTGGTTCAAATTTAGTTAAAAGAAACAGAAAATGAATAAAAATTGGATGCATTTTCTCTGAAATCAGATACAAATGAGTACTCAGGAGGTTTCAGAAATGAGTAGGCTATCTTGATTTTAAGATGACTACATATCTGTTACCAAAGAAGTCACCAAACATAGTTTGTTAATTCAAAATTTCCCAGCTATCAAACTAAGCGTCAGTAGCGCTCTCGGCATTGGGCTTGGTAAGACCGAGGTACGACCGATGTATGACCGAGGTAAGACCGATGTAAGACCGAGGTGAGACTGATGTAAGATCGAGGTAAGACCGAGGTAAGAGAGACAGAGGTGAGACCGAGGTAAGATCCATGTGAGACTGATATAAGAGCATGGTAAGAGCGAGGTAAGAAAAACCGATGTGAGACCAAGGTGAGACTGATATAAGGTCGAGGTGAGACCATGGTAAGACCGAGGTGAGACCAATGTGAGACCGAGGTCTCCGATCAGATTGCTGACATCTTTCTTCTTAAGGAAGTACGGTTTTATCTCCCCGGCCTCATTTGTGAAATTTGAATCTGGATCTCCAAAAGCCATTCTTCACTTTCTGACTTGAAGCTCTCCTGAAGATGGCTAGACGCTCTCCTTAGCAGCGGGAATAGGTAGCAGATGGCAGTGTGGTACTGGGGCATTAAATGAAGGAATGTGTCGATACGTGATGGGAGGTGCCGGCGTCACTTAGATATATGGAAGGGTCCGCTGTGAAGAAGTAGCAGTTGCATGAGTAATCAGTCAGTTCTTTGTTGCTTATTGAGCATGCTACCACTAACCAACCATTCGATCGTGCTTCCTTTGCAGCAAATGCAAAGTGACTAGAAACAGATTGAATTCTCCGAGGGCGCTTTGTCAAGTGTGTTATTATTTTTATTATTTCTGCCAAATTCTTACGATAGCAAAATACATGGCTCAATTATCTCTCATGTAAAAGCCTGTAGAAACAACACAATTTTATAAATTGAATAATAATGATCTTTCATATTTTACAGACTTTTTTCCAGAGAATTCCATCTAGTGAGCAGCACTTGTTCACCGTATCTTCAAGAGCTCCCTCTCTTGCAGTGTTTACATGCGAAATGACGTACTCTCCGGAAATGACTTGCTGTCTGGGCTTATCTTGCTCCCCCCCCCCCCCGGCAAGCATGCCGATGAAGGCTTTGTACTTAGGTCTCGCACATCTTAACTGACTCTTTCATGGAGTAATTATTTGCTATTATCTCGGTAAATTGTCCACACATGTATTAAAATGCATCTGCTGGATTCGGGAAACGTATTGGTACCATATCAATAAGATGTAGCTATTCCCAATTTCCTTACTCTGAAATATAATAAGCAAAAGTGTGAGTGTAAGGTATCTGAACTTTTGTACTTCTATGGATATTACTCTATAGTATTACGTCCGCATAACGTCACTAATTCGGTTAGTGGCAGCGCGTATGCTGAGCTTGTGAACCTAACGTTGGCACCGTGCTTAACAGCAAAGCTGGAGATATTATTACTCTGACCACAAAAGCAAAGTGTTTGTGGAACACTAACTGTCTTCTATTTATTTTAGGTATTGGGGATTAGAACATTACAACTTTTGACCACAACCGGAGAATCGAAAGCCAGCTATTACCCAGTTATTAGATATATATATATATCGTATTATATATATATATATATATATATGATATGATACACACACACACACATATATATATATATATATATATATATATATATATATATGTGATTCCCCCAGTGAGAATAAGCTGCTTAGGGTCAATACTCTGGATAGCACAGACTATGAACTAACATGAGGCTACCGAACGTACTCGGGAAGAGGCTAATGGAAGTATAGTGAAACGTCGGCATACTACATCAGCCAGAATATGGCAGCCATAGAGATTGTTAGCGTTCCTGAATTTATAACCTGTAGGCACCGGATATTCCGTAAGCTGTAGTGCCTAGAGATAATGGCCAGATCTGATAAGTTTGTAGAAAGATATTAACTTCTCTGAGGGTCATTATTACTATTATTGTTATCATTGTTACTATTATTATATCAGGGTACGAGATCCCTTGATTGCGTCGTGCACTACTAGCGTCTCATACCTGCCTCTACTTTTGGTCATTTATTTGATTATTTGATGATCATTGTGGCCAAGGGCTGCAGTTCTGGAGCCGCCTTCGCTCCAAAAGCTTTTAAAGCTTTCGCTTTGCGAGCCAGTGGTCAAAAAATGCCTGGATAGAAAGCCTCTTTTTCAGACCTGCTGGGCTTTTAGGGGGGATGGGCTGGAGAGTGGCTGCAGAGGATTCTGGGGCTGCGGGCCTTGGACGGGCAGCTTTGTCTTTCTCCGTAGGTGACGGCCGCTTATTCTTTTTAGAAGGGAAAAGGCAGGCTCGCGCAGAGCCTCGTGCTTTTGGTGCGTGCACTCTCAGGCTCGGCTGCTTCTGAATGGGCCACGTTTTATGAGAGAGAGAGAGAGAGAAGAGAGCGAGAGAAGAGAGAGAGAGAGAGAGAGAGAGAGAGAGAGAGAGAGAGAGAGAGAGAGAGAGAGAGAGCGTCTGTAGAGCTGATGAAGCAGCGAATCTTTCGTACCGGCTCCAAGGAGACCCGCTGAGCGGCAGCGCGACGTCTCTGCGCCCGCTCGCGCGCAGCCGCACGCTCTCCGAATGGAGCTACGATTTCTATCCAGAGAGGCGAATTGACCGAGGCCAGCGGGCGGAGCGCCATGGTCCGCCGAACGCAAAACTAGCAGCAACTTCTATGAAGGAGGAGCCAAAGAGTCTCTTTCCGGGGGACGATTCGAAAGAGGCCTCGAGCTCGCGGCGCACCGCTTCCGGGTCCGGGTTGTCGGCGCCGAAGTCCTGGCTACCCATGCCCGCCCTCGGGTTCACGCCGTCGCGTGGTCACTGTTGTGCGCTCGCGCTTGAAACAAAGGCCGTCGCTAGGAGTTCCTTGCACAGAGAGCAAACAGCGGGCACCGATAGGCAAACATGCTGGGCGAGCAGCGCGCGGAGACGCCTGCTCATGGCGCACCGCGCGCGCGCGCGACCGGGAAGTGCTGCCTCCCCCCTCCTCTCGTCCTACGGGCTGTTACAAGAGTGGTGCTCGGCGTCCGCGTTCGGCCAGACCGAGGCCGCCGCAAACACAGCGCTCGCAGCGGTGCTCGTCTCGGCCGCCGCCGCGCGCGACGAATGCTGTGCAACGCCTGAACCTGTCAACGAGTGCTGCTAACAAGTCCATATCAATAATGCATTTAAGTCAATGTGGCAGCAATGGCGGGTTACGTGCATTCAACAGCAATCATGACTTACACAAACGGCTCTGCAGTGTAGAGCTAAAATCAGCCGATATGCCTAGGAGCCAACACCAAAAACACAAGTGACGGCCTATCTTACGGCGAATGCTTTCGTGAGGCCTCGACCGTACATTATCGCATCTCCAGTTCCTTGCCGTTACGATTCGGGAACGGTGAACAATTAAGGATTCGCAGTCATAAATTGGATGACTCAGCTCGCCACCGTTTCACTGTCTCTTCCTCCCCTTTCCCGTTGTCGGGGTAAGCGAAACTGCTCAGTGCACTTTCGATTCGAGTTAGAAGCGTGCCGACGCGGTCACATAGCAAGTCACATTTGCTCACTCTCTCCTTAGCTTGCCGTTCGCTCAGCACTCTCTCCCTCCGCACTCGAACTCCGGGCTCGGGATCTCTCTCTAAATAATTATGTCCTGACTCCTTCCTCTCCTCGCCTACATGGTCGCTTCACCAGTCTCTCTCTCCCACATGCGTGCACGCACAATATTACGTATTTATATGCCTTAGCGTAAAAATATATGGCGCTAGCTTTAGCGATCTCACCACACATTCACACAGGCGCGCACATGCATGCGGCTGAGCGAATACACGCGCGTGCACGCGCGCGCACAAACATACACACACACACACACACACTCACTCACTCACTTAATCGTACTAAGTTAGGATCTTCGCCTGCCAAGCAGTTCGTTAAAAATTACCGCCATTCAGAGCAATCCACTCAAATTAGGCTAAAAATTAACCACATATCGATTTTTCCGAGCTGAAAGTTTGACTGAATATTGTAGTAAATCTTCGGTTTTATGTATCCACCAAATCTCATATCGTCGTGCGCACGCGTACTCATGCAAATTAGCAAAATTTTGCGATTTCACTTTAAATATAGCGTACCGTTGTACTCCAAAATTATTGGAGCTTTGCGAAGCTGACTTTTAGTGGATTTGAGGCAACCTAAAGTATTTTGCGGTACAGTCCTCCGTCTCCATCGCATAGTTGAAATTGAACATTGAACTGTTCACTGAATTGTGAAACAGTGATAGGCAGAAATTTGATCACCGTGTTACTTAGTTACATATTAAAACGCTACAATGATTGTATTTTGTGGAAAAGGTAAACTAAAGCAAGTCTGAGTGCGACAGTAATTCCTAGCTTTGCGCTAAGTCAGCTAAACAGTTAGATGTATAGGAATGTACATGAATGTATACGTAGTTAAATACGCTGTACGTCCGTGAACAAAAGTCGCTAGCGTCGCTCTTAAGTTGGTTGTTCCCTTTGTGCTATTCATACTACTTCAATGTGTTATTCATACTAATTCAATGGTGCGGCTATGCTGATTTTCATATAATATATTCAGAAATATAAATATTCATACAGCGGAAATATATAAAAAAATAAAATATAAAATATATTGAAATATCAATAAAATGTGTAAATATAGTTGATATGACTTTTCAAGCTTCGCTAGTCGCTACAACTTGCAGTCACAGGTGGAAGTTGAGCATCGCATTATCCGTTGAATTATGAAATGATGAACACGCTTTCGATCAGATTGTCCTCTATTTACTTATGTAAATACTGGGCTGTAGATATTACCTCTCAGTGGAGTGGTTAAAATTAAGAGCCTGGCTGGGACCAATCAGTCAAAGTGCCGGGTGGTGGAGGGTTCGGTGAGTCACTGTGGCTGAGCAGTTTCGCGTGCATGGTCTTAATTTTTCGAAATGAATCTACTCACAATTTCTCGCGGGTACACGCTGATGGCTTGGTAAAGACAAGTCTAAGTCATTAACATAGAATTTAATAGCGGCAGAGAGGCACGAGTGTACAGCCCCAGCCATAGCACGCAACTCACTTCGAAGCCCGAAGTCACACTGACTCGTTCGACGATCAAAGAATAACAGGCTGACCATTTCAATTGAAATGGGTTATCACTATAAACTATGACATAATTATGACATGTATATGGCATATTATTCCATATTATGCATGAATAAAGATGATGACATATTTGGTTCGTACCTGCTGTCCTTCAGAAACCACTAACAACACTATCTATAAACTGCTGTCATGCAAATCTAATCGCTTTAGCGTGCACACATTTAAATACAGATGATGACGACGACACAGACAGAAATGCTACCGGAAAACGGTAACGAATAGGCTGCTGGCTACTGGACATCCAGGATTGAATATCGGCAAGGCAAGCATTCAGTTTCTCAGTTGCCGCAGCAGATTCCGACGGTTTGAATGACAAATACAACTGAGTATAGTCAGCATAGAAGTGATATCCTATTCCATGTGCCTTAATCACTTTTCCCAGAGGTTGTGTATAAAGGAAGATCAGC
The DNA here is from genome assembly GCA_009760855.2 of Cristatella mucedo. NCBI lineage: Eukaryota > Metazoa > Bryozoa > Phylactolaemata > Cristatellidae > Cristatella > Cristatella mucedo. The sequence continues at coordinate 3,763,691 of WPIO01000025.1, forward strand.
AAGGGACCGAGTACAGACCCTTGAGGGACTCCAGAGGTGACCCGTCTGGTGTATGAGACCTGACCCCCCACACGATACGGATGGAATATGATCGCACAAGTACGATTTAAAACACGCCAATCCCTCGTCAGCCAGACTGATCGTTGTTCTCAATCGTTCAAGTAGGGCATCGTGATCAATTGTGTAGAAGCAGCTACTAGGTTGCAATGTGTTGCAAACTCATAAGCTTCTGGTTGATGCTGGGCTGAACTGGGGTCTTTTCCTGTTAGCAAATAGTAATAGTGCATGTAAGCGTGGCTTTCCAAGCTGAGGAATGAAGGCGTGCGCATACGTGTGCCTATTTGTGTGTATCCGCACTTGTGCATGCATACATGTTTGGCACCTGAACTTTTTGTGTGAGTGCATGCTCGCATGCATAATTGTGCATTTTCTTTAGCCACTTTGCTTGGATTTCCGTGTCAGCCTGTCTGCATGCGTGCCGTTGAATGTTTGAGTGTGAATTTTGGTATGCATATGCGTGTGTAAGTGAAAAAATGCGAGTGGATATAATGTTTCTACCTACAGGACGACGCAAACTTTCAGTAGCACTGTTATGCATGCGCAAATTGAAGATTAGAAAGGTTACAAGATGGGTCATAGAGTTAGCATAATGATTCAATTCGGCCTACGGCACTGATTAAAAGAATCGTCAGCACTCGGAAGCTAAAGGTGCGTACGTTCTGAGCAAAATCCAGGGAATTCGTCGCCAGGAAGAGCATTGTCGACAAATGAGAAGGGGTCGAATTTTCAGGCTGTGAATTCAGATAGCACTGTTCCACCATAGATGAGGCGCCGCACCTCCACCAGTCCCTGGTTACTTTCATTCCTACGACGCTGCGATTGATATCTGCAGCAGGAAGGAATGACCCGGATAACTAACGATCCTAAGCAAAATTGCGACAGTATCTCGCATTTCGTAATTTCTCAGCCCTCTATCCATTGGTACCCAGCAAGAAGTCAGTCACACTATTCGCCTCGATCAGCCAAACTCTACCGCGTCTCTTGCTATTGCTAAAGGCTCTTTCTTGCCCGGGTCGCATGTAACCGGTAATCTGCTACGTACGGAATATTAGCAAGTCGTCAGCAATGGCAGCTGTGTTGGCTGGTCTTATAATAATAATAATAATAATATTGCACTTGATAAAGCGCCCTCAGAGAACTTAATCTCTTTCTAGGCGCTTTACATTTGCTGCAAAGTGATACGCAATAGAATAGTAAGTAAAATCATGCTTGAAAAACAAACAAAATGAATAACATGGTTAGGGGTTACATGCACTGGGTCAGCATGCAAATGTGGTTAGTGGCAGCATGAACAGTGTCAGCACGCATAAGCACATCGAGGACGAATCACAAGGACCCACTAAATGCTGTCCTAAATAGGTATGTTTTTAAGTTTCTTTTAAATGTGGTCAGGTCAGGGGATGTTCTGATGCAGGTCGGGAGGGAGTTCCAGGCTGTGGGAGCATACGAGCTAAATGCACGGTCTCCAAAGGATTTAAGGTTTGTACGAGGTATTTCTAGACTGTTGGATTCCGAAAAGCGAGTGGTACGATGCTTTGCCTGATGGGGTAGTATCTCTGAAAGATAGGCTGGAGCCATAGAATGAAGAGACCTAAAAGTGAGCGACAAAACCTTGAAGTCAATCCGTTGCTTGACTGGTAACCAGTGCAGGTCGGCGAGAAGTGGAGTAATGTGGCAACTGCGACGCTCACGGCAGACAAGCCTAGCTGCAGAGTTTTGCACCAGCTGCAATCGCCTGATCGCACATGCTGGTAGGCCAGTAAGCAGTGAGTTGCAGAAGTCGAGACGAGATGTCACGAATGCATGGACCAACTTGGACGTGGTATCCTTATCTAAACAAGCCCTAATTTTAGCAATGTTATGAAGCTGAAAATAGGCTGATTTGACTGTGGAGCTGATGTGGTCGTCTAACGAGAGGTCGCTTTGGAATATGACACCTAGATTTCGAGCTGATGCAACTGGAGATATGCTGGCAGAGCCAATTTTGAAAGTCAGCCTTTCCAATTTCTGAATAACACTAGGTTTGCCCATAACTAGTAAGTTAGTTTTATCATCGTTTAGTTTTAGAAAATTTGCTGCCATCCATGATCGGATGTCATCAATGCATGCAGCAAGTGAGTTGAGAGAATTTGAGGTGGTCGAAGGCTGGGAGGGATCAAAGCAAAGGTACAACTGAGTGTCATCCGCATAGAAGTGAAAGCCTAGATTGTGCTTGGCAATCACATCAGCGAGAGGGAGAGTATAGACGGTGAAAAGGACCGGACCTAGCACAGAGCCCTGAGGTACTCCATATTTTAGAGGTACTTCAGATGATCTTTGTCCATTCACATCAACACTCTGGAGTCTCCCACTGAGATAGGACCTGAACCACTGCAGAGCAGTGCCAGTGATGCCCAGGCGAGATGAGAGGCGCTCTAGAAGTACTTTGTGATCGATGGTATCAAAAGCTGCCGAAAGATCGAGCAAAACAAGAAGAGACACTCTACCCATGTCTGCATTCCTAAGTAGGTCGTTGTATACCCGAAGCAATGCTGACTCTGTGGAGTGATTAGCTCTAAAGCCAGACTGGAACTTACTAGCAAGGTGTGAGGTTTCGATATACGAGTTCAGCTGGTCTGCCGCGACCCGTTCCAGTGTCTTTGATAGGAATGGTAGAAGGGAGACTGGGCGGTAGTTGCTTAAGTTCTCTTGGTCTAGTGTAGCTTTCTTGAGAAGTGGCCTGACTACAGCTTTTTTGAAAGGTGCTGGGACCTGACCTGAGGCTAATGACATATTAATGATGTTGGTTATGCATGGCAGCAGCAGATCAATGCAACGTAGGAGCAGGACAGTGGGAATAGGGTCCAGTGGACTTGTTGTCTTCTTTGATTGAGATACGAGCTTTAGGACTATGTCACTGGTGACCTGTTTAAATGCAGACATTGAGGCGCAGCCAGGAACCGAGGAACAGCATTCTAGTGGGAAGGTTGTCGTCGCAGGGATGGATTCCCTGATTTTGTCTATCTTCTGCACAAAGAATCGAGAGAAGCGATCGGCTAGATCATCACAAGGATCATCAGGTAAGGAGCTAACCTGGGAACGGTTGAGGAGATGGTTTATTGTCGACATCAGCATTTTTGGATTGTGCATCTGTGATTCAACAATGTTTCTATAGAAGCTAGACTTAGCCTTTGCTAGGATCGATTGGTACGACCTACAGTAGTCTTCATATGCCTGTCGATGGACAGTTAGTCCGGATCTTTTGTATGCCTTTTCAAGCTTTCGTTTAGTAGACTTGGCTAGTTTAATGTCTGTGGTAAACCATAGGCCGTCTGGGCGGGGGCGCACAGTGCGCTTTGTCAAAGGTGCAAACTCGTCGAGCGTGTCAGCTAGTGTCGTGTTGTAGCAATCTACCAGTGATGACAGATCGGAGGGAGGACTGAGCAGCAAAGGTGAAGCAGATATGCTCGCACGGACAGCATCGATGTCAAGGGTCTTGAGGTTTCGCGATTCACAGGTTATTTTAGAGGAGAATGTGGGCACACACTGTAGATTGAATGAGATCTGCATGTGGTCAGATAAGCAGGATTTGGTGATAACTGGTGATGACAAAGTGCAGTCATATGAGAAAATTTGGTCGAGTGTGTGACCCTTGATGTGGGTAGGGCCATGCACATGAGCCACAAGAGATAATGAGTCTGTCAATGTACGAAATTCGGTGCTGAAAGCGTCAGATAAGTTATCAAAGTGAACGTTGAAATCACCCATAACGAGGAAAGATCGATTTCTTGCACACAGAATCGAAATGAGATCGGAGAAATCTGAGATAAAGGAGGATTTGGTACCTGGTGGGCGATAGACTACTGCCACTATCGGTAGCTTGTTTTCGGGTGAGACCAGGACAATTGATTCAAAAGACTGCTTCGAGGGTACCGCAAATGGCTTGAAGTTGAATTTCGAGCGCACGATCATAGCAACTCCACCTCCAGTTTTGATTGATCTAGGGGTGTGAAAGAACGTGAAACCAGATGGAGTAGCGTCTTTAATTGTCGGGCAGTTTATCGATTTCAGCCAAGTTTCAGTTAGGGCGAGCAGGTCGATACCATTTTCAGAAATAAGGTCGTTTATTACTAGAGGTTTATTGCACATTGAGCGAGGATTCCAAAGGCAAGCGTTAAGTCTGGCCGATTGGGTTACAACAGGCCTGATGACCACTAAGTTTGAGAGATTTACAGTGACGCATGCGGGGGAGCGTGCTAAGCGGTTCGAGACAATGCTAGGAATACCAAACGAGCAGCGTCTAAGCTGGCGGTTCCGGCCACCGCGGCGGCTACGGGGTGCTTTCCTTTTGTTAATGCATAGTTCATGAATCTTAGCAACCACATTAATATCTAGGAATGCATTTGATATACGATGACGAAGCGATAGCAGCTGCTGACGACCATAACTAACAAGTATGTTACTAGCCGCCGGCGTAGCTAATGCAGCCGCCGGCGTGGGAGACCCAGCAGCCCGAAGCGAAAAGCGTTTAGATGTCCATAGGCACGTAATTTCTTACGCGCTACGGTCAAAAAACAATCAGAATAACTTTAAACAGGTCTTAGCTGTATCGTTTCCGTATACGATGTTCGCAAGAACTTCGGTTTTCGGAAGAATTCTGCAACGAACAAGAACGCACGTTAGAGCGCTCTATGTCAGGAGGCGAGAATGTCATTATCAGATTCAAAACGCTTAGAATCTTTGCTGCTAAGGGCCACCGCTCAACTCTAGCAAAGGCTCTGCGACCTCCTAGCTGGACCTAAACGGGATCTACTGCTGACTTATATCAACCTACTCGACTATCTAGAGCCAGTTGGCAGTTCTTCTCCTCCGGCCTTGTGAGCTGCCTGAGAACAGTTGCACATTCATTGGCCTTGGCTGGAATTTTCTGTGTCATGCCAATATGCCGCACGCACTAATTTAGTGGTCCGAGCCCTGCTTTCCCGTTGCATAGCCTAAAAGCATCGTGCTCGTTGGAGCAACCTCCACCTTCGCCTGTGCAGCTCAGCCCGTGCCGTCAGTGAACTACTGCTGCGTCCCTCGTCTTGCATCGCCATCACATACCTGAGTTCATGCATAGCAAAATACAAAAGAAGTCTACTCTTAATCGGATGTAATAAAGATGTGCCTGCTTGACATGGTGTCCATATACTTTGTATACGAACACCATATATATGTATGTGTGTGTGTGTGTGTGTGTGTGTGTGTGTGTGTGTGTGTGTGTGTGTGTGTGTGTGCTTAGCTGGATGCTGGCAGACTTGAGTATGGAACTAGTGTGGTCCTCCTAGTGAAAGATCCTATTCGACTATTCGAACATCATACCCAGATGTCGTGCAGATGCCACATGAGATATTCTGGCTGAGCCCATTTTTAAGGACAGGCTCTCTTCAATTGAGGGGTAACACTAGGTTTGCCCATAACCAGTAAGTTGGATGTATCGCCATTCAGTTTGAGAAAGTCTGTTGCCATCCTAGTTTGAATGTCAGCAATAAGTGCAGCAGCGGATTTGATAGAGTTTTACATGCTGGAAGGCAGGAAGGGATCACAGCATTGGCACAGCAGAGCGTCATCTGTTTAGAAATGAAAGCCTGGCTTGTGCTGAGCGACTAAATTTGTAAGATGAAGAGTATACATTGTGAAAAGAAGTTGACCAAGCACAGATCTCTTGTGTACCCTGTTTACTTTAGAGGCGCCTTGTACGATTGCTGCTCAATGGCAATAACGCTCTTGAGTTTTCCACTTAGAAAAGACCTGCACTGCATTTCCAGTCATACCAGGTAAGATGGGTGTTGCTCAAGAAGAACTTTGGAATGATTAGTACCAAACGCTGATAAGAGAGACTATACTCAAGCTTGCATTCCTGAAATGTTGTATTTACATGTAACCATAACTATGTGGCTTGATAAGTTATAATACCTGACTGGAACTTTCTATCTAGATTTGAAGTTTTGATATTAGAGCTCAATTGGTCTGCCACTACCCGTTCCAGTGTCTTTTATAGAAAGGGCAGTGGGGAGTCGGTGGGGAATCTGTGGGGAATCTGTGGGGAGTCTGTTGGGAGTCAGTCGGGAGTCTGTGGGAAGTCTGTGGGGAGTCCGAGGCGAGTCTGTGGGGAGTCAGTCGGGAGTCTGTGGGAAGTCTGTGGGGAGTCTTTGGGAAAATTGGGTTATTTCTCCTGTTCAGGTGATGAATTTTTAATGAATGGCATTAACAACCGAATATTTGAAAGATGCAAGGACGAGACCTAGGGGTAGTTAGGAAATATTTATAGTGATGCTTGTGAGGGGCAGCAGCAAATGCAGACTTGAATACCGACATTGAGATACTGCCAGAAATTGAAGGAGAGGAGTTCAGTGGGGATGTAACCTTAGTGATAGGCTCTCTGATATTTTCCATCTTGATTCCAAAGAAGCTGGTGAAGCGATCTGCTAGATCAGTGCAGGGATCACTAGGTAAGATCTGGGAGCAGTTTAGGAAATTCTCGATGGTCGACATCAGCATTTTGGATTGTGCGTCTATGATTGGACTATTTTTTGTAGATTGGCACCCATGTTTGTATCTAGATTAGTCCTCATGCATCAATCTATGGAAGCCAGTCCTGATCTTTTGATTGGCGGTCTTAAGTGGCACCGGTTCGTCCAATGTCTACACTAGACTATAGGCCATCTGGGCGAGGGCGTACAGAGAGCTTAGTCAGAGAAGCCACCGCATCGAGAACGTCGGCGAGTGTCGCATTGCAGCATTTCATCAATGAGAGAAGCAGAGGAGCAGGCACAGAGTTGAGCTAAAAGGGCTAGGACGACATTTTTGCAGACAGTATCTATATCGATGGTTTTAAGGTTTAGCAATTCGAAGGTGACTTTTGATGCCGAAGAGGACAAAAACTGCAGACCAAGTGAGAGCCGCACGCGGCAAGACTTTCAGGATTCATTAACCATTGAGTTGATAGCATACAATCATGTCAGAATATTTGATCGAATGTGTCACCATTGTTGTGCTTGGGACCATGTGCGACAATAGCAAGAGAAAATGAATCAGTTTATAAAAGAAATTCGGCACTTAAGAGGTAAGAGGTACTTGGTTGAGTTGTCGAAATTAATTTTAAAAACCCAGTACGAGGAAGGGACGATTTCTGACACCATAATCGAAAGGAAACCAAAAGATCTTAAATATATAGGAAGCCATGGTACATGTGGAGCGACGAATCGCTAATACCACTGGCAGCTGGCTGTCGGAGGGACTCAAAACAAGCTATTCATGATGATGATGATGATGATGATGATGATGATGATAATGAAATAAGCTATTCATGATGATGATAAAACTTACTTTCTAGTTATGGGCAAACCAAGTGTGATTCAGAAAATGGAAAGGCTAACGCCCAAAATCGGCTCTGTCGGCATATCTTTTGTTGTATCTGCACGAAATAGAGGTGCCATGTTCCAAAGTGACCTTTCATCAGACGAACACATCAGCTCCACAGTCAAGCCTGCCTACTTCCAGCTACATAACATTGCTAAAACTCGGCCTTGTTTAGGGAGGGATAACATAACTAAATTGGTCCGTGCATTTGTGAAATCCCGTCTTGACTTCTGAAACTCACTGCTTGCTGGTCTACCGGCCTTTGCAATCAGGCACTTACAGCTGCTGCAAAACGCAGCTGCTAATCTTGCATGTCGTGAGCGTCGCAGTTGCCACATCTCACCACTTTCGCTGACCTGCACTGGCTCCCAGTCCAGCAAAGCACTGACTTCGAGGCTTTGTCAATCACTTTTAGGCTCATTCATTCTTTATCTCCAGCCTACCTATCAGATCTACTCTCCCAATAGGCTAAGCCTTGTACCTTCCGCTTTTCGGAATGTAAATGCTTACCTGTACTTCGTACAAACCTCGAATTCTTGGGAGACCGTACTTTTAGTTCGCATGCCCCCAAAGCCTGGAACTTACTCCTGACTTGCGTCACGACATCACATGAGTTGACCAAATTAAAAAAAACAAAACAAAAAACGCATCTATTCGTCACAGCTTTTAGTGGATCCCTGTCATTCGTCTTTTATGTGCTTATGCATCCTGACACTGTGCATGCTGCCACTAGCCATACATGCATGTTGACCCTGTGCATGCCACGCCTAACCATGTTATCCTTGTTGTTTATTAAGCATGCTAATACTAACCCTTTCGATCATACTTCCTTTGCAGCAAATTTAAAGCGCCTAGAAAGAGATTGAGTTCTCTGATGGCGCTTTATCAGATGAATTATTATTATTCAATGGCTGTTTTATAAACCAATTGAAATGGATGGATGGACGACACATAATGGCAGCTCCTCAACCAGTCTCGATCGATCTAGGGTTATGGAAGATAGAGTTGATTTTTAGCCAGGTCTCAGTCAAAGCAAAAAAGTCGAGAGCATCATCAAGACTAATGTCCAGTACCCTTAAGGGATTGGTTGCACATCTAGCGGGCAAAAATAGGCACATGCAAAGATTATTCTGCGGGTTTATAGTAGACCTATTGACCACCAAGTTAGAGCAACACGCTCACACAGACACACACCTATTTAGGACAGCATATAGTGGGTCCCTGTGATTCGTCCTTGATGTGCTTATGCGTGCTGACACTGTGCATGCTGCCACTCACCACATTTGCATGCTGACCCTGTGCATGTCACCCCTAACCATATTATTCATTGTGTTTGTTTTTCAAGCTTGATTTCACTTACCATTCAATTGCATTTCCCTTTGCAGCAAATGTAAAGCGCCTAAGAAGAGATTAAGTTCTCTGAAGGCGCTTTATCAAGTGTATTATTATTATTATTATTATTATTATACAACATCCCACTTGCAGACACACTTTCATGCAAATCTAAGCTAAGTCACTCCATAATTGTGCAAACACAAGAGCAGCTCATTGCAAATGCACTCTACACAAATTCGGATGCATAAATGTAAGCAAAACATGCGCACATAAAATAGACGCATGTGTGCACACGCATGTTGTCGAAGCTTTGACACACAGGCTTCAATACCCAAGTACTGCTTGCTTACAGAAAATAGACCAATTGCTGCAAAATACTTTGTCTCTCCGCTTTCTAGTACGATCACAAATAATTCAATTCTGTTTTATTAATTGCAAGGCACAGTTACCTCAAAATCATCCTGCTATCATCAAGGACCAAAGGCCAGGTGAGTTTGAAACGAGTACAAGTCATTCATTTGAGAAGGCATTAGTGTACCATGTTAGTAACCGTTCTTCTAACATGGTCCCCGAGCGTTTACCAAACAGCGACCCCAAACTTGGCGCGCCGACGAAAATCCGATCCCTCGCACTCCGGTATTCGAGCACTCGGTCCAAGTTCTCCGTAGGCGGCTAAGAAGCAGACGCTGTGCGAGCCTTCAGTCTCGTGACTTCTACCATTCCTTGAGTGCCATTCGGTATCTAGCCAGCGAATGGCACACAAGGCTAGGCACGCTGCTAAATCCAAGCATTCGTAGGCGGCGCGCATTGCGCCAGTCGCTTCCGCTTTTTTCGTTTTGTATTTCCATCGGGTTTGGCTTCCCCCACACCATAATGACGGGGCTTGTGCTGAAGATCTGCCAGCCGCGGTTTAGGATTTCATCCGGGAAAGAACGCTCCCGTCCAGCCCAGATACTGCGCCGTTAACTGCGCAATGTCAGCTAAACGGATCCAGCACAAAGCGAACGTTGATCGATCAAGCGCGGCAGTGGCAGCCAACCGCACCAGGAAGTCTTCCCGGTCTACCGCCGCCGGTGCCCAACAAAGATCCTAGATGCACGTTATGTAAGGGGCTCGCTCGCTGACGTGCCCGGGCCTGCCCCTTGGCCTTGGCCGGCCCCTGGTAATGCGGCGCACGCAGCGTTCAACGTCGGTCGGAGGAGGCGGAGAAAAGCTGAAAGGTGGTCCCAATATCTCGACGTTGTGAACAATATGCGGCTGGTTATTTTAACGCCACGCGCGACTTCCAGGTAGTTGGCGCCGCGGGTCGAATGCAGGCGCATGGATTACCTTGCCCGGCGAACCTTAAAGAACGCCGCCGCGAAAACTAGCCGAATACAGTGGCGGGCGAGGCAGGGGGCATTCAGCAGCCAGACTGAGCGAGCAAGGTCCACTGCGAAGTTGCCAACTACGTGCGACGGTGCGCCGCCGCCGCCGCCGCTGCCGCTGCCGCCGCCGCCGCCGCCGTGGCGGCCGATTGTCGCCGGCCCATGGCCGCTGACCCTCAGCCACGTCTCAGGCACGTCTGCTAAGCGGTTCACCACGCGTCGTTTACCTGAGTCCACACGCTACGGAGAGGCGCTTAGCGAACGCCCGCCGACGGAGAAGCGTTTTTATTTTCGCTTCGCGGCTCAGCGTTGTTTGCGTCCGCTGCGTGCGTGCTCGCCGAGGAGGAAGCGCCGCATACGTTTGGGCGGGCGCAGCCAGATCGACCCCCTCGCCATTGCTGGGCGGCGGCGGCGGCGGCGGCGGCGGCGGCGGCGGCGGCGGCGGCGGCGGCGGCGGCGGCGGCGGCGGCGGCGGCGGCGGCGGCGGCGGCGGCGGCGGCGGCGGCGCCGCTCCTCGAGAATATCGCGCGGCCGTATTTTGAGAGTTTCTAGTGAATACTGAGCTTATACGAAATCCGCTTCGAAATTGGGAACACGCGACAAGGTTTGGAGTGGTTCTAAGCAAATCACTTCTGACGTCTGGGCCTTCGACCCGTCTCTACTGCAGGCTGGAGCTACCATAACCGGGGGTGGGATCAGCGCTGCGTCCGAGTTTCTCGTACACTGCTTCCTTAGGGGAGTCGCCGGAAAGGTTGAGGCTGTGGTCACGTGGCCACGCCATCCGTCGTTTCCCGCCGTGAAACTCGATGTTTCAATCGTAGCAGGAGATGTGAGAATAAAAGCAGCCTTCGCCGACAACACTTTATTGAAGGAGTTTCAAGTCAGCTCTAGGCAATTAGGAGCTAAATCTACTTAGCTAATGTTGCGTCATTTGAGTAGCGATTCGCATTGCGACCACTAGTTTAGGCGCAGGGTTTAACCATCCAATTTTTCATTCTAGAACCCAAAACCACTGCACGGCGTATCCGCTGAAGTACAGAAAGCCGAAAGCTTACGCCTGGAGAAAAGAGAACGTTTGTTTGTTGAGCCGCTGCTTTAGCGAATGAATCGTTGAAGCTACGCGCTCTTCCGCTTCCTGTCAGGACCGGGCTTAAAGCATTTGGCTTTATATGGCCTCTTCCGTGCTCTTACCAAATCCTTGAGTATCCTCGAGTCGAAATGCATGCTTTCTGCGAGTGCATGTTTTCATATTGAGATTAGGTACCGAGCTGCAGCTATCGCGTCTGCTGCAGTTGGCAACCAGAAAGCGGCAGCTCGACGCGCGCAGGTCCATGCTGGTGGGGATAACTCTGGATTTTTGGGGGGGCAGTGGAGGAAGGGGGACCAGCATTCTAGCTCGTCGCCTTTAATGGGCGGAATAACTGCTGCAGGTGCAACTCTTTCTTTACGACTCAGTACAAGGTGAGCTAGCCAGAAATGAAAGGCGCGAGCATAACGCTACAAACGCAGAATACTCAAGACGATAAAGAAAGCAAGTTTTGCTCGAGAAGAGCATTTTTAAAGCTTATGCCGACATACGACTTTTACTTCGCTAACTGTCAGTCGGTAGCTAAACCTAGGCTGTGGGAATAAAAGAGCTAGACAATGCCTAGAGGATTTGTAGTTAGCTGGGAGCTCGGCTAAATGGCTTGAGTCCGAGTACGGATATCTACGATTGCCGGCCCAAGGAGTGAGCATTGTAGAATGGCGAGTGGGAGCGAGAGAATGAATGGAGTTTTTAGTTGGTGATTCTACCTTGAAGTCGATGCCTTGCTTGATGGAGAGCTAATGTAGATCAGTGAGAAGGGGGTAATGCTGACGTGTCGAGGCTCACGACGACAGACCAGATTATAGGGGGCAGATTAGTTTTGCACCAGCCGGAGAAGCGCATGGCCTGACAAAATCTGAAAGGCCGTCAATCATTTCGCGTCTGACTTCGCTTAAGACGACAGTTTTCATCCTCCGGGTTCAGTGAATGCAAGATCTAGGAAAGCATGAGATGCGGCTTGGATTTCCACTAGAGGTGACGCCAATTTTCTCGAACACCGTCATCGAGGCCATTTTGTACTCGTATACTTGTAAGTCCACAGATGTACCCGATCTAATTGATTAATTGTTCGCCACGCATAGTGAGAAGCTGTCGATTCATTCGATGGCGTGAGGGTGAACTTTAATATAAAATTAACGTTAGCAGTAGCTAAGCGGACGGCATGGCGTCACTCGAAGACGAACGCTATTTGGCTATTTGTTTTTAGCTTTGGTAAGTCGTATTCATCCGACGGAGCTCTTAACGCGGCAATATCTTATCGAGTGAGGAGCCTTATTGAATCGGCTGCCATTGTGCCAGCCTGACGCGTATAGTGATTTTTTTTACTAGGCACATAGCTTATGCGGTTTGTGTATTATAAGAGTTTTGAATAGCGAAGTTCCAGTCCGGTCATGCGGGCGTGCGTTAGTAGTTACCTAGCATAGAGCAGATCCGAAGTGAAATGGTCTCAGGGCTCTGAGCCGTCTCAAAGTCGTCCTCTGAAGCTGAGACCGCTTTACGGCCGGTTCACGGCCGGACGCGGATGTGACTCGGAATGCAAAGCTGCAAGAATGTGCATCTGTCTTGGTGTGAATGATTAGACATCTTGCGTTTTCTCCTGCTGTAGGTTGTAGCACTCGCTTCGATCACTGACCGGGCGTCACTATTCAGCAGCAGAGCTGTCACATAGCGCTCTACTGCCCGCCGAGCTACTGCTGCTAATATGCCGTCTCCGCGGGAGTGGTCTCCACAGGAGTAGCGAGTAGTGCGGCGTCTAGGGCAGTTTCGCCCGCACTGACGTCTGGTAACGGTGCAGTCAGTGCCGTTCTGCGCTCACCGCCTCTGCGCGCATCAGATCGGTGGCTGCGACGGCAGACGTGGTTCGAAACGATACCTCTCCGCGAGCGATCCTTGAGCGCCTCCTTACGTAAAGCTCGCTGAATATTAAATGGCGGTACGGGTTACGCTGCCATAGGCGGACGGTCGTTGCGAACTTTCTGGCGTGAAGCCGTCGCTCCGCCGAGGCACGACCGCACGAGCGCCACGCCTCTGCGGAGCGCAGAGCGAATCGAAGCCTGCGATTTACCGGCGGTGCCCTACAGTCAAAAGTACGCCGTGGTAATGCGATAAACTGACATAACGTAATATGCAGTCGGACAAACCGCTAGGAGCAAACGAGCTCATCAGAGTTGATCCCAGAGGAGGTCAAAGAGAGAACGAGGAGAGAGTAAGAGATAGCTAGATAGCTAGATAGCTAGATAGATAGACAAACGGACAGACAGACAGACAGACAGACAGACAGACAGACAGACAGACAGACAAACGGACAGACAGACAGACAGAAAGACAAACGGACAGACAGACAGACAGACAGACAAACGGACAGACAGACAGACAGAAAGACAGACAGACAGACAGACAGACAGGCAGACAGACGAACAGACAGACGGACAGACAGACAGACAGACAGACAAACGGACAGACAGACAGACAGACAGACAGACAGACAGACAGACAGACAGACAGACGGACAGACGGACGGACGGACAGACGGATGGACAGACAGACAAACGGACAGACAGACGGACAGACAGACAGACAGACAGACGGACAGACAGACAGACGGACAGACAGATGGACAGACAGACAAACGGACAGACAGACAGACAGACAGACAAACGGACAGACAGACAGACAGACAGACAGACAGACAGACAGACAAACGGACAAACGGACAGACAGACAGACAGACAGACAGACAGACAGACAGACAAACGGACAGACAGACAGACGGACGGACGGACGGACGGACGGACAGACAGGCAGACAGAGAGGGAGAGGGGGAGGGGGAGGGAACGCTGGCTGTAGCGGCCTGGCCTTGACCGCATCGCAGCCGCGACCGACGTGCCTGCTTTCCGGAAGTCACTCTCAGGTCGGCTAGTCTGCCGAGCCACCGCTTGTCTCCGTGCAGTTAGTGTTAGATCGACCTTCGAGCGTAGAATGACCTTCTGTCGGCACCGACTGCTACTGGCCTCGCGAAATTTGGCATTTGGCACAGCGTTACAATCGCTGCCTCTCGGTGGTGGGTGCCGGACGAAGCCGCGTTCGAGCACGCGACTGATGCGTTGCTTGGGCTTGCTGCCTGTGCAATTACAAGCGTTTCGAAGGACGCTCTCATGTTTGCGTCGGGCGAAAGCAAGGAATTCAAAACTACGGCGACTTAGGCACGGCCACCAGCCAAGCGTCCTCGTCGTCAGTGGGAAGAGCCAGGGGAAGGAGGCATGAGGGCCCCTCCGCCCTAGTGGAGCAGCGTCGTGGGCCACCTCCTCCAACTGCTGCTACACTCGCCGACCTTCGCCGACGTCGAAGTTTTGTCCTACCTGCAGTTTACGAGCAAGCGATGAGTTCGTGTAGAAGAAAAGCTACGATTATGCGCTAGAACTCTATGCACCGGTCGCCGATTTTGCCCTCGCCATCCACGCGAGAATCTCGCTAGTCTTGTCCCGTCTGAGATTAAAATCCGGGCTCCGCCAGCGGCTCGTCGGCATCCAGCGTCATCATGCGTCGACTGCTAGCGCGTCCCTCAGGCTCCCGTGGTACCGAGTCGGCACAGCATCTTCTCGCCCGGCTATCGCGCGCCCGCAGAGGCGATCGAGCACCGCTGACGTTGGGCCTCAGCTAATTTATTGGCATTCTTTCGCGGATTTAGCTGCTTCCGGCGGTCTACTTGTGAGACGGCGAGACGTGCCGGATGCGTTCCGAATCATTAGACGACTGGTTTCGATACGGTTCACCTAACTGCAAGAGTAAAAGGGCTAGGCCGTGTGCGGTGCCAATAGCGCTGCGATGAGCGGCAGAGTGCCGTGTTTTTCCTTCGTGCGGGAAGGCATCTTCCGGGACTGAATGGCCGACTGAGGAAGAGCGACGCCAGCTTTCCTGCGGTCCGACTCCGAATGGAGACGCCAGCTTGGTTGGGAAACATCTAACTTTCGAGTTCGTAGCGTAACCAAGGTCAAGGTGAATGTGTTTAAATGCCCGAGGTCTCTGGCTGGAGCCCAGCGGCATTATGGGAAGCGGCCGAATAGGGATTAAGGTCTCTTGGGGCGCTCGCTACACAAGTGAATTATATTACTGTTATCGCTATTATCGTCCGCGCACGACGCGCGGAATCTCCGGAATCCGGTCGCAGCCGGATAATCTCGCAAGGCTTTCCTCCAGCGGCTCCCGGCGAGCGCTAGCGGCGCTCCGACCAAGGCTCTTCGTCGGTCTTGCGGCAGCGCCTCGTTCGTTCGTCGGCCGCGCGCGGCTATGCAGCCGACGAGCGTGAGGAGGAGAGAGCGCGCTCAGCTCAGCGAGCAGCGGCAGCGCTGCGTCGGACCGCGGAGGCGACGGCCAGGCCTCTGCTGACTAATCAGCCCACTTAATCGCCCGCCGTCGCGGCCTCCGCCTACCGCCGCCGATCGATCGTCAGCGCCATTTTTGGCTAGGCCGCAGACGGCGGCGGCGGCTATTCCCTCGGGGCAAAGCGATTTACGGAACCGAGCAGAAGGCAGAGGTCAGAATAGCAGCCGCACGCCCGCGGGCGCCACCGGCGTCCGGCTCGCTCGCACTCAGCAGCGAGAGCTCCGCTCGCATCTTCGTCACATCTTCGCCGCCTCAGCCCCCACCGCCTGAGCAGCCAGGTCACATAGCGGCGAACGGTTTCGCTAAAAGGCTCGACCCTCGCAAGCGAATGAGTCGCGTGTTCGCCGGAAGCTCTTGGCTTAATATGATGGGACTCGCTGTGTTTCGCGATGGGACTCGCTGTGTCACTGGCCGTGTCGCTCGCCGGACGCCTTTGCCCTGACTTCTAATGGTATTCACTGTCTTCATCTGGAACGCGAGTTCCGAGAGCGAACGTACGCTCGACGCTCACGTTGCCTGTAGAGCACACGACTGCAAACACCGCGCGACGTCAGACTATTTCGTTCTGGCTGTCGTCTGCTAACAGATACATGTCGCAATGTAATGTAACTCATCTCCGCCTCGACTCCACAAAGACACGGAGACGAAGTGGGTGTTACGCATGAGAGTTTTATATACGGTCTTTAAGCGAGGGAGTGAAGCAACTAGTTTACTGTCCATACAGGACCTGAGAGCACGAGGAGGCTGAAACTGGTGCAGCAGTTCGGCTAGGTACGAAGGAGTCAAGCCGTGGTGGGCCTTGTGAGTCACCGTTATTTACTCTGTATCCGTTGTTCAACCGGAAGCCATCGGAGCTCATTCAGTAATGGAGACACGTAGTCAAGCCACGGAGATTTGTTGACTGTAGTCACTCGTAGCCATCTCAGGCATCTCAGTCTGAGTTGCTGTAACGTGGTGCAAAGTCTCCGTACAGACACTCGGCTTTCCGGCTGTTTTAAGCTACACGATCGCTATCTTGTGCCGCCGCGTAATCGCCGAGCGATTTCGACCGGACGCTGGCGATACCGCGTCCGAGCTTGAAAAAATTCCACCGATGGGCGCATGGCTATTCATCAAATTAGGGCCTAAAAGCGCCTAGAAGAGCGGAGCGTCGGAGCGTCTGCACAAGCTCGTGCAGACGGCGATTGCGCTCTCTGCCACGGTATGTATTTTCGTTGGTGGGTCGCACAAGGTCCCCGGCCGCTATTCTTACTCACTTCCAACAGCGGAAACGTTTAGTCCGAGCTGAAAGATATTGAGAAGGTTTGACATACTAGCCAAAGTAAAGAGTGTGGAGCCAGGGAACGCTAAATGGCAGCCGCAGTGATGTCCGACGAGCATTTCAAGCGGTCCAGCCTCACTCTCACTCTCTCTCTCTCTCTCTCTCTCTCTCTCTCTCTCTCTCTCTCTCTCTCTCTCTCTCTTTCTCTCGATGGGCGAAGGCCAATCGTAAGCGTTGAATCTCCTAGTCAATGACGGACGTAGCAGAGTTTCGAACGACATTGGTGACGCTCGACGAGTGCGTTCTTTAATACATCTGAGGTAGGTAGCCATAGAACCCCAGGTTTTAACTGAATTGACGAAGAAGTATAAAGTACCGAGCTTGAAATCCAAGCGGCTTTCGGTGCGTTTGCGCTAGCCAGTGGACTTCATTCCACAAAACAAAGAAACAGTGCGAAGTAATTCTTAATCATGAAGACAGCCAATGAATGAAATATCCTGGAAGTAGCACCGCAAAATGGAATAGCGTAGGATCGTCGGCGCAGGACGGCAGGTAGGATGCGCTTGAGTTAGCAGCAGCAGCAGAAAGAAGATGGCGTTGCTTACGAAGTGCGGAAGAGCGTTTTACAGCCTAATAACCCAAGAGGAAAATTCATTCCGCCACCAACAGCCTTCAAGCAAAAGAATGTAGCAGCTAGCTTCTTTTCCTACAAAGACTTGGTGGTAGAGAAGGAGGAGGAGAAGGAGGAAGAGGAAGAGGCAAACTATAACGAAGCCAAGCCGCGGCGGGCATTGTGGGTATTTCACAATATGTTCGCTCGACCGAGAGCTAGCGGAGCTCCGTGAGCAAAGGAGACGTGGCTGAATGTCTTCTATTTCAAGCTGCCCTCTCGACCAGATTCGCTTTTCACCGCGTAACCTAGTGGTTCGAGCCTTCAAAGGCCCTCTTCGGTCGACCACGTGGTCAAAGTCCCTTGCCAATTCGAGGAGATCGATATATGTCCTCCTGGTGAATTACAGCTCAACGGGAGAACTTACCGCATTTCGTGTATTTTGATTTTAGTCTCGCCGCTGGAGTACAAGCTACTTAGACGAGAGAAATACAAAATGCACATTGCAATCGCAGCGAGATAATAAAAGGAGAAAATGAGGTCCGCTGTCTTGCTGGCGGCTACACAGTTTACTGCGAAGCGCTTTGCAAGCGCTGAGCCCAGTGCCTGCCTCGCCGTAGCGGCTAAGGTTGAGTCAGACGGAGCGGGAAGCAAAAAGCGTAGCCTTTTCATTTACGATACACGCGAAACTGTTAACACGAAGCAGTCGAAACAGCGAATGGCGCAACGAGAAGGGCTCCCACAGCTGTACAAGCATGGAACATTAATGGCGCACGAGTCTCATCGAGCCGGCGGGGGAAGCCTAAACCGAAAAACCTACTAACATACTGGTATTTGCATGCCTGCACGCACTTGTGCAATGGCTATAGAAGCACTATATGATGTGCGTAAGGAAACTACGGGATAGCGTCCTAGAAGCGCCAGGATAAGAGCGAGAATGCGATTCGATCAAACAGCAGCACGCCTGCAGTGCAATGTAGGCGGCATACCGGGCTAAATATGGCTGCCCTATTGACGGAAGTCGGCGACTGGATATTTCTGTGGCCCTAGCTACGTAGGCAGTCACGTGCACGCCTTGCTCTGCCGACGGCGTTTCTCTAGGAGCTGCATGGCCGCAAGCGGAAGTGCTGTGGCGCGTTGCTTCATTACGCCATTGGCGGAGATAGACGTGTAGAGAGAGATAGAGATAGAGAGAGAGAGAGAGAGAGAGAGAGAGAGAGAGAGAGAGAGAGAGAGAGAGAGAGAGAGAGAGAGAGAGAGATATTTTCTGCTAACTCGGCGGCAAGCCAATCTTTTCAGTTAACGCGATTATCGTAGCTAGTTTGAG